>JAPPVO010000059.1:64302162-64732303 GCA_030407325.1 Camellia japonica | reverse complement strand
TGATAGGTCTCCCTAGGACGTCCCCAGCAAGCCAGTGTAGTACGCAGCTTCGGCCATCCCTGCCCTTGCCTCTCCCCGGGATCTCTTCTGCCACGGGACCTGGTCGCTCTAGCCCCTCTACCTCCTCCTCTCGTAGTTGGAGCTCTCGCTCCCTCACCTCCGTGAACGCCGGTTAGAGGCGGCATCGGATGAGTCTGGATGACGGTCGTGTAGTTGTCCTCTGCATGGAAGTAATCCGTCTCCAGCCCTACCATGAACTGGATCACATGGTCGACAGAGAGTCTATGCGTCTCCCTCATCGATACTGGAGGTGCCATCAGTACAAACGGGGCAGGCAGTCCTAAGGTCTGGCATGTTAAACGCTCGCTCAAGAACCAAGAACGGCAGATCAGGCCTCGAGGAGAACGTGATAGCGAGCGATGACTCTAGCTGTCTCATATGGGAATCTGAGCCCCGAGGGTATCACATCCAACGACTGCCATATGATCTGAAATGAGAGAATGAACAGATGATCAGTCGTTGTCAATTGGTTAATGTGTGCATTAAATTGTTTGAAAAGTGGAATGACTGTGTGTAGACCGCCCCGAACTCCGCTCCGTACGCAAGGGCGCGAATCGTGTTCATAGCTACTACAGTTTGGACTCCTGTCACGGTTCTGAATCTAATCTCACAAAGTGCAATGTAAGACTGATAAAACACCAAAGAGTCCAAATCCGGCAAATCGTTTTGGAAAATCGATTTTAATCAAAAAATGCCAAACATGGACTGCTTTGCCAGATTTCAGAGTTGCCACCTAAATAGTTTGTTTTGGGGAATTTAGGAAACCCTGACTTGTGCCTAAGGCCACGTGTCCGTCATCACCAAAGTTGCCTCGGCTTGGGAACTTGGGTACGAGAGGGGAACGTCCTGAAATGAGCACCCCCGCTCGCCCGATCAAAGATCGGCCTCTACTAACCTGATATGTTGTTTTTAAAAACACATGTGTTCTTTTCTCAGTTATTAATCTAGAATTACTATGTGATGCACACAGCACACAAGTATAGACTCAATCGCAAGAATTAGAACAAAACATCTCATGTTTGTTTCTCGAAAATGGTTTGGAAGTGCTACTCGCAAATAGGCTAAGACGCGGATTTGCCACCCTCAAGTGGGCTTAGAAAAACATGATTTTGCCACTTCAAGTGGGTTTAAAATG
The DNA here is from genome assembly GCA_030407325.1 of Camellia japonica. NCBI lineage: Eukaryota > Viridiplantae > Streptophyta > Magnoliopsida > Ericales > Theaceae > Camellia > Camellia japonica. The sequence goes on along the minus strand of JAPPVO010000059.1, from coordinate 64,731,108 downwards.
CACATTTCAATGAATTGTTCCAATTCAAGCAATGAAGCCTTCATCCATAGGCATTCATGCAGTTATAGCAGTTAAGCAAATAGCCTCATGGCAAGCATGCTATCATGGCAGTCACTTACACACATGCAAGGATGCTAAAACATAAACACTCACAGTGTACTCCGAGTCAAAACAGAAACCAATTAGAAATCGATGCATGATCCTAATTATACAAGATGCCTAATGCAACACATGCAAAATGCAACTAAAATGGGCTCGGCTAGCTAAGATGGCATATGAATGCAACACTTGATAACATGCTTTGAAACACGTATTCAAGTAAGTGTATTGAAATACAATGCAGTTTGAATGATGCGCCAAACTCAGTGCATGCAATACGAATGAATGATGCAAACATGCAAGCATAAGGATGCTAATTGAAATATGCCCTAAAACTAACCACCGTAAGCGATTAAGTAAAAGGAAGAAAGAAATGGGGTTGGAAGATATGCACACACACACGCACGCTTATTACAAAATTTGCCCTCTCGACGGAGGGTCCGAATGAATCAACTAACTAGCTACGCTAAGCTAATTAAATATTACAAACCAACTAATTAACTATGCTAAGCTAATTAATTATTACAAAACAAATCAAATGACTAGTTTACACAAATTGATCATAAGTAATGAAATGGCCTCGCGGGCAAGGAAGAAATGCATGCTTGGTCGGCTTCGCTCGGAAATCCACTACTGTGCCCCGTGATGCCTCTGTTTGCACTCTTTTGGACTTCTGAAAATTGTGCTAACCTCCAAGATATTTCTGATCCACCTTAAGAACATGCTGAGGGATGATTGGCCAAGAGGAATGGCCATCAGCCAGAGTTTATGGCTATCGGCCAATTTTGATAGCCGATCGGCAGCCTTGGTGGTCGGTCGGCAGCTCTGATGGCCAGTTAACCATTGCTTCCTGCAATTTCTCCTTTTGCTGCAATAGAGCATAAACAGAGGCATGGCAGTGTATTTGCAAGGAAATGTGTGTGCAACTACACTCCTTATCATGTCTCAGGCTCAAAGGAATGTAGTGCTCGGCTCTCAAGCCACCAATCACGCATCTCAATGCATGATGGCTAACGAGGCCAAGTTGCACAAGTTAATGTCAATGAATGCACAAATAACACATAAGACTCGATAAACCTCCACCTTATCATGCATGATCAAAGGTGTTGGTGACCTAAAGAATGAGGCACGTTTCATCACTTTGAGTATGAAACGTCCCTCGTTCCTCGTGTTTGGATTAACGTCTGATCCAAACATAACGCAATGCAACAACATGCAAGACACAATGCAATGCAACAACATGCAAACAACATGCTATCTACCAATGAATGCTAGAATGGTATGCACAAGATTCTAACATATGAACAATGCATGCATGGCATGTTCGAAGGCTAAAGTACCAAAGCAAGTAAAGAGCATCATAGAAGAGGCATGCAATACAATGCTCAATGGACTTAAACCGAATATGGACAGATCTAAATCAGTCCTCATGCATGCCAAAACAGTGGCCAACACACCAAAATTTAGGCACAAAAGGGGCAAGAACACATGCTCATGTGATAGCTCATCAACTAGGCACAAGGGTCAACTTTCAAACACAATGAAGAAGTGACGAATATGAGAGCATGGCATAGGTACAAGCACTGAAATCATGTGAGAAATGATGACATATCATGCTAGCAACACAAGCATGGCATGCTAAGGTCGATGGACTAAACCAATCCTAAACAGTCCTCATGCATGCCAAAATAATAGCCAAAATGTTATGAAATGCTAGCATTGAAAGCAATAAAATGCATGCTCATGCATTGGCCCATGAACTAGGCACAAAGGTGCAACTCTTAAGAGCACTTAAAGAGTGAAAAACATGGAAGTGTGACAACACTATATGCTTTGAAATATCGTTCCAAACGATGCCAAAACATGCACATATGACAAATGAGGCATGCTAGGAGGCTCAAAGATTAAGGCTAGCAAAGGTACTTACACCATAGCCATATCAAGCAAGCCCCAAAGCACCAAGATGATTCAAAACAATCCTAAAGCATGTCAAAACAAGGCCAAATGCATGTTTGAACATAGCGAACACATGTTAGAATTAGAGGCATGAAGCATGGAGCACATTAGGCCAACAAGGAGGATTACACTACACCTACCAAAACCAAGCATGAGATGACTTCACCAACAAAAATTAGAGTTGTAACATGGTAAAATAAGACAAAATACACATTGAAATGGTAGCCCAAAAGTTTAGGCAAGATGTCATACATATTGGCTCATGTTTAAGGCATAAGTCATGACTCTCCAAAAGCATTGAAAGAGTGAAGCATGAGAGAGTATGACCACACTTTGTACACTGAAATCATGGTAGAAAAGAGGCCAAAGAATGCAAACAACTCAAGTAAGCCATGCTAGAGACTATGAAACTCAAAGCTAGTGAGCAAGATTGCACTATGGCTATACAAAGCAAGGCATGCATGACCAAAACAACTTCAAACAGAGCTTAAGCATGGCAAAACATGAGTAAAATCTTCCTGGAGTGGAGCCAAAAGCATGCTAAAATGATGGTCCAAAGCATGATGCATGTTAAGGTTATAGGGGGGTTGCACTACAAGTGCAAGGAGCATGCAAAAGGTAATCAAAGCAAGCCAAAACAGAGCTATATCACGTTAAAATAAGGCCTAAGGCATGCCGAGATGGAGCTAAAACATGCTAGAAAGACATGCTACTTTGATGAGCCATCAACACAAGCAAACAAGAAAAGAGGAGGGGGGACAACCCCCTCCTATTTTGGGCTTCAAAACCACATTTCTACCACTAAAAATCCACTGGATTTCAATGGCTAAAAGGCCAAGAGAAGATGATCTCAAAGGCTTAAAAGGATAGCACAAAACAAAGCCAAACAAGGCACAAAAGGGGGGTAGACCACCCCCACCACCAAAGAGGCCTTAAACAAACACTTTAAGAACTTGAAAATAGAACTTTTTACAGTTTAAAGTTAAGCCAAAAGAAGCATGAAAATAGGGCCAAGTAAGCTATGAAAACAAAGCTTTAAAGAGGTAAGAGACTCACCCTTGAAGAACAACTTTAGAATATCAACTTCAGAGGCAAAAACCAAGCTTAAACCACTCAAATGCAACCTCCAAGAACCTCAGCTCAATAGTGAAGGTGTTTCACTAGGTGCTTTAGTGTAAAAGTGTGAAGAAAAATCACTTTAAGGCACAAACAAATGCAAATATAGAGAGAGAGGGAGAAATATATAGAGAGAGAGATATCTTGTCTCTAATGCAAATTTCAGAACCTCTGGAAAGGGAGAGGGACCTCCTTTCTTATAGAAATCCAAGTCTCAAGCTTGTTGAACAAGCTTGAGGCTTGTTACAATCCCTTCATACACGTGTATGGAGGATGAGTTCTGTGCTCACCAGCTGGCACAGCTGGCAAAGAAATATCTGCAAAAGCAAATAAAAAGGTTTCGGCCAAAAAGTATGGCCGACCAACCAATAAAGGTGTGGACCGGCCATCAAAGGTGCCGACCGGCCACCACTTATGGCCGATGGAAAGAAGGAATGGCCGATGGGTAGGGGGCCTGGCCGATGGGTTGGAGGGCTGGCCAAAAGGCCCCCCCTTCCCTCAGAAACAAAACCACAAGCTCTTGGTCCACAACCAAGCACAAAACAAACAAGTTGAGAGGCTCCAAGGCAAGGCGCACAGCCGAGACCTTCAGAAACTTAAAACGAACACGAGCATGGATGATCATCGAGTGTTCAAATGATGACGTCCAAGTTTTGAGGACGATCAAAAATAGGGTGTCTACACTGTGTTTTGGGTTACCTCATGCGCCATGACCGTGTCGAAGTACTGGCGCAAAAACATGAAGTTCTCCCGGGTCCTACGGTGGAGCTAGCTGTCGTATACCCGAGAAAACGAGACTATTGCTGGGGTCTCCTCTACGGGCTCTGGAGCAAGCGCTGGGAAGTATGCGTACACCCACAGCTGCAAGGAAAATGTGATTGATACAGTGTATGAACAATGTATGAGCAAATACAGAAAATGTGAAGCAGAAAGCATACAGTGTATGAGCAGATACAGAGAATGCAAAGCAGACAGTACATGTGTTGAACAAATGCTAAGCAGAAAATGTAAAGCAAAAGGGGGAACTAAGCTGTGTACCTCCCAAGCTCGCCAGTAGCCGCCGATCAAGGTCCCGCATATGCGAGAGGTCGAGCTTGTGTATCCATAAAGAGTAGTGAGGTCGGCTCCTTTCCAGTCGTAGAACTGAACTCTCTGGAGTACTACCAATGCACTCAGCAGATACAAGCCTATGGTATTCCACTTGTTCGAGAACAAGGTGGTACCAAAAAGGAACATGAGAAAGCCCCTTACATACTGCTCTGCCTCCTCAAATGTCTCGGGCTCCTCTCCTCTAAACCACTCCTCGAACCAACTATATCTGACTATGCCTGCTCGAAGTATCGGAGGGCATGCCCCAAGCAGTGCGGTCCATGCAGCCTCCCACTCTCCCATGTCAGGGTTGAGAGGGATCGGATCACCTCCCACGCCTAAGCCAGTGATCATGGCGAAGTCGTAAGGGGTCATCGTCATCTCCCTCGTGGTGGAGAAATGGAAGGAGTTGGTGGTATCCCACCACCTCTCCACCAAAGCCCCTAAGAGAGGGCGACTCGCTATAACCCGCATCAGGCTGGAGCTAAACAAACCAAAGCCTGTCGCGTCGATAATGTCGGGGACCCTGGCCGGGAGCTCGTCGTACCAGTCCCAGGTTGTCGTCGTGCCTGTAGACGTCCCAGAACGTCCCGGGAGAAATCCCGTTTTGTTCGTTGGGCTCACTACAGTTCGGACTTGATGTCACGGTTCTGAATCTAATCTTGCAAAGTGCAATGCAAGATCGATAAATCACCAAAGAGTCCAAATCCGGCAAATTGTTTTGAAAAACAGATTTTTAGAAAGAAGTGCCAAACATGGATTGTTTTGCTAGATACAGAGTCGCCACCTAAATATTTTATTTTGGGAGAATTTAGGAAACCCTGACTCGTGCCTAAGGCCACGTGTCCGTCATCACCAAAGTTGCCTCGGCTCGAGAACTTGGGAACGATTGGGGAAGATCACTTCGTGAGCACCCCCGCTCGCCCGATCAAAGATCGGCCACTACTAAGCATGATATCGAGTTTTGAAAACATTATGTGCTCTTATTCTAGTTATTAGCCTAGAATTACTATGTGATGCACACAGCATACAAATATAGACTGGATTGTCTGAGTTGGAACAAAACATTTCATGTTTGTTTATTTGAAAGATGGTTTGATAGTGCTACTCGCAAGTAGGCTAAGACGTGGATTTGCCACCCTCAGGTGGGCTTAAGAAAACATGATTTTGCCACTCTCAAGAGGGCTTAAAACTCTCAATCGGTGAATTGTTCCAATTCAAATAACCCAACCTTCACCCACAGGCATTCATGCAGTTATATCACATAAGCAAATAGCTTCATGGTAAGCATGCTATCATGGCAGTCACTCACACGCATGCAAGGATGCTAAAGTAGAAATACTTACCGAGTACTCCAAGCCAAAGAAAGAAACTAATTAGAAATCATGCATGAATCCTAACTATGTTGGAATGCCTAATGTAACACATGCAAAAATGCAACTAAGATAGGCTCGGCTATTCTAAAATGGCATATGAAATGCAACAACTGATACACGTATTCAACTCGGAATTGAAATACAATGCAGTTAGTATGATGCGCCGAGCCCGGTGCATGCAAGACAGATGAATGGATGCAAACATGCGAGCATAAGTATGCTAATTGAAACGTGTCCTAAAACTAACCATCATAAGCTGGTAAATAAAAGGGAGAAAGACGTGGGGTTGGAAGACATGCATCATACACATGCACACTTATTACAACATTGCCCTCTCGCAGAGGGTCCGAATAAATATTACACAACCAAAATGAATAACTAATTATTACACAACACTAGCTAATTTACAAATTAACTAAGAAAGCGAGTAAACTAGCATGCAATGCCACATGAAGTAGATTGCCTCAACTCTGTTCGGAATGATGAAAGATGCATGCATGCTCGAGTCGCCTTGCCGAGAAATCCATCGCGATGCCCCGATTTGCCTCTGCTTACAATTGACCCCGGAACACTGTACACAACTCCATGGGAACTTGTAGGGATACTGCTGACCAGTTTTTGCTGCTGGCTTCCGGTTTGTTGCAACAGAGAGCAAGAAATGGGCATGGTAAAGTATTTTCAACATATGTGTGCGTAACCACTCTCCCCATCATTGCATAAGCTCCAGGGAGTGAAGTCCTCGATCCTCGTGCCACTAATCACGCATCTCGATGCATGATGGCCGAGGAGTCGGATTGCACGACTCGATGTAAAATGAATGCACAAATGGACACCTAAAGCCAACAACTCTACCATGGATAGTCAAGAGTGTCGGCGACCGGGAATTGAAGCACGTTTCGTTACTTTGAGTACGAAACGTCCCTCGTTTCCCGTGTTTGGACTAAACCCTACTCCAAACACTATGCAACAACTAGAATGGCATGGCATGCAAACACAACGCAACAACTAGCGTGCAATCCTAAACGAAATGCAACTAAGACACGCAAACATGCAAGGAGTGATATGCAAAGGTGCAATTAGCATGCGCAATGCTATGAACTATCAATGGCATACTCAATGCACATGACATAATATAGCATACACAATGCAAGATGGACTTAAACCAATATGAGTGGACCTCAGCCATACTCAAATCAGTGGCCAAACATGATGAAATGAAGCAACAACACTCATGCAAATATGCCCAAATACAAGGGACCGAAACTAAGGCACCAAGTGCAACTCTACCAAGGCATGGCAAGCATGTAATATAGCATACAACAACACATTTTCCAGCTCTAAAATGACATACGAAAGGGTCCCGAATCATGCAAACACCTCACACAATGCATGCTAGGTGGCCCAAATACCGAAACTAGTGAAGTGGATTACACTAGAGGTATGAAAAGCGAGGCTCAAATGACCAAACCACCCCCAAATAGTCCCTATGAAGACCAAAACAGTAGCAAGTATGGACTAAAATGGTGGCTCAAAAGGCATGGAAATGAAGCTTATGCAATGGTCCAAAAATGAGGCAAACAAGCACAACTCTCAAATGCACTTAAGGAGTCGAAAACATGGGAACATGGCACAAGTATGAGGTCTGAAATAACATTCACAATGATGCCAAGACATGCAAACACCTCTATTCAAGCATGCAAGAGGCTACAAAACTCAAGGCTAGACATGGATATTGAACTACAACCATGCATAGCATGCATCATTCGACCATGAGGCACAAAAACAGAGCTAAGACAGTTCAAAACATGCACAAAATCAGGTTAAGGCATGGCCAAAAAGTGTTAGAATCAAGGGCCAAAACAACATACCATACAAGCTAGTGAAGAGGGTTTACACTACAAGTATATTAAGCATTCAAGAGGCCACTAAACCAGCAAAAGTCAGAGGTATGACATGCCAAATAAAGCCCAAAAACTCATTGAAACATGGTCTATGCATGAAAGAATGAGATGCTCCTTTGATAGGCCATGAAGAGGGTTGTTCTACACATGCAAGATGGACACCCAATATGACAAAACCACCTTTGGAAAAAGGTTATGCAGGCCCTAAAACTCACTAAAAAGGGCTTGAAATGAGGCTAGGAAGCATGCAAGTATAGGCTCCTTTGATATGCTATGAAGAGGGTTATTCTACACATGCAAAAGGGACACCCAATATGGAAAAAATAGCTCCGGACAGAACTCATGCAGGTCCTAAAACTCACCAAAAATGGCCTGAAACATGGCTTGGAAGCATGCACACATGGGCTCCCTTGTTAGGCCAAATATGCTAGAAAACAACACAAGAGGTGAGAGGGTCACCCCTCTCTGATTTTGGTGCTCAAAATAGCATGCTAGCCACTGAAAATCCACTGGATTTCAATGGCTAAGAGACCAAACAAAGGTCAATGCAAAGGCCCTAAGGCATGGCTCAAAATAAGATGAAATGAAGCATGCAAGGGGGTAGATGACTCCGAACAGAAAAATGGTCTTAAACAAACATGTTAAGGACCTCAAAATAAAAAAAATTTCAGTTTACACCAAAGCTCGAAAATTCTTGCAAGTATGGCTAAAAGAGGGAGCAAAATAAAGCTTAAAAGAGTGAATAGTGTGTTACCCTTGAAGCTCAACAACTCCAGCAGCTTCTGGACCAAAGATGTAGCTCCTCAATCTTTGAAAAAGGCCTCCAAGAAGCTTAGGTTGGTGTTGGAGGTGAGTGACTTCAAAGTGGTGTGCAAAAGGGCCAAGAACACTACACTTTTGAGGTCAAAATATAGAGACAAAGAGAGATATGTATTGTATGCCTAAGACCAATTTCTGAACCTTTGCTAATGAGGGAGAGGGTCTCTCTTATAGCCAAATAGGTCCAAAGCTTCTCCAAGAAGCTAAAAAACAAGTTTGAAGATCCTCCATACATGGGTATGGAGGATCAATTTTGTGCCTTCCAGCTGGCACAGCTGGCAACAACTCACAGAGGCAAGACAGGAGGAGGTAGGCCGACCAGTTCAGGGGGTCGGCCGACCACTTGCCTTGGTCAGCTAGTGTCCAAAAGGAAGCCCCAGAAGTTAGCTTTCCAATGGAACCAACCTTGCATCAAAATTCTAACTGTGCAAAAAGTTATGCATGTTTTGGTGAAGTCGCGCAGATTCGGTCCAACTGGATTGATGCGCTACTTCAACCAACCATATCTCTCCCGTCCGGACTTGGCTTTAGGAGATTCTTGAGTGTAAAATGAAGCCCCAAAAGTCTCCTTTCCAACGGTAATAGCCTCATATCTTAAATCCAAGTGTACAAATTAATAGGCCCGATTCAGTGAGGGCTGCTCGACTCTCTCTTAACGGTTCATGCCCATTTTCTTCCCCAATTGGATTTCTCCCCTTTTTTCCTATTTCCCTCAACTTCAAACCCCTAAGCAAGGTATTTTGAAAGATTTTTCAAAGATTCCATCTCTCTTTCATTCATTTCCACTTTGTCCTAGCTTGGTTTACCGAAAAGCGCGACATTTAACAAAATGTGAGCCTCGAGACATTGTAGCAACTTTATTTCAAAAATATTTTGAAAGAGAGGGTTTTAAGATCTAAAATCTTTTGATCAAGAAATGGGGTGTGAGGTTAGGGTTTGACTCTCCTCTTGCCGAAGAAATCGAACCTTTGCCCTGCTCAACTTTCTCCACCAAGTAAACCATCAGTAGTGCCCAAGTCTTAAGGGTGGTCAAAAATGGGGTGTCTACAGTGCCATAGCCTCTGAAGGAGCGGGATCCGTCCTGTGGCAATGCATGTGATGCAATTAGATCAAGTACTAAAAGTACAGTGGAGAGTATAGTTGAATACAGTGAAAAGTACGGATAAAAGTACAGTTAAAAGTGCAGTGGAAAGTATAGTTGAATACAAAGCAATAATGTATGAGATACAATCAGATCAATGCAGTCTGTGCAGTCAGATCAAAACGGTGCAAGAAATGCCAATAGTTAAGGGAAGACTGTAGAAAGCGGTGTTCGTACCTCCACGGCAGTGGCCGACAGGTGAGATGCGGGCTCTCTCAGTAAAAGGTCCTCAGGCACATCCTCAGCAAAGTCAGTGAAGGCTTTGATGCCTCCCGCTGCAGGTACTATGTGAGTCTCCGAATGATACCTCGCTGGGTCAAAGAGACGTATGCTCGGTGGTAAAGGCTTTGGTTTGACCTCGAGCTCGGCCTCAAAGTCAACCGCAAACTCTATTGGAGGAAGCGTGGGGAAGGCCCCGTCATGTGGAACATCATCAGCCATCTGAAATAGATGTAAGAGAAGCAAAATGAGGAAAAATGAAGAAAATGGTGAAACTTTGCAAAGGTCAAACCCTAGGAGAGAGAAAAAGTCAAAGAAAGTTCAAAACCCGGGAAAAGTGTACTAACCTTGGGAGAATCTCAAAGGGAATCAACCTAGAACGGTGGAAATGACGGAAGAAGCGTCAAAATCAAATTCTGATCAGTTCAAATTGAAGAGAACTAGAGGGTTTTTATGAAGAAAATGTTTTTAGGGTGTTAGGAAACGTGTAGAACGCGCGGATCTAGAGAGAAGGCACACCTAGAGAGCAAGGGAAATGATTTTCATGCAAGGGTTTGTAAGGAAATGAAGTGATTTTGCTTGTACTTAAAGAGCCATGGCTGAAAAGACCAAATTGTCCAAATCTGCCATCGATGGCCGGCACCTCTTTATTGTTGGCCGGCGGCTGCCACTGATGGCCAGCAGGGGGCCGGCAGCCTCCCCTGGTGGCCGGCATGGTCCCAATAGCTTCCTATGTCTCTTTGGCTCAGATATGTGTTCTTGAGTTCTAAGAAATGCAAGTTCTGCTCAAAGTCTGGTTCAAAATGCCTTTCTAGAAGCTCATAATTGTGTTCATAGTACACGAGGGCCATCACCCATCAACACAAACAAAGTGTATCCTTTTAATATACTGTAACTCTCCGAGAGGTAAATCAGAAGTTACCTTTGAGTTGTCTCTATCATATGCGTCTTTGTCGTTGCATAAAATGTATATTTCTTTGTTGTCACGTTGAATGCACGTGTTGAATTGTTGCATGGAAACATGCATCGCCATCATTGCATAGAATATCTGTGCACGTTGCATTGGATCATGCACTGTTATCATTCTGCATAGAATGCGTATGTTGTGTCACATTGTACTACACTTGTTCATGTTGTCCCATAGAATATTGCTGCATGGACCATGCATTTTGAATTGTTGCATTGAAAATGCGTTACCATGTTTGCGTAAGGTACGCATCTTGCATTGAATATACATCGTTGATCATTTTGCATACAATATGCTTCGGTTTCGTTTCTTGCATGTTGTGCATTGAGCATGCCTCAACATCATGTTATGGTCATCCGTCTCGCTTGAGACATGCATTGTATTGCATTGTACCTATCGAGTTTCTTTGCATGCACGATATTGTATGTACGGTTCATTTAGAGGAATTCCGGGTGAAACCATTAATCTCCCCCATCCCATTGGTTAGAGACATCCAAGTACGCCCGATGTCTACACTGGCATTCCGTTGGTTAGAAAGACCCGGGTATGCCCGGTGTTTAAACTGACAACCTGTTGAAAGCGTTTGGGTCATGTGCTCGATGCTTCCTTTCCCTCTCTCGCGTGTGATACGCTGAGAGGTGTTTCCTTTCCCTCTCTCGCGTGTGATACGCTGGGAGGTTTTTCCCTTCCCTCTCTCGCTTATGATACGCTGAGAGGTGTTTCCTTTCCCTCTCTTGCGTGTGATACGCTGAGAGGTGCTTTCTTTCCCTCTCTCACATGTGATACGCTGAGAAGTGTTTCCTTTCCCTCTCTCGCGTGTGATATGCTGAGAGGTGTTTTCTTTCCCTCTCTCGCGTGTGATACGCTGAGAGGTGCTTCCTTTCCCTCTCTCACGTGTGATACGCTGAGAGGTGTTTTCCTTCCCTCTTTTGCGTGTGATACGCTAAGAGGTGCTTTCTTTCCCTCTCTCGCGTGTGATACACTGAGAGGTGCTTCCTTTCCCTCTCTCGCATGTGATACGCTGAGAGGTGTTTCCCTTTCCTCTATCACATGTGATACGCTGAGAGGTGTTTCTGTTCCCTCTCTCGCGTGTGATACACTAAGAGGTATTTTCCTTCTCTCTCTTGCGTGTGATATGCTAAGAGGTGCTTCCGTTTTTTCTCTCGCGTATGATACGCTAAGAGGTGCTTCCTTTTTCCCTCTCGCGTGTGACACGATAAGAGGTGTTTCGTTTGAGATTTCGGGTACGCCCGACAGTCGCTTTTGGCATTTCCTGCGTGAGGCGTAGTGAAGATTGCATAATTTTCTTACATCATTTCTATTGAAATGTGTGAGACTGTTGTACCTTGTTGGTTTGCTTAAAATGTTGTGTTTATTTTGCATAAATGCTCCATTACAGGCCTCTTTGCATAATCATAAGTTATGCTCTTGCATCATGCGTGTCATTTGCATTTTTGCCCCAGCCTGCGGGCGCATCTATATTGTTACATTGAATGTTTGTCTAAGTCTTCGGCCTTGTCAAAAATGGGTCGTCTCTGGGTTTTGACATTCACTCTCGTCATTTCATGACTTTCGAGTTCTATCAAAGAGGGGCAATTGTAGATACCCCAGTTTTGACCATCCTCAAGACTTGGATGTTCTTGTAGGGTACATCCAGCAACAAGTTTGATCGCTCGTCGAGTACTCGACTTTCGCGCCGAAATGCTCCAGGTTTGATCCTTCCAGACCCTATTTCCATTCTGTCTCATATTTGGACCATGTGTTGGTCTTTGCATAGTGGTGTTCTTGATGGTCTGCCGGCCATCATTGAGGGCTGCCGGTCATGGGCTTTGCCCTGCCGGCCATAAATAGGCCCTGCCGGCCATCAATGAGGCACTGTCGGCCACCACTAATGGCCGGCCGGCCACCAATGCTTTAGTATATATTTTTTCAGATATTTTGACAACTATTTGCACAGATTAGCCCATCTGCTTGCACGTGGATGGCTGGATTTGTTTGAAGGCTTCTTGTATCTCCTATATATAGAGCTCATCTATATGCATGCAAAAGGGTTACAAAGTGTAGACCGCCCGAACTCGCTCCGCGCGCCCCCCTTTCGGAGAGGGTGCGAATTGGGTTCATAGCTACTACAGTTCGGACTCCTATCATGGTTTTGAATCTAATCTCACAAAGTGCAATGTAAGACTGATAAATCCCCAAAGATTCCAAATCCGGAAAATCGATTTTAATAAAAAAGTGCCAAACATGGATTGCTTTGCCAGATTTTAGAGTTGCCACCTAAATATTTTATTTTGGGAAATTTAGGAAACCCTGACTCGTGCCTAAGGCCACGTGTCTGTCATCACCAAAGTTGCCTCGGCTTGGGAACTTGGGTACAAGAGGGGAAGGTCCTGAAATGAGCACCCCCGCTCGCCTGATCAAAGGATCGGCCTCTACTAACATGATATGTTGTTTTTGAAAACACATGCGTTCTTATTCCAATTTATTGGCTAACTTACTATGTGGTGCGCACGACATACAAGTATAGACTAAATCACTCAATTTGGAACAAAACATCTCATGTTTGTTTTTCGAAAATGGTTTGAAGTTGCTACCCTCAAGTAGGCTACAATGCGGATTTACCACCCTCAAGTGGGCTTAAAACGCACATTTTCATGAATTGTTCCAATTCAAGCAATGAACCCTTCATCCACAGGCCCCTTCATCCACAGGCATTCATGTAGTTTAAACACTTAAGCAGATAGCCTCATGGCAAGCATGCTGTCATGGCAGTCACTTACACACATGCAAGGATGCTAAAGCATAAACACTTACAGTGTACTCCGAGCCAAAACAATAACTAGTTAGAAATCAATGCATGATCCTAACTATGTTAAGTGCATAACGCAACACATGCAAAATGCAACTAAATGGGCTCAGCTATCTAAAATGGCATATGAATGCGACATTTGATACATGTATTCAAAGAAGTGTATTGAAATACAATGCGGTTTGAATGATGCGCCGAGCCTGGTGCATGCAAGACAAATGAATGATGCACACATGCAAAGCATAAGGTATGCTAATTGAAATATGCCCTAAACTAACCATCGAAAGCGGATAAGTAAAAGGGAGAAAGACGTGGGGTTGGAAGACATTCACACACACACACACACACACACACACACACACACACACACACTTATTACAACATTTGCTCTCTCGACGGAGGGTCCGAATAAAATGAAAGCTAACTAGCTACGCTAATTAAGCTAACTATTATAAACCAACTAATTAACTAACTATTCTAGCTAATTAATTATTACAAACCAAATTGAATAACTAGCTAATCTAAGCTAATTAGAATATTACAAAGCACTAAGCTAAATTAATTATAGCACAGGTAATTAACTACAACTAGCTAACAAAAGCGATAAATGGCCTCGCGGGCGAGAGAGATATGCATGCTCGGTTGCGTCCTCCCGAAAATCCACCGCCTTACCTCAAGACACCTCTGTTTGCACTCTTTTGAATCTTTGAAAATTACACCGATTTCCAAATTGCTTCTTTTTTATCTCAAGAACACCTTGAGGGCTGAAATTCATCCTGTTACTGCAACAGAGCACAGACAGAGGCAAGACAATGTATTTGCAAGGAAATGTATGCATTTCCACACTCCTTATCATATCTCAGGCTCAAAGGAGTATGGCACTTGACTCTCGAGCCAACAACCAAGCATTTTCAATGCATGGTGGCCAAAGGACCAAGCTTGCGCAAAACTCAATGAATGCACACATAAGACTCAAAAGGCCTCCACCCTATCATGCACAATCAAGGGGGACGACAACCAAGAAATGAGGCACGTTTCATCACTTCAAGTATGAAACGTCTCTCATTTCTCGTGTTTGGATTAACGTCCGATCCAAACACATGCAATGCAACACAAACATGTTATCTTGGCATGTTTTACTTTGATTCATTTTGTTTACTCATTTTAGATTATCGATAAGTCCTTTAACCGGTTAAATCCAAAAGTGAGAAGTCCTCCAATTTGGAAAGACAGACCAAGCCACAAGCTTCTTGAGCATGAAAGAAGCATCATGCCATTGGGCATGAACACCTCAATTTCGTGCTCAAACCAACAACGGGCTTAAGACCTCTTTCAAAGTGATACAACAAATGAAAGATGGCATGCAATGGTATACATTTCAGCACTGAAATGGCACGACAAATGATGCTAGAACATGCTAACAACTTATGCAATGCATGCTAAGAGTCAAGAACACCGAGACTAGCGAAGGACACAACACTAGAGGCATGCGATACTATGCATAAACAACCAAATCAGCCCAAGACAGAGCTATAATAGGCCAAAGCAGTGGCTAAAATGAACCGAGAAGATAGCATGAAAAGCAAGAAAATGATGTTCATGCATTGGCTCATAAACGAGACATAAGGCTCAACTCTCAAACACAATTAAAGAGTGATAAACACGAGAGTATGACAGAAGTATATGGTCTGAAATAACATGCCAAATGGTGCTATGCCATGCAAAAAGCTCAACTATGACATGCTAGAGGTCTCAAAGTGCAAGGCTAGCAAAACCAAATACACTATAGCTATGCAACGCCAAGCATGCATGACCAAAACCACTCAAATCAGACCTAAAGCATGCTAAAACATAGCCAAAAATGTGCTGGAGTAGAGCATACACATGTTAGATCAATAGGCTAAAACACCAAATACACTAGGCTAGTGAACAAAATTGCACTACAAGTGCAAGGAGCATGCAAGAGGCAACCAAACCAACCCAAAATAGAGTTATGACATGGAAAATAATGGCTAAAAACATGTTGAAATGGAGCCAATTCAAGGCACAAAGACATGCTACTTTGCAAGGCTACAAGTAGGATTACACTACAAGTATAAGAAGCATGCAAGAGATGACCAAGACAGCCAAAAACAGAGTTATGACTGGTCTGAAAAGTCACAAAAATGAGCCCAAACAAAGCCACTAAGAAGTAGAAACACATGCTCTTTTGATGGGCCATCAACACATGCAAACAAGAGAAGAGGAGGGGGGACCACCCCCACTCATTTGGGACCTTAAAACCACCTTTCCACCACTGAAATTCCTCTAAGTTTTAGTGGTAAGAAGGCCAAAAAGAGATGGTCCCAAAAGCTTTTAAAAGATAGCAAAAAGCTAAGCAAATAAGGCACAAAAGAGTGAGAGACACCCCTAACTCAAACAAAGCCTCAAACAACCTTTTTAAACACTTTAAAACAAAGGTTTTTGTAGTTGAAAGCAAGGCCTAAAATAGTATACAAAGGTGGCCAAACATGCAACCAAAACAAAGCGTTAAAGAGGGTATATGACTCACCCTTGAAGCACAGCAAAAACAACAACTCCTTGAGCTAAAAACCAGCCTTTTGAAGCTCCAATATGACCTCCAAGAACCTCAGCTCAATGATGGTGGTGTTTGGCTAGGAGTCTCTTTGCAAAAGTGTAAAGAAAGCTCACTTTCAAGCACCAAAAGAAAAGAGAGAGAGGATTCCAGAGAGAGGCTCAGATTTTGCTCACAAAACCTTGTAGAGAGAGAGGGATTTTAGATAGAGAGGGTCCCACACTTGCTAACCTTTTGCAATATATGAGATATGGCTCAATATATAGCAATATATGAGCATTTGGTCGAAATATATGAGTTTGGAAATATCTGGAGCAATGCACAACAGCTGGAGCAAAATATCTGCAAAATCTGGGCTTTTCTGGGCACAAGTGGTCGACCAGCTACTTTTTCTGGTCGGCAAGAATGCCTTCTGGTCGACAATGGCCATTTGTGGTCGACACACTCCCTTAGTGGTCGGCAGCAAAAACTAGTCCCAGTCCCGGACTTCAAACAAGCATAAATCCTTCATCTGGACCCCTTTGCAGGTCATTCTTGTGTGCAAATTGAAGACCCAGAAGTAATTTTTCCAATGGTGTCAGCCTCACATCAAAATTCCATGTGTGCTAAGAGATATCCCTCTTTTAGTAAAGACTGCTCAGTTTCGGTCCAACCGAATTGATTTCCAACTTCAACCGGCCATATCTCCCTCATCCGGACTCGGCTTTAGGAGATTCTTGAGTGAAAAAGGAAGCCCCAGAAGTCTTCTTTTCAACGGTGGTGGCCTCATAGCTGAAATCCAAGTGTGCATATGGATAGACCTGATTTAGCGAGGGCCGCTCGACTCTCTCTTAACAGTTCATACCCAACTTCTTCCCTCTTCTCCTCTTTTCTTCAATTCCAAACCCCTAAACAAAGTGTTTTAAAAGATTTTTCAAAGATTTCATCTCTCTTTCACTCATTTCCACTTTGTCCTCGCTCAGTCTACCGAAAAGCGCAACATTTAACGAAATGCGAGTGTCGGAACATTGTTGAATCATTTTTCAAGAACTATTTTGAAAGCGAGGGTTTTAGGGTCTAAAAAAAACATTTTGGTCAAAATAATTTTAGTCCAAAAATGGGGTTTTGGGTTGGGATTTGACACTCTCCTCTTGCCGAAGAAATTGAACCTTTGCACTCCACAACTTTCATCACCAAGTGAAACATCAGTAGCGCCCAAGTCTTAAGGACGGTCAAAAATAGGGTGTCTACACAAAGTTTTGAGCTGAGCTATATCTCTCTCCTTCTCTCTCTAGAATACTCTCTCTCTATATTTTGTGCTTGAAAGTGTGTTTTCTCTTCACCTTTGCACTAGCACCCTTAGCCAAACACCTTCACCTTAGTGTTGAGGATCTTGGGGGCCTTGTTTGTGCTTCTTGGAGTGGTTTTGGCTTGGTTTTGGCTCAGAAGTTTGCTGATTTGTTGTTGTGCTTCAAGGGTAAGGATTTGCCCCTTTAAAGCTTTGTTTTACTTTATAGCTTGGCCATCTTTGTATGCAACTTTGAAATTGGTTTTAGTCTCAAAAAAGTTCTATTTTTAAGGCTTAAAAATGTTGGTTTGAGCCTTGTGTAGTTAGAGGGTGGTTCCCCTCCTTTGCTCTTTGGCTTGTAAAGTCCTTTGAGCCATTTTTGGTAGCTTTTGAAATAACCTTTGCTTGGCCTTCTAACCACTGAAACTCAGAGGAATTTCAGTGGTAGAAAGTTGGTTTTGAGGCTTAAAATAGGAGGGGGTGATCCCCTCTCCTTGTATCTTGTTTGCTTGTGTTGATGGCCTCATACTTGAGCATGCTTTTCTACTCTTTTGTGACTTAGTTCAAGCATGTTTTTGACTTTGTTTTGACATGCTTTAACTCTGATTTTGGCTGGTTGGGTCACTTCTTGCTTGCTTTTGGTACTTGTAGTGCAATCATGCTTGTTGGCCTAACTTGCTTCATGTTCTAGCCTATCATCCTAGCTTGTGTTAGCCCTACTTCAATATGTTTTTGCCACTGATTTAGCATGCTTTGACTCTATTTTGAATGGTCTTGGCCATACAAGACTTGTTATGCATGGTTGTAGTGTAAGTGCCTTGACTAGCCTTATGTTTTGAGGCCTTAGCATGCTTTGCTTGTGATGTTTGCATGATATATCATCATTTAGCATGTGATTTCAGAGCATACATCATTGTCACACTCTCACATATTCCACTCTTTCATTGTGTTTGAGAGTTGTGCCTTATGCCTTGTTTATGAGCCAATACATGAGCATGTCTTTCTTGCTTTTCATGCTACCATCTCAGCTCATTTTAGCCACTGTTTTGGCATGTTTGAGGTCTATCTAAGGCTGGTTTGGCCATTTGAGTTTGGTATTGCATGGCTCTAGTGTTGTGTCCTTTACTAGCTCTAATGCTTTGGCCCCTAGCATGTTGGGCATGAGTTGTTTGCATGTTAGAGTCTTGTGTTTCATGCCATATCAGCACTGAATTTCTGCCACCTCCCTCACTTCTTCATCTTTTCATTTGTTTTGAGGATTGGTTAGTCTTGAGGTTGTGTTTAATGCTTGGGATTGAGGCTTATGCTTAAATGGCTTTAACCCTCTTTTAAGGGTTCCTCCTAGTCAAAGGCATGGTCTCTCCCATGCTTTAAACCATTCTTTTGATTGACCTTCCCCTCATTAGAAGACTTTCACATTTGGACAAATCAATTAAGGGATGGTTTGGTAATTTAAAATGTGTAGACAAGAATCGAATCAAGTAAAACATAGCCAAGATGAACATGTTTTGAGTTGCATTGCATTGTGTTCCATCGGACGTTATATTGAACACAAGGAAGATTGGTTCATTTCATACTTAAAGTGATGAAATGAGCCAATTTCCTTTGTCTCCATTGCCTTTGATCTCTCATGATGAGGTAATGGACTTGTGTCTTCGTTTTGTGCATTCATTGAATTTGTGCAAGTTGGATCCTTGGCCATCATGCATTGAAAATGTTTGATTGGTGGCTTTAGACCCAATGGTGCCACTGTCTTGATGTTTTGAGATGATAAGGAGTGGCATAGTACAAACATGTCCCTAGAAGAACCTCCGTTTTTCTCTGTTTTGTGTTGTGTTGCAGTTTGGTGTCACAGCACACCAGTGGCTGGCAGTTCTTCATTGTTGGCCCGCACCTTTTCATTGTTGGCAGGCAGAGGCACACTCTTGGCCGGCAGATGGCCGGTAGCCACCATTCATGGCCAGCAGGCCACTGGTGCCCTCCCCAGCATTGTTTTAGTAAGGTTCAGCAAAAATTTCTTGAAGACACCCTGCAAACAGAGCCTCTAAAGAGCAAACCAGAGAGCTTTTTAGGATGAAAACCGAGGCATGCATGTTCAACTTCTTCAAATAGAGCTGAGGCAGTATAAGTTTAGAGCTTTACTTGTTAGTTAGCTTGAATTTGTAATTTAATTAGCTAGTTTGTTAATTAATTAAAGTGTTGTAATAATTAATAAGTAGTTCGCTAGTTATTCAATTTGTTGTGTAATAATTAGTGTAATTAGTTTAATTAGATTAGTTGTTTAGCTTAGCTTAGATTAGCTTAGCTTATTCATTCGGACCCTCCTCGTGAGGGCACAATGTTGTAATAAGCATGCGTGTGTGTGTGCATATCTTCCAACCCCACGTCTTTCTCCTTTTTACTTAACTGCTTTCGATGGTTAGTTTTAGGGCATTTTTTAATTAGCATACCTTATGCTTTGCATGTTTGCATCATTCATTTGTCTTGCATGCACCGGGCTCGATGCACCATTCAAACTGCATTGTACTTCAATACCTATTTGAATACGTGTATCAATTGTCGCATTCATATGCCATCTTAGATAGCCGAGCCTATTTAATTGCATTGTTGCATATGTTGCATTAGGCATTCTGTATAGTTAGGATCATGCATTGTTTTCTAACTAGCTTTTGTTTTGGCTTGGAGTACACTGTAAGTGTTTACGTTTTAGCATACTTGCATGAGTGTGAGTGTTGCCATGATAGCATGCTTGCCATGAGGCTATTTGCTTAAGTGCTTAACTGCATGAATGCTTGTGGGTGAAGGCTTGATTGCCTGAATTGGGACAATTTGATGATTGTGAGTTTTAAGCCCACTTTGCGAAGTGGCAAAATCATGTTTTAAGCCCACTTGAGGGTGGCAAATCCGCGCTTTAGCTGACTTATGAGTAGCACTTTCAAACCATTTTCGAAAACAAACATGAATTGTTTTGTTCCAATTCTCGTGATTGAGTTTATACTTGTATGTTGTGCGCATCACATAGTAAATTAGATTAATAATCAGAATAAGAACACATGTGTTTATCAAACAACATATCATGGTAGTAGAGGCCGATATTTGATCGGGCGAGCGGGGGTGCTCATTTCAAGACCTTCCCCTCTCGTACCCAAGTTCTCGAGCCGAGGCAACTTTGGTGATGACGGACACGTGGCCTTTGGCACGAGTCAGGGTTTCCTAAATTTCCCAAAACAAAATATTTAGGTGGCGACTCTGTAATCTGGCAAAGCAGTCCATGTTTGGTGCTTTTTCATTCAAAATTGATTTGTCAAAACCAATTGCCAGATTTGGACTCTTTGGTGTTTATCAGTCTCACATTGCACTTTGTGAGATTAGATTCAGAACTGTGACAGGAGTCCAAACTGTAGTAAGACCAAATTCACGCCTCTTCGAAAAGGGGGCGCGTGAAGAAAGTCGGGTCTACAGATACGTAGGCAACCCTCAGGTTCAACCAATTGTATCTGCATTTTGTTTGTTTGCCCAAGTCTTACGACCTTGTCAAAATGGGTCGTGTTTGGGCTTTGACATTCACTCACGCCATTTTTTGACTTCGAGCTCTGTCAAAGAGGGGCAACTGTAGGCACCCCATTTTTTACCGCCCTTAAGACTTGGGAGCTTTATTCCAAACACTCGATGATGAAAGTTAGACTGTGCAATCTTTCTAATTCTCAGCGAAGAAATTTGGATTCAAACTCTAATCCCAAACCTTCCACCCTATTTTGGCCAAATTATTTTAGACCTTAAAACCCTTATTTCAAAATATTTTTCCAAGTGCTTCTACGATGTTCCGATGCTCGCATTTCGTTTAAAACATTGCACTTTTCGGTAAACCGAGTACGGACAAAGTGGAGATACATGAAAGGGAAGTGAACTCTTTGAAAAAATTTGTAAAACATCTTATTTATAGGTTTGGAGTTGAAGAAAATAGGAGGGGAGGGAAGAAAACTAGTTTAGGAAGAAGTTGAGCATCAATCCGATTAAGACAAAAATGAGCAACCTTTACTAAAATAGGCATATCTCTTTTCACAGTTAGAATTTAGATGTGTGGCCACCACCATTGGAAAGTAGACTTCCAAGGCTTCAATTTAGATGTAAAAATCACCTAAAATCGAGTCCAGATGAGGGAGATATGCCCGTTTGAAGTCAATATTGAATGCAGTTTTTTAAGGCCTGGCCGGGTCTATCTAGAACCGGCCGTGTCTCATTGAGGCCCGACTGAGTCTCAATGAAAACTTTTTCTGGGTTGCTTTTTAGACCTTGCCTTGTATTTTTAGGCTCGACCGTGCATTATTGAGGTCGGGCCGTGTGTTTTGAGGCTCAGTCAGGTCTCAGTGGCGAGAAACAGACAGCTGGCAAGAATTGAACAAATATCTTTGGTTAAAGATATTTTGGACCTTTTTGGCTCAAACTCTATAAATAGAACCTCTTCCTTCAAAATTCTAGGTTAGAAAATTTTCCAAAAGGCTTTGAGAGCTAAAACCATCTTCTTTACTCCTTTGATCTTCAAACCTTCTTTAGTTATACATACACAATACATACACCATTAGAGCTTGTTCTTGAAGCTTTTTGCTAGAGTTTCAAACCATATTTCATAAACTTGAGGGTGTTTGGAATCAAGTTTGATCAACATCCAAAGCTTACTCTTTTCAAGAGGTATAAGCTTGTCATTTTTGTTTTGCTTTCATTTTGACCTATCTCTATCTATCTCTTGTGTTCTTGTGTTGTTTTAGGCACATTTCAAGTATTGAAACATGGGTTTGAATAAGCTACCAAAGGTAGAGAGGGTTAACACCCTTTCTTGCACCTTACTCCATAGCTCATCCCCTTTGTTTTATCACTATTTTTCTTAGCTTACAAACTGATTTTCAGAGATTTAAAGGGCTGAAAAACATGGTTTAAAAGTCTAAAAAGTGGAGGGGTTAGCCACAATTCCTTAGACTTGCTTACTAGCTTTGTTCTCTTTAATCTTTGCTTATTTTTTCTAGGCTTTCAAACTATTTTTTTAGCTTGTTTTTGGGGCTGTCTTGTCACTATTTTTTATTATTATTTTATTTTAGGGGCTATTTGACTCATTTAATTACTTTATGCTTTGAATATCATGCTTGTAGTGCAAGCTTGCTTGTCTACCTTGTCCTCTCCTATTTGTGTTCACTTTCTTCCTCTTTTTGAAGTAGTTTTGTCACTGTTTTTTGTATATTAGGGGCTGTTTTAGGGTTGTCCTAATTTATTTAATTACTTCAAGCTTTGATTAGTTCATTCGTTGTATCATAAGTCCTTGTACATAGCTTGTTGTATGTGTTCCATGTTTAAGGACCTCATTTTAATAATCAACTTGCCATTCATCTCTTTCATTTGAGAGTTGTTTCAATCGACTGATGGTTATTCAAAACATGAACTAGCGATTTACGCTTAATGGCTTAATCTCTACGAAGGTTCATTGCCAACGGTGTAGTCTCTTTTTCATGTTGAGAATTACTTCCCATTAGATGCTTCTCTTCTTTTAGAGGACTTAATCATCACTTTGAACAAATGGACTAAAGAATGGAAATGACTAAAAGAATTGGTTTAAAAGCAACCAACACACATAAAGAAAATGAGTCATCTTGTTTAGGCTTGGTCGGACGTTATGCCACGTTTATCGAGTCAAGAGTGATCATGTGCTTATTCATGACGTTTTGATGATTCTTGAAGCGTCTCTACCTCCCTCTTTGAGTTCATTCTATGACAAGAGGAAGGAGTGATCATATTCATTACATTCATTGATTTTTGTCCAAAATTGAATCCGAAATCATCAAGCAATCAATTTGCTCATTGATGGCTTTGGAAGCAATTCCAAACTTCTCTCGAGGCTTTTCTATGATAGAGAAGAAATGAAGGGACAAACAGAGCTTGAATAATGCTGTCTATACTGTTTTCACTTCAAAACACAAAACAAAGTTTTGCACAAAATTGAAGCACGACGGGCCTTCTCTAGGCCCAGTCGGGCTTCATTTAGGGCCGACCGACACTCAAAGTTTGGTCAACAGTGTATTTTTGCAGAAAATAAAGGCCAGTGGCTGAGGTGAAACAAAGCAAGATTGGGGCAGACTGAGCTGTTCTTGAACATTGTGCATGTGCATGCATGCAATTCTTGCACATCCTCGCTTATATTGATTAGTGTAATTAATTAATTTAATGTTGTTCATTGTAATTAGTCCTGTTAATTACTAAGTGTTCTAATTATTCATTGTTGTTTATTTGTAATTGTTATACTTAATTAGTTTAAATAGCGAGTTTTCTTTACCTTGATTATCCGTTGTAATAACGTAGATAGCCTAATTAACTAGTTAATTAGCTTAGCCTTTTCTTTTCATTTGGTTCGGTTTTGTAATAATTAGTTTAGGACTTTCGGACATTGATTCACACCCTCCTGCGTGAGGGATCAAATGTTGTAATGATGTGTATCTCTTTCAACCCCACACCTTTCTCCCTTTTATTTATTCGCTTACGATGGTTAATATAGAGCATCACATTTCATTAGCATTCTCATGTTTTGCATCCATTTGTCTTGCATGCATATAAGGTTCGACTCATCATGCTAACCCGATATTAATGTCCAAATTCATTTCTTTGTGCCTCTCGCATGTCCGAATGAAATCATATGCCATGCTCATAGCCGAGCCTATAAAAATATAGGATGTGTGCGTTGCATTAGTCATATTGCATTTAATTAGGAACATGCATATTTCTCTAATTATTTTGCTTTGTCTTGGCTCGGAGTACTAGGTGAGCAATTTTACGTTTTAGCATCTTGCATCGAATGTTTTGTTACCATGCTAAAGCATACTCCCATGAGGCTAATTGCTTAAATGATATAATTGTTTGAATGCTTGTGGATGAAGGCTGGATGCTTGAATTGGGATAGTTTGATTAATGTCCATTTGAAGCCCACTTTTTCAAGTAGCAAATTCACAAAACAATTTCAAAACAAAACATGAGATCAAATGTTCTAATTCTTGCAAATTAGTCTATATTTGTATGAGCGTCACATAGTAAAGAATAGCTAATAAATTGGAACAAGAGCATATAATGTAAATAAGAAACACATCATGATTAGTAGAGGCCGATCTTTGTCGGGCAAGTGGGGTGCTCAATTCATGACCTTCCCCTCTCATACCTAAGTTCCCGAGCCGAGATAACTTTGGTGATGACGGGGTTTCCTAAATTTCCCAAAAATATTTAGGTTGCGACTCTAAAATCTGGCAAAGCAGTCCATTTTTGGCATTTGATTCAAAACATCGATTTTCCAAAAGAATTGTCGGATTTGGACTCTTTTTGTGTTTTCACTGTTTTACATTGCACTTGTAAAATCAGATTCAGAATCATGGGAGTCCGAACTGTAGAGCTATTCGTCTTGCAAAAGGAGCACGAAAAGTCGAGCTACACTCACCGTCCAAGGAGGAACATGAAGAACACCTATGAGTTGTGCTTGAGATGCTTAAAGCCCACAAACTGTATGCTAAGTTTGGGAAGTGTGAATTCTGGTTGAAAAAAGTAAAGTTCTTAGGCCATGTGATATATGAGGGAGGAGTAATTGTAGATTCTTTCAAAATAAAGGTAGTACAAGATTATGAACAACCTAAGAATGCTTTTGAGTTTCGTAGTTTCTTTGGGTTGGCTGGGTATTACCATCGGTTTGTAAAGGATTTCTCTAGATTAGCCTCACCATTGACCAGGCTTACGAGGAAGGGAGTTAAGTTTGTGTGGAATGAGACTTGTGAGAAGTCATTTTAGAAACTTAAGGTTAGACTTACCATAGCTCCAGTGTTAATTATCCCGAAGAGGGGTTTGGGCTATTCGGTGTATTATGATGCTTCATGGGAAGGTTTGGGTTGTGTTTTGATGCAAGAGGAGAAGGTAGTAGCTTATGGTTCCTGTCAGTTGAAAACACATGAGAGGAACTATCCTACCCATGGCTTAGAACTAACAACAGTGATCTTTGCTTTGAAAATTTGGACGCATTACCGTTATACTAAGAAGTTTGAGGTGTTTTCTGATCATAAAAGCTTAATGTCTCTCTTTTCACAGAAAGATTTGAATTTGAGGTAGAGAAGGTGGATGAAGCTTATGGAAGACTATGATTTTGAGTTGCACTATCACCCAGGGAAGGCCAATGTAGTGGTCGACGCCTTGAGTAGAAAGTCCTTTAGTAGTGTAGCAGGTATTGCCATCCACGAATGGGAGATGTTGGGTGCTAGTAGCAAGTTTGACTTGCATTTTGGCGAGTCCGTTGAGTCGGCAGCTTTGTTTTCAGTAGTTGCACAACCTACACTTGTGAGCTAAGTTATAGAAGCACAGAGGGGTGACCTTGAGGTAGAAACCCTCCAAGAGAAAATCTCTAGTGGAAAGGTAGAGAAGGGCTTGAACATGTATTCTGACTTGAGTGTTAGATACCTTGACTGTCTTTTTGTACCAGAGTCTTGTCGAGAAGAGGTACTCCAGGAGTTTCCCCATTCACGCCTTGTGGTACACCTGGGAGGCACAAAGATGTATCACAGCCTTAGTCACTAATGAAGGCTGAACATTAGAGGCTAGCGGGTTTGTTGCAACCCTTGCCTATAGCCGAGTGGAAGTGCGAACATATCATGATGGATTTTGTTATGGGTCTTCGAAGGACTCAATGGGGTAGTGACACCATTTGGGTGGTGGTTGACCGATTGACCAAGTCAGGACACTTTGTACCTATGCGTACGAATGACTCGGTAGATTATCTAGCCGACCTTTACATTAGGGACATAGTTCAACTTCATGGGGTCCCTGTGACTATTATTTTGGCTAGAGATCCGTGTTTTATGGCTCGGTTATGGTAGAGCCTGTAGAATGCCTTGGGCACTAGATTGACTTTTAGCATCCCCTATCATCTTCAAACTGACGGGCAGTCAGAGCGTACTATTCAGATCCTTGAGGATATGCTTCAAGGTTGTGTCCTTAACTTTAAGGGATCGTGGGAGATGCACTTGCCTTTATTGGAGTTTGCCTATAACAATAGTTTCCAGTTGAGTATTAGCATGGCACTGTTTGAGGCCTTGTACGACCGATCGTGTAGATTCCTTGTGTGTTGGGCCAAGGTAGGTGATGCACCTATGATAAGTCCAGAGTTAGTCCGGGAAAGTTCCACTTATTCGTAAGAGGTTGGTTACGGCTCAAAGTCATCAGAAGAGTTATGTCAACCGTAGGAGGAGATCGTTATCCTTTGAGGTGAGAGATCATGTCCTCTTAAAAATATCACCTAGACGGGGTTTGATGAGGTTTGGGAAGAGTATGAAGTTGTCTCCTAGGTTTATTGACCCTTTTGAGATCCTAGAACGGATTGGGGAGGTAGCTTACCATTTGGCCTTGCCGCAGCAGCTTTTCGAGGTTCATGATATTTTTATATCTGTATGCTTCGGAAGTATGAACCTAATGCATCACACGTGTTGGATTGGATGGAGTTAGAGGTGGACGAGGATGCCTCGTATAAGGAGAGACCGGTTAGAGTTTTAGACACTCGAGACCAAGTCTTGCAAGGCAAGACGATTCCTTTGGTAAAGGTGTTGTGGCTACACCACGGGGTTGAGAAGGCCACTTGGGAGCGTGAGACTGAAGTCCATGAGAAGTATCCAAACATATTTATTGATGTTTGAACATTTATTGAGGACTTTGTTATGTTATTGTGATATAAACACTGTATGTGTTTTAAAAATGTGAATTGTATATTCAGTAATGAACATATGTTTATCTTGTTGATGAGAATGGATGACCGGCGGATAGGTCATGGTAATGAATTTAAATTACTATCATTGTTATAATTGGTTTAAGCATGGTCTAAATGTTTTCTTTAAAATTTCAAGGATGAAATTCCTTAAGGGGGGAGGTTACAATGATGCTGGTTTAGACCTGAACCATTTGATGTTTTGCATTCGGGTTTTATTGTCTTATATAGTTGTTCATCCCTTGTTTCCCCTCATTTCTCTTTGAGTTTGGCTTTTGGGATGTGTCGGGTACATTTGGAACAGGTTGGTAGCTTATTTTTCAAACGGTTATTGCCTAGAATTTTGTTCCTTCGCTCGAGCGCCACTACTTGCACTCGAGCGGTCTTTGTGAACCTCTAGTACTCTTGCAAGTCTGTAGAGATACTGAGAGTTGGTATTCTTCACTCGAGCGGTCCTTCTTGCGCTCGAGCATAGGTTTTCTATCTACAAAACTTCTGGGAGTTTGTATTCTTTGCTCGAGCGATGTTTCTTGCGCTCGAGTGGCGCAACTTATTATGTCTGGTCGCTCGAGAGATCTATGCGTATATCAGTTCGTAAACAACCATTTTTTTAGTCACTTTTTCATTTCTCTCTCTCTCCAAACATTTCAAAACCTTAGATCTACACCCTCTCTCTCTAAAATTCTACTTCTCTATACAAATACACCTAGATCCGTCGAGTTCCTTACCCGTGTACCTTTGTTAAAAAGGTAGAGCACGCTGTGGGCTTCCTTTTGATCGAAGCAAAGTTGATTTTCGGCATCTTTGAGTTCCATTATTCTTTCAATCATCTTCTAAGCTTGAGGTAGGGATTCTTCACACCTTCTATGAGTTTTAACTTAGATATTTGCGATTTCTAAACAATATTGTGATTTTGGGAATTTTTGAAACAAACCTAGGGTTTTTGGTCAAAACTCGAAAGAGGGGTTTCTAATGGTTTCATGAAAATGGTTGTGTGATTGGAAATGAGGTTGAGTTGTGATAAAATAGTGGTTTCGATATGTAGACTTGATTTTGGAAAGAAAATGGATTTTGCCCTAAATGCCTCACATGTTGATTATATATAAATAATGAAATTGATGTTGGAAAAGAGAAATTGGGTTGATGTTGATGAGGATGGTGGAGTTGGGTATGTATTATCACTCACCTCTTGAAAATTTGGAAATTGTATCTTTATTGAAAACTGTTTATCTACTTAGAAATATTTATTTTGGGCTATCGGTGGATGATAGATATGATTGTTATAGAAATTGCATGAGAATTAGGAAAATTGAAACTATTTTGTCATCCATTTGCATCTAGTGTCATTTCATATTTATACATTGGAAATGTGAATCATTTTGAGAAAATGGGTGAATCTGGGAATGGTATGTTGACTCGTTGAATACGTTGGCTTGAGTGTCTATGGTGAAAGTCCTAAAAACTATACATATACATGGGTGTCGATCCCGCGGGCGAAATATCCATAAAATGGCAATAGTAGTGCTTGTGTAGCCTATGTTTACATGGGTGCCGGTTCACGATTACCTGCGGATGAAATTTTTGTGAAAGGTTGTATTGGTTTTGAGATTTCCAGAGTGTGATTCACTGCCCCATTTTCTATTGTGAAGGAAATGATTTATGAATTATGATATTAACATGGCATTGCATAGTTTTGGAAAGAGGTATAAAATGTTTTGGCACAAGCATTGCATATGCATTCAACTTATAGCTTTGTTAAGATTCTTATACTGTGTTGGATGATTTCTACTGGGCTTTAACTCACCCTATGTAGGAAAAACATTTTCAGGTGCTAATGACATGCCTCTACCAAGGCAATAGCTTAGGAGGACTTGGAGCAAAAGCTTCATTTATGTATTTGTTGTATTTAATTCTGTACAAGCCAAGGGCTTTAACTGTATTGGACTTAAGTCCACTTTTGTTGAAACCAAGTATTGTCTTGGAAAGTTGTTAGCCTTTAGGACATTTATTATCTATTTTACTTTCATATCATATCTTCTGTTGTAACACATGTTATAGATTCATGGTTAGAGCTTGTGAATGTATAGATGTATGTGTTACCTTTTGTATAATTCAAATCATATATGAAAGGAAAGGATTTTCATTTTGGAAATGCATTATCTCAATTGATTATATGTCATGGGTTGTCATTATATTTTCGGGGCGTTACAACAAACACCTCAAGAGGAACCAACATAAGTTGTGGACACTTCAGAACATGCACATGACTCCCATTGGAATAAGCACGTGACTCTTAGTTTGAAAACTACTTTGAATTATGTATTTTTTTCAACACTTAAGCTTGAAAATAGGCCATTGAGGGACAAAATAGTGAAATATGAACAACAAGGCCCGAGAAACATCATGAAGACCTTGAGAGGAACCATGTAAATTGTGAGAACTTATAGAACAAGAACGAGACTCCCAATTTAAAAATTACTTTGAAATGTGTAAATTTCCAACACTTAGGCATGAAAATAAGCCATTGAGGGCCAAAATCGTTAAATAGGCATGAAAAGGTCTAGAAATTATCTTGAACACCTAGGGAGAGATCAACATAAGTTGTGAAAACTTACAGAACAATCATAGGACTCTCGGTTAGAAAACATTTAGGCTTGAAAATAGGCCATTAGGAAGTAAAATCTTGAAATAGTCGTTATAAGGCCCGGGAAACATCATGAACATCTTGGGAGGAACTAATGTAAGTTGTAAAAATTTATAGAACAAGCACGGTAAATTTTGATTTGAAATTTACTTCGAAATTTTCATTTTTTCTCTTCTAGGTTGCATGTTAACATATTTAGTGAATGGTTACCTTAACCTTTTGTTGTTGTTGTTGTTGTTTTATTTAATTTTTTTTTAAAATGGCAGATTAGAGATGAACAAATTTGGGAACTTGCATAGCAAGAGCTTTTTGTTGACATTACCAGACATATATCTATCACAGTGTAGTTTTACTTTTTGTTGATATTACCAAACATGTGTTTTGACTATGTTGTCGCGGGTTATGATTATATTGTGATGGATCTTATCTTTTTGTTGATACTATCAAATATATATTTTGACTACGTTGTTGCTTTATGCAAATGAACAGGCTTTTGTAATGATTTGTAATGGATATTATATCGAACAGGTTATTAAATTGCACAAGTTATTTTGATTGTATTGTCGTAGCTTTTTATTTTATTAGAATAGATGTTATAGTTTGGATGTTATATATTAATTTGTTGATACTATGAGACATGTATTTTACTTGTGCTGTTTTTTTGAAAATGAATAGTTTAATTTTATATTGATTTGTATTAGATATTTTATTGAATAGATTATTAAAATGCACATGATTGTATTGAAAAAAAAATATATAAATTGCAAATATCCCTCCCCCCCCCCCAATTTTTAAAATTTATTTATTATTGGCGATGAAAAAAAATTGTCGCTAAGACTTTCTAATCCCAACAAATAATTTTGTCACACATATTCAGTATTTCATCACTAAATTGAAATATTTCTTGACAAAGATTTTCGTCACTAAAAGGTCTTTTTTTCGTTTTTTTTTTTTTTGGTGATGAATATTTTCGTCACTAAAAATTCTATCACTATGTTTAATGACGATATATTTCATTACCCAAAACACATAGAATAAAATTTTATTTAATTGTAGTGATGAAATGGACGTTACAGGTGACAAAATATTTAACATTTAGCGACGAAATGTTTTGTCACCAAATACCAATAATAGGCAACAAAATAAAATTTTGTCACCAGGTACTTTTAGCGACGACCAATAGATGACGAAAATTGTGACGAAATTATTTCATCACAGATCAATTTTGTGATGAAAATTTCGCTATTGGAGATAAAGTGATTTTGTTGTTAAAGAACCATTTTCTAGTTTCTAGATTACACAATCTAACACACAACACTTAACATATATAATCTATTTAGAAATAATCATTATCATCCTTCACAGATGACCAATGACAAAACTTTAATTGCACAATTCTCGCAAAACATACTCCACAACAACATTTAACCCAGTGTATAAACCCATTTCCATTTCTCAATTTGTTAAAAAATAAATAAATAAATAAATACATAACTTCTCTTTAAACTTTTCAAAACCAAATCTCATTATCTTCAATATTTACACTAATAACACTTGCCGTATGATCACAACTCTCTACCCTCCATTAATTCCCTTTTTAACATTCATAACTTTAATTCATTACGAATGACACATGGCTCAACAATTACATAACATTAACTCTTTTCATCCAAATCATTTATCATTATTCTTCTTAATTGTCATAGTTCCAATTTTATTAAAGTCAACACACCACTTAACATTTACATAACGGTGGTCCTACATGTACCAATTAGTGTACACACTAGTGTACCAACTAGTGTTATGATATCATTAATGACCCTATTTATTATACAAATTACAAATACCCAAAACCTCTAAAACTATGCCACATCAACTGTTGGTAAACTAGTGTGTACACAAATTAGTGCATATAGCATTATTCTTTACATAAACATCAAATATTTTCATCTTTCATGATCATAAATTTAAAATTTAGGGCATTTCAATTCTAACATCCAAAACATGCTCACAAAAAAATTTTCCATAATCAATTATAAACATAATATTAAAACCATTACATACAAAACCCTAGCCCTTATCTATTTGCTTTTAGAAATCTCAATCAATATCATGCTTTTGATGAAATAAAATCTACCACATATCTATCTATAGTGAAGTATTGCAAATAATCAAAAAAATTCCTACCTCTTGAAGCAAAGAAAAGAAACCCGAAATTCCACCGACGACGAAATCACAATCTAGTGAGATCAAAAAGAAGCTCTCTCTATGTTCTACATTTTGGTATAAAGAACTAGGTTGAGATTTTCACTTTAAATAGATGAATCAAAGGCCCTAAGAGCTTGGAAGCTCAATCGTGGCAAAAAAAGATAGAAGAGAGAGAAGAAAAGCTGAAAAAGTGACTTTTCACGTTCACTCAGCACTTATATAGATGGACCATTGCGGGCATGATGAAACACACCATGGGTGCGACCAAGAGTGTCGCAAATAATGTACACGGGCCAAGCTTTCCACAGACAAAAGTACTAGATTGGGTTTTTGGCCGTAGGCACCATCGTGGGCGCTATTGCTTCCACAGACCAAACTATTGGGGCATGCACACAATTGCGAGCACGACCTTTGGACCGTAGGTGCGATCAAGCTTAGGCAAAAATTCAGTTTGACTATTCCAAAGCCACTCCAAGGTGTTCTAAGTTCAAATCTAAACTAGGTAAGGTCAAAGTCAAAGAAGACAAGTGCAAGGCCCAAGTGGAAAGACAAAAAAGGGTTGGGTTTTGACTCAGACCACTACATAGCCTTAACATTTATCATTAGTTTAACTTCGAGGCACTAGTGCCATATTTTAGTTTTTAAGCCTCCATGCTATTGACATCCGTGTCGTTTTAGATTAGTTCTTGTCACCCATGACAAATTATTTTTGTTCCAATTGTGATTGCAATCTGTTGTATTACAATTGATTTTTACTTAAACTTGTTTTTGTCACATCGTGCATTTTTAATCCATTTGAATGCATTAAGTTTGATAAATTCTTGTTTGTGTTACCTTTTGTTGGAAAAACTAAATAAGATTTACCGCTAGAATAAAATACCAAACTAATAATAAACCAAAAATGACAAATAAATTTTATTATTAAAGAGAAAGTTTAGAGAAGCCTATAAGGTGGTCGAGGCGTGTAGATTGCGCTCTCCTGCGGAATGATACACCCTCTTTTGCACTGAGTAGAATGGTGTTCCTTCCCCATGATAGAATGAACTTTGAAATCACTTGTGTGCAGTAAAGTGAATTTCACGAACTTTGAATTACCTAACACTCACCTGTAAACTCAGTATAGTAAATTCACAAAGAAAAGAACAGAGCAAAAGAAGAGGTGAATAAAGACTCGGGCTTGTTTGGTTTGAATTTGAGAGATGAGTTTTAGAAAAAAAAATTCCAAAAATTGTTTGGTTTGAGATTTTTCTCAAAAAATTTCCAAAATCACTTTCTCTCCCTTACACATCAATCAATCACTTTTTCTCTCACACACATCTACTAAATTCTTCCAAAATATCAAATCATCCCAAACTCTCACAAAAAATTTATCTCTCAAAATATACAACCAAACAAACCAAAAAAATTTCTAAAACAACTCTCCCAAATTTTTTTCAAAAACAACTCTCCTAAAAACAAACCAAACAAGCCCTTCATTTCTATTTGTTTTGAAACAATGTTGAAGTCTTATTTGCATACACAACTAAATAACAATAAATTAGATATCTAGAAGATGTTGTACGATAACCCAAAAGACTAAGAAACTAATATTAATGTTATAAACTTATTCCTAAAAAGATGCAAATATCAAATAAAATAAATTCAATTCAATTCAATTTTAATGACAAAATAACAATCCCCCACATAATTTGAAAGTGTTTTTACTGCACAATGGGTGTAGGTATCTTCCAGACTTGAAACCTCCACTTAGTGTTAGTTAGTCTTGAACTAGGTCCTTGTGATCAAACAAGTTTATCACACGCATAGTACGGACAATTATAATGGTTTTGAATAATTTTGCATGTTAAATGGTCATGCGCACATATCTTGTTTCTATAAATTTCTGTAGGGAGTAACCCAATTTCTCACAACAAAGATCCCATTGTCACACTTGTATAGGTGTATCCTCCAAGAGTGACTTGTGACCAACACCCTATAGAAATCCTACCATGGACACATTCAGACCTAAGCTCTTCCTAAAATCCATCACAATAGTGAGCACTATCACCATAGAAATAGGATCAGGGAATTTCCCTATAATATGTTTAGTGTTCCTCCAAGTCACCCATCAACTTCATTATTACCTATTGAACCTTATTCATGGAATCTCCAATCACAAAGGTTAGGTATCCATTGTGATGACTAATTTATGGGTTTCAGTCCCATCCCCTTTGATGATTCAATGACTAGCCTACGCTCTAGTCCTTTAGTAAAAGGGTGGTTTGCTATATTCTTTCCATACCTCACAAAATGCTACAACACCTTGAGATAATAACTGGTTTAATAGAATTATCTCTTATTCTACTTTTTCTATTTTTCTTATTTAAATTTGTATTTTTTTTTCTTTAGCAATTCTAGCTTGATTATCGCAATGAATAGCGATAGCAAATATAACACTATCAGGTAATGGTAAATCAGATAATAAATTCCTAAACCATTTGGCCTCAGTACAAGTCAAATCTAAAGCAATGAATTTTGCTTTCATGGTAGATCTAGATATAACAGTTTGCTTAGAAGATTTTCAAACTATTGCACCACCACCTAAAGTAAACACATAACCACTAGTTGCTTTAGTTTCATCAGAATTAGATATCCAATTAGCTTCACTGAATCCTTCTAGCACAGTAGGAAACCCAAAAAAATGAATTCCATAATTTGTTGTACCTTTAAGGTATTTAATTTTATTTTTTTTTCAATTGCATTCCAATGTTTTAGACTAGGATTAATAGTATAAGGACTCAGTTTATGAACAACAAAAAAAATATCAAGTCTTGTGTAATTAGAAAGATACATCAAAGATCTTACTATTTGAGCATATTTATGTTGAGAAATACTTTCACCCATATTTTTCTTTAAGAGACTATTAGGATCAAATGGAGTAGATAAAACTTTCGCATCACAATAATTAAATTTCTTTAGCAGTTGGTCGACATAATGTTCTTGTGACAAAACAATTCCTTTACCACTTTTAATTATTTTAATACCCGATATAACATTAGCTAGGCCTAAATCCTTCATATCAAAATTCTTAGATAAGAAATTCTTAGCATCATTAATAAAAGCTAAATTATTACAAAAAATATGAATGTCATTAACATATAAACAAATAATAAACAAGCACCATCAATTTTTTTGATATACACACATTTATCAGAATTATTGATATTAAACCCATTACAGAGACTTTACAAGTTTACATTTTTCTTGTCTAAGAGTTACAAACCTTCATAACGCAAGCACCATCAAATTTTTGATATACACATATTTATCAGAATCATTGATATTAAACCCATTAAACAGACTTTACAAGTTTACATACTTTTCTTTCATGTCTAGGAGTTACAAACTTTCAAATTGATCCATATAAATTTCTTCATTTAATTCTCCATTTAAAATGTCGTTTTGGCATCCATTTGGTGTGAGGCCCCTCACTCCTCATTTTCGAATTATTATAATGAAAGTCCTTTATTCCTCGCTTAATCGCGATTTTCACCCTAGAATTGAAAACACGTCCCCAGAGAAAACTGTGCAAACCCTAATCAACACCGACAACTTTGTGGTTATTTCTAATAGTCTAATATTAATTACTTAACTCTCTAATTATAGATTGATCTCTCAAAACCTTAGTTTTCAATTTTTATCATTTTCATTTGGTTATGCATCTTTTAATTCAAAGCGAGATAATTCAAACCAAATTATTTTTTTAACAGTATTTTAATTAATACTATACTTGAAATAGATATTCTAATTGAGTCCAAGCCCTCACAATTTATTTTAATTTCATTTTGACCCCAAATCATTTTTTATACATATAAAAGTACAACCCATTATTTAATCATTTTTCCACCAAAATATCTACATTATATATGTGAATTTGTACACAAAAAGATAGTGAAAAACCCTAAGTCCCTAGAGCACATGACCAGCCACTAGCATGCATATACATATATGTGTGTGTGTGTGTGTGTGTACATATAGTGTACTTTTGGAAGCAAATTGCTTGAAACATGGAAGATTTTTGACCTAGGACCCCCAAATCAAGAATGTTTGTCTTGTATTCACTTTTCAATCTAGTTCCAAACCAACTAAGTTAGATTTAAGCCTAACTAAATCACACTTTACCCTTCTAATCAACCCTCATTCCATTACAATTCAACTAAATACAACTAATTCCATTTAATTCCAACCAAAGGACATTTTGGACCTTTCACCACATTTTTTTTATTATTTTATAAATCACGTCTCTTGCATATTTGCACACTCATACTAACTCACTCACATCCACACACACACACACACACACACACACACAAGTGGTTGAGGTATAGAAAGGAGTGCAAAGAGTGAGTTTAGAGGGGGAGAAAGAAGATGAGAAGAGAATTGGTCCAAACTTAGCAATCCAGCAAACAAGTAAGCCACAACGCAACCTATTTTTTTCTTTTCTTTTCCAAATACAAGGTATTAGATGTTTAGAATATTATTTTCAGATGTGTGTGCATAGTGTTCTTGTATTTGAATAAAATTAGGGCCTTGTTTCCTTCCATGCTTGTATTTTCTCTTTGTTGGAGCAAAGTCATCTTTTTCCACCTATATCTTACATTATTTTTAAAGGCACACCTTCAAACTAAAAATATGAGTTACTAATATATTATTTAGCATGTTTTCATTATAAAAGAAGTGGAAAATTACCTTTGGTTGCCCCCTTTTCTACTACTCTTTCTATTTCAAGTTTTGTGCATGAAATACCAATGTTTTCAAACCACTTTCAAAAATTCTAGAAAAATGAAAAAAAAAAAAATTCCATTGACCTCATTTTTATATCAAAACCTTCCTTAGCTCTCAAGAAAAAATGGTTTTATTGAAAAGAGTGAGTGGTTTGAGAGAAAATCCAATTTCGTAACAGTCGATCAATCTGGACAACGCTGGAGTATTTCTGAAATAATTAAAACTCTAGGAAAGCTATCCCACTTCCAAAAAATGATCTGGAATTAGATAAAACGCAGTACAAACCTAGGAAGGCCGAGTTTGGAAAAAATCTAGAAATGTCTCTTAGATTGTGATCTTGAATGTACACCGAATATGGAAATTAATTTTTCTGTTAATGATTCATGTTCTTTATTTCTTGAATGTGCGTTTTATCACTTGTTTGAGCCTTAGTATGGCATTTACACTTGTTTGTGAATATATTTCTTTACAATGGTGCTTTGATGATACTCATACTTGTGTAGAAATTATTGTCTCAATAGTTTGTTCTGACATTAACTTACAGCATCTAACTCAACAAGAAATTTTATTGGGGTGGCAATTGGTTTTCGATCACTTGAGTAACTTCATAAGATAATGGTTGTGTTACATTTGAATTGGTTAACGGGACGTGTTCCCATTGAAAGTAAAGTCCTACGCAAGTGGTTATTTAGGAACCCTTGAATGGATCGGTTATATTCAGACCCTAGGTGGTTTTCATGTGATAAGGTTGAAGCAAGTTATGGTCAAGGACCTTATTTTTATCGTCTCTTTTGAGGTCCTCCGTTGGCACTATGCGGTATATAATCATTATAGGCATCTGGGGTAAGGTCTGCAAAGTAACAAAAGATGGGGCATACCAAATAATCTGAGTGCAATTCTTGTGGTTGGGATGATGAAATCTCTTTGGGCGATTTCTAGATTACTAATATCTAACTTTGTAACCCTTTGCTTGTTTATTTGAATATCATGCTTCATTACATGTTATAATTGTAATTGTGTATTGACCTGGGAAAAAAAGACGAGGTGTGTGTGTTTGCTAGGCATTCCAACCTCATGGCGTTTCATACCAGGTATTGAAAACTATTAGCTAGTCGAAGGAAAAACTGAAGCATTTGAGGTTGTTTGGCTACCCTAGAAGAATTAGATACTGGTTTTGTTAAGCTCTTTTTGTAACTATGTTTGGGATTGCAAATGTTAAAACTCTTGATGTAAATAAGACATACCTCTTGTAATTATTATTTTGCTTATATATATATATATATATATATATATCTTTTGTAACCTATCCTTATTCCATCAACTCATGTAGACCTTGTGTTAATACCTTGTTAAGATATGTCAAAAAGGTAGTTTTGCTATCTAAGGAGATTGAACTTAGAAGGGAGGCAATTTTGACTCCTCTGATCTTTCTTGGAATCTTACTTGGTTATTGACCAAATGACTCATTGATGATGTTTTCTACACTTGTAACCTTAGAAAAAATCCTGTATTTATTTGTTATTATATTATCTAAGGTTCACAATTTTTGGGACGCCTCGACTTGGTATCAAAGCTTAGGTTCAATCCTTACCCAAGTGTTTTAGCCTGTGGTTAGAGACAACCTTTGTGACAACCCCATTACGTAATATGCCTTCATTTATTTAATTTTGAGTGTTAATCAAGTGTTTGATGTGTATTTATGTGTATATCTGTTCATTGATGAATTATCTGTTGTGATTTTTGCTTTAAATTTGAAATTGAAGGCCTTAATGACTTCAGAAACTGAAATTGATAAATTTAATTAGGATGTCTTCATTTTTAGAGCCTAATGGGAAGTTTGATTAAAATTTGAATCAAATTAAATTAATTAGATTAAATTAATTAGAATTAAGTGAGATTAGTTAACCTTCAGCTTGCTTAATTAGTTTAAGCTAATTACTAGGTGTATATAAATGCTATGGTGAAGCTAATTACTCATGCGAGCTCAAAAATTCTGCTGAGTTATATTCTAGAGACAGAGTGAGAACACTTTAAGAGAGAGAGAGAGAGAGAGAGAGAGAGAGAGATAAGAAAACTTGGAGATTTTGCTTAATGATTGGAGAATTATGAAGAAAAGCTTAAGAATTTGCTAAATTAAGCTAAATTGAAGACTTCAGGTATGTGTTTAACCTTTAATTCATGAATCTAAGTCACCAAGTATGTGAATTCTAGAAGATAAGAAAGATAGCTACAAGAATTAAGCTAAAGATGGCGAATATGAAGTTAATTCATACACGCATGCATAATTTAGTGTAATTTCAACATCTTGAGCATAAATTTTGTTACCTATACTTGAGTTGAGACTTGAATGATACATGCATTCATGAATTATGTTGTTTTGAAATTCCATGTTTTGAAAGTTGTAGAAGAAGAATTTAGGCCAAGATCATACATGCATGAAGTTTAAGCTTCAATTTTTGTAAAATCATGAAGTTTTTGAGTTATGGGTTGGAATTGGTTTTGTACTCATGTTTTTGAAGGAGTATTCATGCTCTAGAACATATCATGCAAGAGTTTATGGCATTGAATTTGTGTTTTAAAGCTTAAATTCTATTATGAAAAACCCAGAATTCGACCGCATCGCTCAAGCAAAGAAGTTGTCGCTCAAGCGCACATCTCATGCATCTAGCATTTATACAGAGACATTGCATAATAGCTCGAGCGACCAAGTGTCTGCTTGAGCGACCTCATTACATTTGCATAGTGGCTTGAGCGATCATTGAGCCTAGATTTTGAGCATCCAAAAGTTTTGCAAACAGCTCAAGCGACCAAGAGTTCACTCGAGCGACCTCAGTGCATTACATATTGGCTCGAGCAACCGTCGAGCCTACATTTGGACCATCCAATACTTTTGCAGACCATGTGGTTCGCTTGAGTGACCAATCGTGTGCTTGAGTGAAGTGCTCTATTTCAGCATATTTTGAAAAGTCATAATCTGGTCACATTTGCATTCCTATTCCTTCTTAAGCGTTCTTAGGCATGAATTGAGCCTCAAATGAATTAATGAGTAAGAACTTGACAAAAGAGAAGTGAACAAGTTAAGAATGATTCGATTAAGCAACGAGCCTTAAAGTGTGTACACGTTTATGTGATATGTAGGTTTATCCGCGAAGTGGTATCAGCAACCAAATCTCTGTGAGTAATATCTTAGTAAACATATTTTCGTATATGTTAAATGTTCCAGTATTGGTAGGCTTTTCCAAACTTT
This sequence comes from Camellia japonica, assembly GCA_030407325.1. Taxonomy (NCBI): domain Eukaryota; kingdom Viridiplantae; phylum Streptophyta; class Magnoliopsida; order Ericales; family Theaceae; genus Camellia; species Camellia japonica. Next base: position 64,691,145 of record JAPPVO010000059.1, on the reverse strand, counting down.
TGATTTTGTGATATAAATGAGCCTTCTATCTGTCTGATCGATATAATATCTATGAATATGATTGACGAGATATGAATGTATATAATGGACCTAAGGTCATTCTGTATAATTAAAATTTACCAAGGTCGTTTTGTACATTTGATAAGATGGACCCAAGGTCGTTCTGAATATCTGATAAGTCTGAAAATTTGTTATTAGTTTACCTAATGGTCATTATACAGCTGTAAATGATTGGACCCAAGGTCGTTCTACCAAGTATGATCTATGTGTTCTGAACTTCTGATATATGCTGGACTGAGGTCATTCCATTATGACAAGAATTTGAGTATGGAGTTATTTATATTAAATATTAGAACTCATTAATATAACCTCTTTACTCTGATGTTATTCAGTGGGCTTTAGCTCACTCTTAGAGAAGTTTGGTGTTTACCCAAATTTTGTTATGTCAACCATGGAGCGCCTCATGGAAGAGGCTTTTGTCTTTTGTTTTGTTTGTTTTTTTTTTTTTTTTTTTACCAATCATGTTTGACCATCTTTTGTCTTTAAGGAGTTTAATTTATGTAATATCATGATTAATACTTTTATGTTTAGTGTTTGTAATTGAAGTCTGGAATGAATGTATGAACAAGATGTGGTCCGGGAGTATGGCCCAAGCCAGGGATTAGATGATTTAGCCGACCTCGAGGAGGACATCAGTAATCTGCAGTTCTACGATGAGCATGATCTGGGGAATGTACAGATTGACTAGTTTGATATGAACGGATCAGCGGATAATTCGGGGTGGCTCAGTGATGAACCTGATGTGGATGAGGGACTTCAACCCAAGCTGGAACAGCTGGAAACAGGAACCGCTACAAGGGCCGGAATGGTCGATGACAAGGGAAAGTTGCCGGAGAGCACCGTTACTAAGAATTTTGCTCTAGAATTGAGTAGTGTTAGTACAGCTGATACAGAGCAAGAGGCCGCGCTAAAGCAGTTTGAACAGGAAAGAGTTGAGAATAGTCAGGAAACTGGGATAGCCAAAGGCCCTGCGGGGAATAACTGTGATGTTGATATGGGAATACTTACAACGGAATCGGACAGTTGTTTGTCAGTTATTTGAGGAATATGGTGGGAAAATGATGATTTGCATCTTGCCTATACTGATGAAGATTGGGGACAGAATCTGCCAGACAATACTTGGTATTCTAAGAAAGTGGATCACATGACTAGGAGCGGGCAGTACTTCAAGCCCCCACACCTGGACCAACCAGAAGCATCTAGAAAGGACAAAGATGCTGAAAAATAAAAGGACAAACTGTTGGAGGAGGAAGCTATACTGAAGCAGCTGAAGAAGATTCAGGTGGACATACTTATCTGGGGGTTGCTCATGGCTTCGCGCGTGCACCGGCAAGCTATATTGTCTGCAATGGATAAGGCCAAGCTATCTATCGACACAACTCCAAAACAGTTAGTGGGACTGGTCTTCCCGGGAGGCACTTCGGCGACTTTGACTTTCACAGATAAGGAATTATCGCCTGAGGGCTCTGAGCATAACAAACCAATATACATCTCAATTGAATGCAGGGAGAAGTGGGTGCCCGTTGTACTGGTTAATACTAGGTCTGCAATTAATGTTTATCCGTCATGCACGGCCTATGCTATTGGCTTGAAGCCAGCAGACTTTGCACCTACGACCCAGGTGATCCGGGCTTACGACAACACGAGTAGAGAGGTGATAGGAACAGTTCAGATCATAACACAGGTTGGCCCGGCGCAACAGGACATTGAGTTTCACGTCCTGGATGTTCCAGCTACCTTTAACTTGTTCCTTGGACAGCCGTGGCTGCACCAAGTAAAAGCTATTTCTTCCACCTTGCATCAGATGCTAAAGTACCCTCTTGGAAAAGGGGTAGCCATTGTTTTTGGGAACTCTTCTATACATCCTCCGCTGGAGGTCACTACACCAGTATTGGAGATTGTACACGGCGACGAGGATGTATTCTTGTCTGGTTTTACCTTGGCTGAGGACCGGATGGTGCAAGATATCTTAGCTATTGATGAGGGGTTGTACGTTAGTGCTCAATCAGTCTAACTCATAAATAAGCTACAGTATGTACCCGGGATGGGATTATGAAAGAGCGGCCGGAAAGGCGTCACCGCACTGGCCGAAGTGCACATAACCCTTATGCCTTTGGTCTGGGTTACACACCTACCAAAGAGGACTGGGTGAGAAAAGGGAAGGAAATAGTAGGAAGAGCCAAAGCTAAGCAAAGTGGGAAGCCCTATGAGCTTGTACATAGATCAATTTAGGGAACTCTGAACGGCCGCTTTGTTCGGGAAGGGGAGGACTTCCCATTTTGTGGGTTTCCTGAGCCATGGTTAAACTCTGAGAAGCGGCACTTGCCCGACTTTGAGATTTTCTTCGACCTACAGCTGCAAGAGGATGAAGTCACAGGAGAACCGACTGACCTATCTGTTGGGGTGGAACAGAGTACAGAGGATAAGTCCAATGGCAGTGAACTTGAGATAGGAGCAGCGCTAGCTTGTCTCCTTCCTCAGATCAAACCGAAGAGCTTGGGAGATGAAATCACCGTTTCCATGATCAGAGATCAATCAGGAATGGACCCTTCCGGTGGTATTCTGGATGCATCTATCACACCCTTTCTCGTTTAGCAGCGAGAGGAGGGCTTTTTGTCCAGCAGTTCTGAATCAGGTAGTGAGCCAAAATCTAATTCCACAAAGTCTGTGGAGTCGGAATCACATTCCAATTCCTTTTAGTCGAAGTCCGGTATTCCTGGGAACCCGGATGCCGTTGTTTTGTCCAGGTCGTCTTTTTCCTTTTCTTTTGAGTCAGTTGTAACCGAGGAATTGGATGAGCTGGAAGCTTTGAATGAGAATGGTACCACCGCTCTTTCTAAGTACTTCTCTGTGCCACTTGTGCATTGCATTGATCATGACTTTCAAAATTTTGATAAAAACGACGAGGAAGAAATTCCTCTGGTTTTGAAACATTTGATTGATCGAAAGGAGGAGAGGTTCGTAAAACCCCTTGTTGATGAAATTGTTGCAATTAATGTGGGTACTGAGAAGGATCCACGTCTGGTCCAGATCGGGTCCACGTTGTCTTCGAAGGAACGCGACCGCTTAGTCACTTTATTAAAAGATTTCAAAGATGTTCTCGCATGGTCCTACGAAGACATGCCTGGAATCTATCCTAAGATTGTACATCATTGGATCCCTCTTGACCCCGAGGCCCGACCCGTCAAGTAGAAGCTTCGGAGAATACGCTCAGATTGGGCATTGAAGATTAAGAAAGAGGTCACCAAGCAAATAGATGCAGGGTTTTTGTTGGTATCTGAGTATCCTACTTGGTTGGCCAACATTGTTCCGATGCCAAAGAAAGATGGCAGAATTCGGGTGTGTGTGGATTTCAGAGATCTGAACAAAGCCAGTCCGAAGGACGACTTTCCTCTACCGCACATCGACGAATTGGTGGACTTCACCGCAGGCCATGCTTTGCTCTCCTTTATGGATGGGTTTTTCGGGTATAACCAGATCTTGATGGTGCCCTAGGATAGAGAGAAGACTGCCTTCACCACGCTGTAGGGAACCTACTGCTACAGGGTGATGCCGTTCGGTTTGAAAAATGTTGGGGCTACTTTTCGACGAGCTGCAACCACTATCTTGCATGATATGATCCACAAAGAGGTTGAGGTGTATGTGGACGACATGATTGTCAAGTCTAAGGAAAGAGAGGGCCACTACACTACCTTGAAGAAATTTTTCCAACGGATCAGAGAATATCGGTTGAGGCTGAATCCACAAAAATGCACTTTTGGTGTCACAACAGGGAAAATGTTGGGGTTATTGATTACACAGAGGGGCATTGAGGTTGATCCTTCCAAAATCAAGGCCATCTTAGAAATGCCACCACTAAGGACTGAAAAGAAGATGCGTGGCTTTCTGGATAAAGTGCAATTCATAAGACGGTTTATTGCAAAATTAACCTTGACTTGTGAACCACTATTTGGTCTCCTGAAGAGAGGAAAGAAATTCCAATGGGATGACCGATGCCAGGTTGCTTTTGAGCAGATCAAGCAGTACCTTCAGAACCCGCTCGTGTTGTCATCGCCAGAGCCGGGGAAGCCGTTGATTTTGTATCTGTCAGTAACCGACACGACTATGGGCTGCATGCTTGCGTAGGAATCTGAGGATAGAGTGGAGAAAGTCATCTATTACCTGAGTAAGAAGATGCTAGAATATGAGACCTGTTACACCCAGCTAGAGAAAGCTTGCTTAGCCTTAGTATGGGCTACCAGGAAGTTGAGGCACTACCTGTTAGCTCACTCCGTAATTCGGGTTTTGCGATTAGATCCTATCAAATGAGAAACCAGCACTTACGGGTAGGCTAGCCCGTTGGTTGCTTCTTCTCTCCGAATTCGATTTGAAGTATGTGACTCGCAAGTCTGTCAAGGGGAGAGTGGTAGCTAAGCTCTTGGCAAATCACCCAGTGGAGGAGGATGAAGCAGCAGAGTATTTGTTCCCAGATGAGGCCATTCTGCAAGTTGAGGAAGAGATTTGGACCATGTACATTGACGGAGCGTCTAATCAATACGGTTATGGGATAGGGGTGTTGTTGATAGCACCCGACAATTCCCACATACCTTTAGCCTTCAAACTACGGTCCAAGGTATCGAACAATGAAGCAGAATACGAGGCATGTATCGTTGGCTTGGAAGCCGCCCTAGAACTAGGAGCAAAAAGGTTGGACGTCATTGGGGACTCAAACTTGGTTGTGTCTCAAGCAAAAGGAGACTGGAAGGTTAAGAAAGAAAGGATGAAAATCTATCACCAAACCCTGGGCGTTCTAATTCCTAGGTTTGAGAAGTTAACCTTTATGCATCTGTTAAGAGAGAACAATAGGTTCGCTAATGCCTTATCAACTCTATTTTCCATGATAGACATCCTTTGGGAGTTCAGATGTGTCCGATCATTATTGAACAGAGGTATGTGCTAGCCTATGAGTTGATCACCGCAATAGATGAAGTACAAGATCAAAACCCCTGATATAGTGATATCTGGAACTTTTTAGAAAATGAGGTTTATCCACTAGGGGCAAATGCTAAAGATAAAAGGGCAATACAGCGAATGGTGGCTCAGTTTATCATCTGCGGGGGTAAATTGTACAAAGGAGGCCATCTGGGAATGCACAAGCTGTGTGTTGATGCAGAAGAGTCGAGACGCCTAATTGAGGCCATCTATGGGGGAGAGTGTGGAGCACACATAAGCAGAGTAATGCTAGCCCGGAAGATTCATAGGTAGGGTTATTACTGGTCAACTATGGAGGAGGATTGTATTGGTTTTGTTTGACAATGCCATAAATGTCAGATTCATGCAAATCGCATGAATATCCCGCCGTCAAAGCTATACAACATGAATTCACCATAGCCATTTTCAGTCTTGGGAATTGATGTTATTGGGGCAGTTACGCCAAAAGGCTCGAATGGGCATGAGCATATCCTGGTGGCAATAGACTATTTTACAAAGTCGGTCGAGGCCCAATCCTATGCAGTGCTAAAAGCGTCGCATGTAGCCAAGTTCATCAGGAATAATATCATTTGTCGTTATGGGGTCCCGAATGAGATCATTTCAGACAATGGTTCCTACTTTAAAAAGAAATGATCGACTTGTTGGAGAAGTACAACGTGGCTTTTCATAAGTCATCCACATATTGGCCGCAAACCAATGGAGTTGTTGAGGTCGCCAACAAGAACATCAAGCACATTCTACAGAAGATGGTGGAAACTTACAGGGACTGGCCAGACAAATTGCCATTTGCTCTCTGGGGCTACAGAACATCAATTCGGACATCTACTGGGGCAACTCCATATTCTCTGGTTTATGGGATAGAAGTTGTTCTGCCGATTGAAGTTGAGGTTCCGTCGCTGTGAGTTATGGCTGAGTGCCAAATAGCAGAAGCAGATTGGCAGCAGAACAGGTTCGAGGAACTAATGATGTTCGACGAGAGGAGGCTGAAAGCACTGTACCACGTCCAAGGTTATCAACGTAGAATTTCCAAGGCTTTCAACCAGAAAGTTAAGTCCACAAATTTGAAAGGGGATTTGGTGCTCAAGGACAACCGAGCTCCCATCTATGACCCTACGGGCAAGTTCAGACCTAATTGGACTAGTCCTTACATCATCAAATCCATTTGGTCGGGTGGAGCTGTCATTCTTATGGATCTAGATGGCCTGGAATTCTCCCAACCAATCAATATGGAGAAGTTGAAGAAATACTATCCTTGAGTGGCTCGTTAGGCTGAAAACCAAGAAGGGGCAACCTAGGCAAAAGTTAGAGCACAAAAAATTAGAAATAAGAAAAACTGAGTTCGTAAGGTTGAAAACCCAGAAAGGGCGGCTTTGGCAAAAGTTAGAGCGTAAAAGGAGAATGTTAATACCCGAGTGAACCCGAACCGAACTACGTAAGGCATGATTCCCATCTTCAGGATACGTAGGCAACTTCATTATGAAGTCCAGCCATAAACACTTCAAACTCAACTGTCCTGTCCATGAGATTATTCAGACCATCTTTGTCTTTTCTGTATCCAAGAGTTCGGTTGTGATCTTCACTATGAGGGCTGGTTACAGTGCAGTGCAGTGCTATTCAGACAAGGGGCAACTTTCCATTTGCTAGATTCGGGGTTATACATCTCGAGGATAGATTTCATGTGTGTCAAGTTGTGATACTTATCGAAAATGATTTTGAAAAGTTTTAATAAAAGTTGATTTTGTTCAAAGTAATCTTTTTACAACTTAGACCATTTTTGGACAAAAAGGAAAAATTTTCAGTACCCACAACTTCAATTTCATTGATTTCAATACAAAGTTCTCTAACTCTCGATACAAATAAAAGTTGTTTTTATTACATTCAAAAGGAAAACTTGAAAGTTTGATCAAAGCAATAAACTTGGGGCACAGATGAGTCAGGTGTTCCTGTGTCCCCTCCCAAAGCTTATGGAAGCTTTAAATGCTAAAGTAGGCTCAGTTTCCGCCTCATCTTCAAGCCAAGCAATGCATTCGCCAGAAAGGGAGCAACTGAAATTGGGAGCGGGTGCCAGAACTTCTCTTGTCCTCCATGTAGTGGGATATCGAGCTAGTTGTGAGCCTCGGATTGGAAATGAAGCCGGATACTCTATCCCTTCTACTAGGCAAGTCTGGTCGTGTCCAAACTGACGCTGGAACCGAAATGGAAAATAAAAGGCAATATGTGTCAAGCCAATCAACTGAATGCTAGATTATCGAGACATGTTGTAACTCATCTCGGCTAGATCGAGCCAAGGGCAATACCAAGCAATATCAGTAGCAGACCTATTGCACATCCAATGACACCACCACCCCTCGTTCGAGAAATCAACTAGCCGTTGGCGAAAGAAATAGCCTCTTGCTGAATATGCAGGGCTAGAATCCACTACCCTCAACCTGTCCATGAGCCATATCTGGGGAGGGATGAAAGAAAAGAGAGATTAAAGAATAGAGAGGTGTATGTGGAGAGAAAATGTGAGAACGGGTTTTGAGAGAAAAACAGAGCATGAGTGCCGAGTGATGTGAAAAACACATGTGAGATAGGGTAGGAAACATTACTTGTAAAAGTACTGGACTCCCTGCCAATTTGTTTGTCTCTCACCGATGGAAGGCATCCAAGCCCATCAAAGTCTCGGCTAACGTCAAGCCAATGTAGCTTTTGCCCTCTTTCAAGCCTTGGGCCACTTCGATCAGTCGAACGCTAGACCCTCTGAAACCAAGGGCAAGCAGGAAATGAGCCAACATACACAAGCAAAGGGCATGCTGCCGAAAATTCTGCCAAAGACAGTCGCCGCGGTCACTGGCGTTAAAAAATCGATGAATCAACCTGAGGATATCCAGCTCCCCGTTGTGAACCAAGGAGTGAGCCTCATGTAAAGTGAGCCCACACATCCTTCCTAAAGCTTGGATGTGATCAAAACGGGACTGAGGCAAGATTTCCTCGTCACGCCGAGATTCCATCAAAACTTGGAATTCTTCAATTGTGGGGCCTATTTCTTGCCCTCCAAAGCTGAAAACATGTGTAACTGGGTTCCAACACCTAGCCACGGCATGAAGGAACGGAAAACACAGCGAGGTACGACTTAGCAGGAATAGTGCGTTTATCCCGAAACCCCGTAAATTCACTTTTTTCGAGCCATCTAAAGTTGCAAGCCAAATTGATAGTGTTTCGGTGAAGAATGGCTCTATTTGTGGCAAAAACAGAGTTGGAATGAAGAAACTACAAAGTCCCAACTTTTGTAGAAGATAAGGCACTGAGTGGAAAACAGATGGCAACAATCTGGAGGCTCCTTGCACTGGTGGCCGACCGGCCAGTTCTGGTAGCCGACCAGCCCCTTTGGTGGCCGACAGCCTCTGTTCCTAGCCGATGGCCTCCTGTTTTGTCCTCTGATCTGTCCTCTGGTCAATTTCTATGTGTTGAGAGCTTGTGTTTTGTTCTGCTCTTGGCACATTCTGTTGTTCTATTTTAGTAGTCTTGTTGAGTTGCTTTTGTGTTGTTTCGATTTGTTTATCGAGTTGTTGCGTTGCTTATCGAGTTGTATTGATGTTGTTTTGTTTATCGAGTTGTTGCATTGTTTATCGAATTGTTATCGTTAGTTGTTCATTGAGTTGTTTTACTCTGTTTGTTATGTGTTGGTTGGTTCATTACCTAATTAAGAAAGTGCCAATATGATGTGTAGTGTTCAAATTCCATCAATCTCATTTTGTGCAATGCGGTGCAATGCGATGCTCAGAATGTAAAACACAACACTTTTTTTCAAAAGCTGATTTTCGTTCTAATCATGGTTTTTTTTACAAAAGAATACAAGTTTATAAGAAAATAAAACTGTCTACAAACTGTACAATGTGCTAACTCTACTAACAAAAAGAGACTAAGCAAAAACATATGAATCGGTGCCATCCACCTCAGGATCGAGAGGCAGTAGACACCCCATTTTGACCGGCCCTAAGACTTGGGCACTTTCTTTTAAACACCTCATGATGAAAATTGGAATATGTCATTTTATGAATTTCTCAGCCGAAAAATCAGATTGACGCTTTAATCCCAAACCTCACCCATTTTGGCCAAATTATTTTATATCACTAATATTTTATTAATTTGTAATATTTTATAATTTTTATATATTTTTATATAATTTGATGTGTGTGTACATATTTTGAGGTCGAGTATTTTAGAAATAGAAAATAATAAAAACAAAATACAAAAAAAGAAAATAATAATAAAAAAAAAGAAAAAAAAAAAGAAGAAGAAAAGGTTCAAAAAAGCTGGCTCTCTCTCATGAAGGAATATAAAAAAAAAAGAGGGAGTGGGTGGTGTTATGAGGAAAGAGGAAACACACACAGGTGTACAACAAAATAATAAGAGAGAGAGGTTTGGGTGGGCCTCTCCGCAGAGAGAGCAGTTTCAAAAAAAGAGGGAGTGGGTGGTGTATTATTTTAAAAGGAGACAATCTGAAATTGAAAAAGAAAAGGAGAGGGAGATAGAGATGTTGAATTGGGTGGGTGGGGTTCAAAGGTAGGTGGAGAATATTGAAAAAAGAGGAGAGTAGGTGAGAAGGTAGAGAAGATTGAAAAAAGAGGAGAGCAGGTGAGAGGGTAAAGAGGATAATACACAGAGAGATACACACGAGAACGGATGAATGCACTATCTCTCCCGGGTTGGAGAAAAAAGAGAGAGTTGAGGCTGAAAATAGACACAACACAGAGGCTCTCTCTGGGTGTTCCAATGGGTGAGGGTGGTGTTCATGTGTGTGGGTGAAAAAGAAAACAAATGTCTAGAGAGAGAAAAGGTGGTGAGATGGGGTGAGTGGGTGAAAAAAAGGATGTAGAGAGAAAAAAAAAGAAAAAAAAAAAGGAGGAGACAGATCCTGAGATTTGTGAACAACATACACACACTCTGATAGCTTCAACATTGATACACACACACACACACACTGATACACACACACAGCACACACACGAATCAACCTCTCTATCTCTCTCTCTCTCTCTCTCTCTCTCATACTATGTATAATCTACTTCTGGGTTTCATGGCTTAAACCTGCTTCTGGGTTTCATTTCTCTCGGTGGAGAGTTTGTGTAGTAGAAGATCGGTGGTGGGAACAATGGAACAGAGAGCTAAAAAACAATACACACATATGTGAGCAGAGAAGTGTTAGCTTTTGATAAAACTCTCTTTAGAATGAACTATATTTTGTATTGAATTTTTCTCACTTATTGATTCATATATTTTGCCCAAAAGCTTACATCCTTTTATATAGAGAAGGTTATACATAAGTTCAATAAATAAGATCCATGAACCTAAACAACCTTACAATTAACTAGGTACATGAATATAATCTAGACAATGTACTTAATAAATATAAAATACATGAATGTAAAAATACATGAATACAAAAAATGTATGAACTCAATGTATCCAATGCATGCAATGTATCCAATGTATCTAATGTAAATATGGCATTAATTTTAACACTCCCCCTTAATGCCATATTGTGTGACACCCAACATTTCTCTAAAAAATTCAAATTTGTCCCTTGATAGAGCTTTGGTGAAGATGTCTGCAACTTGATCTTCAGTCTTGCAATACTTGATTTGAATCTCATCATCTTCCACAGCTTCTCTAATGAAATGATGTTTGATAGCAATGTGTTTGGTACGAGAATGGTAGACGGGATTCTTTGTCATAGCAATAGCAGACTTATTATCACACATAATTGGAGTAGCTTCACCTTGCTTCTCACCAAAATCATCCAAAATTCTTCTTAGCCAAATTGCTTGTGTAGTTGCCAATGATGCTGAAATATATTCAGCTTCAGCAGATGATTGTGCCACAGTTTGTTGTTTCTTGGATGACCATGAAATTACGTCCGATCCAAGAGAAAATACATACCCAGAAGTGCTTCTCATATCATCAACACATTCGGCCCAATCACTATCACAAAATCCAATTAACTTTGCATCAAGAAATTTCTCATAAAAAATTCCATAATCAAGTGTACCTTGAATGTATCTCAACACTCTTTTTGCAACCCCAAAATGAATTTGGCTTGGACTGTGCATGAACCGAGACAATAAACTTGTAGCATACATGATGTCCGGTCTTGTAGCAGTTAAGTACAACAAACTTCAACCAAACTTCTATAACAAGACGCTTCAGCTTCTTTGCTTCCATCTTCCTTGACAACTTTTCATTCACAATCAAGGGAGTAGCAACTGCTTTGCAATTCTTTATTTTAAATTTCTCAAGAAGTGTTTGAGCATACTTCTTTTGGCAAATAAAAACACCACCATTGTTTTGGTAAATTTCAATGCCTAAAAAATGATGCAATAGCCCCAAATCACTCATTTCATATTTCTTCATCATCTCCCTTTTAAAATCTTCAATCAATTTTTCATCACTACCGGTAAAAACCAAATCATCAACATAAAGTAAAACAATGAGAATACCGGTTGTACCTTGCCTCTTGATGTACAAAGCTGTCTCACTTTTGCTTCTTTGAAAGCCCTTTTCATTGAAATAAGCATCAATTTCACTATACTATGCCCGGGGTGCTTGCTTTAGGCCATATAAAGCCTTCATCAACTTGTACACTTTATCTTCTTTGCCTTTGACAACAAAGCCTTGAGGTTGATCAACATACACCTCTTTTTCTAATTTTCCATTCAAAAATGCTGATTTTACATCAAGTTGGTGCAAGAACCAACCCTTTTGAGCCGCCAAAGCAATGATAGCTCTAATTGTATCAAGTCGAGCCACAGGAGCAAAAGTTTCTTGGAAATCAATTCCAGGTTGTTGTGAATACCCTTTTGCCACAAGTCTTGCTTTGTTCTTTTGAATAGAGCCATCCGGATTGAACTTTGTTTTGAAAATCCACTTCACACCAATTATTTCTTTTTCTTTCGGTTTCTCCACTAACTCCCAAGTCTTGTTCTTCTCAATCACATGAATTTCATCTTCCATAGCTTTCTTCCATGCTTCATCTCTAATTGCCTCTTCAAAATTTTCAGGTTCAACAATGCATAAATTGCATCTTGCATACACATCACTGAGACTCCTTATATTTCTTGGAGTTGAACTTGGAGATGAAGAACTTGAACTTGAACTTGGAGAAAATTGTGAATTAGTAATTGGTGACCCTCTTTGTGGAGATTCAAGAGTTGCAACATCTTCAACTTGTGGACTTTCTGATTCTTTATTGAAAGCAATGCTTTGATCTTGGACTTTCTTTTCCTTCTAATCAAAAGACGCCTTCTCATCAAAGAGAACATCTCTACAAATAATCACCTTCTTTTGATCCAAACTGAAGAGTCTATAGCCTTTGGATTTTGAGCTATAACCCACAAAGATGCATTTCTTACTATTTTCATCAAGCTTGTGCCTCACTTTTTGGAACATGAGCATGACAAATGCAACCAAACACCTTCAAGTGATTCACCGATGGTTTCCTTCCACTCCAAGCTTCAAATGGAGTTTTGTCCTTAAGAGCTTTTGTAGGACATCTATTCATCAAGTAAACTGGTGTATACACGGCCTCACCCCAAAAAGTTTTGGGTAGCCCCTTCTCATGTAGCATAGACTTGGACATCTCCTCTATGGTTCGATTCTTCCTTTCCACCACACCATTTTGTTGTGGAGTGTACCCAACGGTCAATTGCCTTTCCATTCCAATATCTTCACAAAATTTCATAAACTCATTTGAGTTGTATTCTCCACCTCTATCACTTTCAATACTTTCATCAAACAACCACTTTGTCTTTCAACAAGATTTTGAAATTCTTGAAGATAGAGAAAACTTCACTCTTTTGTCTCATGAAATACACTCAAGTCATTCTAGTAAAATCATCAACAAAGATAATAAAGTATTTGTTACCTCCATGAGTTGGTGTATCCATAGGTCCGCACACATCGGTATGGACAAGCTCCAATGTGTGCTTTAGCTCTCCATGCTTTCTCCTTTGGAAATGACTCCCGGTGATGCTTTCCAAGTGCACAACCTTCACAAATATGTTGCACTTCATGAATGGTTGGCAACCCAAAAACCATATTGTTTTGTTGTAGATGCTTCAAGCTTTGAAAATTCAAGTGCCCAAATCTTCTATGCCAAAGCCATGAATTATTAATCACATCCATCTTCAAGTCGCATTTTTGCTATATACCAGAAAATGAGAGGAAAACTTCTATTCTTCTCCATCTTGATTTTTGCTACAACTTGGCTTTTCCCCCCTTTGTCAAAATTTTGCGAAAAATCGTCTTCAAAGTGAACAAGATATCCATGCTCCATAAGTTGTCCAACACTTAGCAAATTTTGCTCCAAGTCTGGAACTAAGGAGAACATCGGAAATGAATCTTGTACCCATCTTGGTTTCTATAGCATAATACATTTTTCCTTTTGTTTGGACTAAGGCACCATTCCCCATTTTTACTTGAGAACTGGAGGAAGCATCCATTTTCACAAAAATGCTCTCATCTCCTGTCATGTGATTGCTACATCCGCTATCGAGAAACCATACATCCTGGTTTGATCGATGCCTTGTGACAAGCATAGAACATGTGCCCTTCATTTTCTTGCTCCTCAGAAAAATTAGCTTGTTGAGTGCTCTTGACTGGCAATCCTTCTTGACATGCCCAAATTTGTTGCAATTGTAACATTTTGGCTTTCCTCGAAACCAACAATCTTTATCAACATGATTGCTTCGGTTGCAAATTCCACACTTTTTGTGAGTGGACTCTTCATTTTCCTTTCTTTGAAAATTAGACATTCCTTTTCCCTTGCATTTCTTGCTCTTCCGGTTGCATTTCTTCCTCCTCCTCTTCTCTTCCTTGGGAATTAGAGGTACTAACATTGAGCTTGGATTGAAAGGCACTTTCAATTGACTTTTCAGATTGCCTACTCAACCTTTGCTCAAATGCTTTAATTGAACCCATCAATTCTTCAATACTCAAATCAGCAAGATCTTTAGTTTCTTCAATGACAGCAACAATGGGATTGTATTTCTTCGGCAAACTTATCAAAATTTTCTCAACAACTCTTTGATTAGTAATATTATCCCCATAAATTTTCATTTGGTTTACAAGTTCCATAACCCTAGAAAAATAATCCTTCACCTTTAAATTTTCAAAATCTCTTTTCAATGATTGAAGTTTGATGGTTCTTACCTTCAAGTTATCTCTATACTCTTTCTGAAGAATATCCCATGTCTCCTTCACTTTTGTTGCATTGATAATTCTTGGAAAGATTGCTTCTAAACTCCTTGTTGAATCAAAGAGAGAGCCTTTGAATCCTTCTTCCTTTGCTCTTTTAATTGGTTCTTTTGGGGATTTGTCAAAGCTCCTTCATCTTTAGGTTCCTCGAACCCATTTTCAACAAGATCCCAAAGATCCGTATAGACAAAAATAGTTCTCATTTTCACATACCAAAAATCAAAATTTTCACCATTAAAGATAGGAGTAGATACATTTTGATTGTTGGGATTCGCCATGGACGTTGGTTTGTTCTTGTTCAGGGCTTGTTTTCCCTTATCCAATCTCTACGCCCAGCTTGTTCTTGACCCAACCAAAGCTCTGATACCATTTCTGTTAACTTTTGATAAAACTCTCTTTAGAATGAACTATATTTTGTATTGAATTTTTCTCACTTATTGATTCATATATTTTGCCCAAAGGCTTACATCCTTTTATATAGAGAAGGTTATACATAAGTTAATGAATAAGATCCATGAACCTAAACAACTTACAATTAACTAGGGAAATGAATATAATCTAGACAATGTACTTAATAAATATAAAAATACATGAATATAAAAATACATGAATACAAAGAATGTATAAACTCAATGTATCCAATGCATGCAATGTATCCAATGTATCTAATGTAAATATGGCATTAATTTTAACAAGAAGTTCACGGCCATAAAACATGTTCAACTGATGGGTTCTTGGTCTTCTCTCTCTCTCTCTCTCTCTCTCTCTCTCTAGGGTTTGCACCTCCACTCCGAATATGGCTTCAACCATCGACCAAGGAGGAAACGATGATATAAGACATCAACACAGACCTCTCTCTCTCTAGTCCTAGAGAGAGAAAAGTTGATAATGAGAGAGAGAAGCCTGATTGGTGCTCCGGCCGTGGGTCACTTGGTCCTTCGGGGTTATCAAGATCGCTAGATCATCGGCGTGTTCTAGTTGCCGATGTGCTGCCGTTATGCTCAGTCTAGAATCTGCTCAGGTCGTGAAATAGTATGGTTGTTGGTTTGTGCTTTTGTCAGGCGTGAAGTCAGTGGTGGTTAGGTTCTTCCGGCGCTAGTGGTTATCGCCGGTCGTTTTATTCATGTTTTTGAATTGGAGCGTAGGTGCACACCCGACCTATAGTGTAGAACTGTTGCAGGTCTGGTCGAGGTGGAGTATTGTCGGTTTGATTTGTTTGATACAGTGGGTGGAGTTCAAAAATGGTGAGTTATATATATATACAGCTATTTCTATTTAATTAAAGTCAAAAGTGTATTGTGTTAGTGGGATCTAATGGGCCCATATTTTCCTTGAAATTTTTTGGGCCGATTGGTTGCTTGGCTGGGCTCACCAACATATGTCTATTATATATATTTGAATGGGTGGTGGGCTAATTTTCTTCTAGGTGGTGTCTTGGGCACACGTTAGTTAGTGGGCTGGATTGTGTTAAAAGTTATTTTGGTGGTGAGGATGTGGGCTCCGGACAAGAAAAGGTTGATGAGGGATGTCAAGAGGTTGCGACATGACCCTCTTGCTAGTATTAACGGCGCTCCCTATGACAACAATATAATGCTTTGGCATGGTGTTATATTTGGTCTCGACGACATTCCTTGGGATGGAGGGATTGGCTTATGTGGAATTCTTCGATGATGTACACCTTACTGTAGCTCTAGCAAAGAACAAACGAATGTTTCTCGATAAGAAATTGAGTATTGCACGGTCAAATCTGAAGCAATATAGAATGAGAGAATCTGTTGGACGTAGCATCCCAATGGAACATGAGTGAGGCCTCCTTTGAAGATGAGTTTACATGGGCTGAGGCGTGAAGACAAATAGTTTGTTTTGCTAGTTAATGAATTTTTTTATTTTTTTATTTTGAGTGTTTGTGAGGATTTTATTTTATTCATCTCCATCAGATCTGTAATATTTAAAATGTTGTAATAATTTCCCCCACCCCGCTTCTTTCTATCCCATTCTTTAATCGCTTTCCCTAACTGTACATATGTATATGTCTGACATGCCATGCATATCCATGCTTTGCATCCATGTTTCATGCATTAAGATTCGGCTAAATTTGCATTTGTGCAATTCATCAATTCCTATGTGATTATTTGCACTACCTCATATTCTTCAGATGATTCACATGCCATATTTTAGAAGCCAGATCGTTAGAAACATTCTTGTGTATGTATTGCATTAGGATTTGTATATAAGATCATGGATATTTTACTAATTTTGTTTTGTAGCTGTTCGAGGGACGTCGGTAAATATGTGATTTTTTATACTTTAGCATCCTGCTTGTACATAATTTTCTTATTATGTTTAGCACCTTACCATGAGGCTACTTGCTTACTTGATATAACTGTATGAATGCCTGTGGATGAAGGCTTGTTGCTTGAATTGGAATAATTCAATAAATTTATATTTAAGCCCACTTTGTTGAGTGGCAAATTCGAAACACTTTAAGCCTACTTGAGATGGCAAAATCAAACCCTTTTCAAAACAAACATGAGATTGAATTGTTCTAATTTGAGCAAACTAGTCTATACTTGTATGCTTCACATATTAAATTTTAGGATTTACGAAATAATCAGAATATGAACATATAAAAATAAAATAAAATTCATATCATGGTTTAGTAGAGGCCAATATTTGATCGGGTGAGCGGAGGTGCTCATTATTGACCTTCCCCTCTCATACCTAAGGTTCCGAGCCAAGCATCCTTGGTTACGATGAGCAGTGGCCTTGGCACGAGTCATGGGTTTCCTAATTTTCCCAAAATAAATATTAGGTGGCGACTCTGAGATCTGATGACTCAGTCCATTTTTTGACAAAATTGCAATAAAATGGATTTTCAATAAAAAGTTACCAAATCTAGACTCTCATCTATGTTTCACATTGCACTCGTGAGACTAGATCAAAGAGATCTCGAGGGTCCGAACTGTTTAACGCGCACGGGTCCCCCCGGGCATGTTACAGTTTCTGACGACTCTGCTGGGGATTTTATAAAACCTTGACTTGAACTCCATGATATGACTTTTACTTTCAATTATATGTTTATTGCATTGCATACATTGGTGCACTTAAAGTCCCTGTGTTGCCCAGATACTGGTGGGAGCACAGGCACACTTTTTGGGACACTGCATCTATCACTACGTTACTTTGGAGGCCTTGTGTTATAATCTTTTGAGATCTAAAGGTTCTCAGACTTTGAAAAGGGGCTATATTGACTCTTCTGATTTCCTAAGATCTTCATTGGTTATCAACCAAAGTACTCTTTAGTAACGTCACCTTGACTTCAACCCCTGGAATAAAGCCAACCTTGTACATATAGTGAGCTATAGTACCTTTCAAAATTAGGATAGGATGCTCTCTCATTTGTAGGATGTATGATATCGCTTGTTTGAATAGTGAACCCTAGATCATTTCAAAAGCTAGGACATGATAACCCTACCCTCCATATGGGTGTTTGTTCTCTTTCCTGCTATGTGTTATGTGCAATGTATTGGATCTATACAGGGGTTCTCAAATTTGAATGAATGGTTCAGGCATTTCAGTTTGTGGGGTTCAGTGTGTTTTTAGTGAGGACATAATTGGAAGTTCTGTTTTGTTTCTGTAATTGGGGAGTGACCACCTGTTGATTGCACGTGCTTTATTTTGAATATTGTGGATGGCCCACACTTCAACTGGCAATTTGAGAATGGTTGTATTCTGAGTTCTGAATTGAATATTGAGTTTAATTTTGATTCCACCAAGTTTGTAGAGTTGAGATTAGGCTCGAGTCATTCTAGTGAGTCAGAGTCTGTTGACTTCGGGAGTGCTAACCTAGACATTTCTGTCCTGTCTAGGTCTTCTTTGTCATTTTCTTTTGAGTCTGTTGTCATTGTTGAGTTGTTGTTTCTTTTTCACTAAAAGTGCCATAGATTCTGCTTACTTCTCTATGCCTTTAAGTCATTGCATTGACCAAACATTTCAAAACTGTTTTTTTAAACTCTGATAAAAAACGAAGGGGAAAGAATTCCTCGAGATTTGCAAATTTTGATCGACTGAGAGAAGGAAAGGTGTGCTAAGCCCTTGATGAATAAAATCATTTTTGTTAATGTGGGTACTGAGAAGGAACCTGACTTGGTCCAGATTGGTTCTATATTGTCTTCGTAAGAGCACAAGCGATTAGTCACTTTGTGAGGCTTGTATAGCCAAAATGGAGGCAGCCTTGAACTAGGGGCAATAAGGTACCACCCTTGAGAGGCTCGCTAGGCTAAAAACCCGAAAGGGTGACCGAGGCAAAAGTTAGAGCACAAAAAAAAAAAAATGAAAAATGAAAAATGAAAAAAAAATTAAAAGCTCGCAAGTTTGAAAACCCAAAAGAGCGACTTTGGCGAAAGTTAGAGCACAAAAGGAGAGTGTCAATACCTGAGGGAACCTTATCCAGAACTACGTAGGGCCTGTGATTTAGATTGGAAATAGCCCTTCAACTAGGGGAAAGAAGGTCGGATGTGGTTTAGATTGGAAGCAGCCCTTGAACTTGGGGCAATATGGTCAGATGTGATTTATATTGGAAGCAGCCCTTGAATTAGAGGCAATGAGATTGGATGCGAGCAAAGAGTTAAAACTAGATCGTTTCCCAATGAAGATCGCCTATAAAGTCAAAATCCAGAATTTGAGAGAAGAAGGACAATTGAGTTCTTATCCACTGCACTAGGGGCAAATTCAGACCCAATTAGCCTAGTCCCTACATCATCATATCTACTGGTCAAGTGTAGTAGTCGTTGATAGATGGCCTAGAGATTTCACAACAAATCAACATAGACAAGTTAAAACAAAAGTACCATCCTTGAGAGGCTCGCTGCGCTGAAAACCCGGAAGGGCGACCCAGATAAAAGTTAGAGCAGAAAAAATAAAATAAAAAATCAATAAAAAAAAAAAAATAGAAAGTTAAAAACCAAAAAAACATGAATGGAAAATAAAAATGAAAAAAATGAAAAAAGAGAAAAGCTCGCAAGGTTGAAAACCCGAAAGGGCGGCTTTGGCAAAAGTTAGAGCATAAAAGGAGAGTGTCAATACCCGAGTAACCCTTAGCCGGAACTACGTTGGCCTGATTCCTATCTTTAGGATACGTAGGTAGCTTCATCTTGAAGTTCAGCCCTATCATTTTTCAACTCATTCATCTCGTCCATGTTTGATTGTGTATCTTTAGTCGACTTGGCTATCCTATCCGCGTTTGCTTGATTTGTCTTCATTCTGCTCGGTTCAGGTGGATCGATTCGATTCAGTTTGGTTCGGTCGAATTCTGCTTGGCTTCATTCGGTTTGGATCAGATCGGTTTGATTATCACCATTGCTACGACATAACCAATTTAGGATTATCTGGTTTCAAGGCTATGCATCCTAATGGTTGATTCCATGTTGGTTGGGTAATGGCCATTTGCAAAAATAGGTTTTGATTATTTTGAATGAAGTTGACTGATTTTCTCGAAAATTATTCCATTTTTGCAAAACTTGGACCATTCTTTGGACTTAAAAAAGTAAAAATTTTAAGTGCTCACAGCTTAGCTTACATGATTTCAAAATAGAAAATGGAATAAGTATGCTAATCTAACTCTCATGTTGATCAAAACATTTTTACAAAAAAATCAAGAGAAAAAAAAAATCAAGGCAATGAATTAGGGGCATAGTTGAGTCGAAGATTCTATCTTCTCCACCACTTGAGTCATGAGTTCGTTGGCCAACTCTTTGGCTAGATCATGAGTTTGTTGGCTAACTTTTTGGTCAACCCATCAGTTTCAATTTCAACCCATGAGGACAAACTGCAGAATCGCTTAGGCTCAATGGTTGTGTTTCACAGTTATGTTTTTTTACATTCTGTTAATACCAGTCAGTGTATATAAGTGTGTTTAGATTGTTTTGCTTCGTTTTTGTTTCAGTCATTCTTTGATTTAGGTCAGTTTGAGTAGTATAGAATCAATGTCCAATTCAAAGTTCAAAACTCAATCATTTTCAAATTCAATTAAAATTGTTTTCAAACTCAAAGTGATACGCCAGTCATGGCATTGATGTGCAAACACGAAACTTAATTTTATTACAGTCAGGAGATGACATCCCTGATTATAGAGACAAAACCCGAAAAAAAAAAAAAAAAAAAAAAAAAAAAAAAAAAAAAAAAAAAAAAAAAAAAAAAAAAAAAAAAAAAACAGACGAACAAACAAACAAACCCAGAGGAAAAAAAAAAAAAAAAAAAAAAAGAGAGAGAGAGAGAGAGAGTAGCATTTTCTCAATTTTCGGTAGCAACTCGGCGGCGAAGATTACAACTGGCTTCATTTGCACACAGCTTCGTTGCCTGACTTTACCATCAGCTGCCTCACTTCATCTTTACTCTTTCAAAGCTCTTGAAGACTCTGCCTCGGCCTTGGCAGAGCTTCCGATGGAGATTATTCCTCGCCGGCCACCAAATTGGTTGTGTAAAGAAACTCCGAATCGAGCCACGGAGGTGGCCTGTGTTTCAGTTCTTTGTTTTGCTTTTTCAGTGCACTAATTTCTACTCGAGCGTCTTTGTACATACGTTGGAGGAGTGAGAGTTGTGCATTTAACTGATGTACCTCACACGTCCTGTTCTATAGTCGACGGGACAAGTTGGAGACCGCAATCATGGTCTCCACACATGACCTCAGCGTATACGAGTTTGCTTCGATGTCAAACTGTGCCGCCACGATTTGTTCAACTGACATCGCTGGAAAGTTGAAAACAGGGGAATGAGGAGGAGCCCATGGTTGAGGTTTAGGAGAGTCGGAATCGGTCATCTCTATCATGGACTCATTCAGGTCTGGAAAAAGTATGAGAGAACCGTATGAAGAGGCCATGACAGAGGAGAGTAATGCAAAAGAAAGAGGTTGCAGAATGGTGGCAGAGAAAGTTTACAAGCTTTTGCTCTGCCCTCTCTCGCATGCCTCAACTTAAGAAGAGGATGAAACCAAAGAATAAGACAAAGATGGAGGAAGGCCGAGACGATCATTAATAATCGGGGCAGGATTGGATAGCTTGTCGGTCAGGCGCCACGATTGTTGAAATCGCGTGACAAACACGACGCTCAAAGAAGATGAAAGAAGAGAGAGTGAGACAAAAATAGGAGAGGCAGGAGAGTTACATATATATGTGTATATGTATTGTATATTTATGTATTATATAAATTTATTCGACTATTTTTTTCACAAGAGTGACTTGGTGAAGTGGTTTGATTCGGCGTTTGAGGATTGAAAGGCTAAGCCTGAGGTCAGAGGTTCGAGCCCCCATACCAACGAGTGTTTCTTTTGTTTTGTTTTGGTTTTATGTATATATATCTCATACACCTATGTATTATATATATATATATATTTGTTTGAATATTTTATCACAAAAGTGGTTTGGTTCGGTGGTTCGGCTCAATGGTTGAGGACTAGGAAACTAAGCTCGAGATCAGAGGGTCAAACCCCCGTATCCATGCATTTTGTGTTTTACTTTTCTTTCTGCGTGTTTTGCATACGCTCACTGACGTCAGCAAACGAAATATGCCTTCTCAGTAACAGCATCTTCCCACTGACGGCCGCAAACGGAATATTCCCCAAATCTATATATGTATACCGTATGTCCGTAGCTGTGTGTATTTTGTCTATATATGAATATATGTATATCGTATGTACATGTCTGTGTCTATGTCCGTATCTGTATGTATTTTTTCTGTATATGGTATATGTATACGGTATTTGGTTCGAACATACAATTCCTCCTTTCATTCTGTGCATCTGTCGCACAATAATCTCACTTCATGCACATACTGCGCAATTTCAATTGAATTCGTGTTGTCTAGCGCATCGTACTGTTTAGTGCATTTCAATTCAATTCGCGCTGTCTAGCGCATTGCACTGTCTGGTGCATCTCAAATCAATAGTGTTATTTTGCGCATCGCACTGTCTTGTGCAATTTCAATTCCATCGCACTGTCTTGTGCATCTCAAACAATCGTGCTATTTTGTACATCGCACTGTCTTGTCCATCTCAAAACAATTGTGCTATTTTACACATCGCACTGTCTTGTGCATTTCAATTCAATTGCACTATCTTGCGCATCATACTGTCTTGTGCCCTTTCATCGCACTATCTTGTGCACCCTCACTCACACTGTCTTGTGCACATACATTGTGCTATCCTGCGCATTCACCCATACCGCACTGTCTTGTGCACTCATATAACACTGTTTGTGCCTTCATTCACCCTCATTTGCACTGTTTTGTGCATTCATTTTGTATCGTACTATTTTGTGCATCATATATTGCACTGTTTTGTGCACCGTGCATCACACTGTCTTGTGCATTTACCATGTACTGCACTGTCTTGTGCACCTACATAGCACTGTTTTATGCATTCACCTTTCAACGCATTGTCTTGTGCATTTACCTTGCATCGTACTGTTTTGTGCACCTCAATCGCACTATCTTGTGCACTCTCGGGGTCTAGGAGACCTTAAATCCTCTAGAGGTGCAATTCCTTTGGTGTTTGTCGTGCCCAAACGACTTCAGGTGGTTTGGTATAGCCATCTTCCTATGTTTGAAATGAGTTCCTAGGAGACCAACTGCGACAGTGGAAACTAGAGTTCGAATGGCGATGCCTAGAACACAAAGGTTTGGAATTTCCGAGACTAACGTCTGGTTTAAATACCCAAGGGTGTATCCGCGGCTTGAAATCTGTATGGCAGCCCCATAGGTTGAGGTAGCATGTATGCGCCTCAATTCTGGATACTAAATCAACCTAGTCTGTCACCCCGTTGGAGAATAGAGAAAGTTGTGAATATGATCAGGAAGAAAAGCGGCACCAGTGGCTTCTACATGTAGAGGTTACCCCTTGTCATTCTACCATACCTTCTTCCACTCACGTGAGACGCGTTTGGATTTTGAATCCACCTTTGCTCCTTTCACGTGAAATGCGTTAGGATTGCAAGTTCACCTGGTTAAAACCTTCCCCCTCTCCGTATGAGATACGGTTAGGTACGCCTGTTGCTTACACCACCTTTGCATCTTTCATGTGAAACGTATTAAGATTTGATATTTATCCAGTTAAAACCTTCCCTCTCTCCATATGAAATACGTTGAGAAACGTCTGTTGGTTACACCATTGTTTTTTTCCTTGATTAAAACCTTCACTCTCTCCATATGAAAATACGTTGAGATACACCTGTTGGTTACACAATTGTTTTTCTCCTCGGTTAAAACCTTCCTTCTGTCCGTATGAAATACGTTGAGATATGCCTGTTGGTTACAACATTGTCATTCTCCCCGGTTAAAACCTTCCCTCTCTTCGTATGAAATACGTTGAGATATGCCTGTTGGTTATACTATTGTTATTCTTCTCGGTTAAAACCTTACCCCTCTCCGTATGAGATACGGTTAGGTATGCCTGTTGGTTACACCACATTTGCTCCTTTCATATGAAACGTGTTAGGATTAGATGTTTACCTGGTTAAAACCCTCCCTCTTTCCGTATGAGATACAGTTAGGTATGCCTATTGGTTACACTGCATTTGCTCCTTTCACGTGAAACGTGTTAGGATTACAAGTCTACTCGGTTAAAACCTTTCCCCTTTCCGTATGAGATACGGTTAGGTATGCTTGTTGGTTACACCACATTTTCACCCTTCATGTGAAACGTGTTAGGATTTGTGTTCACTTGGTTAAAACATTCCTCCTCTCCGTATGAGATACTGCTAGGAACATTTGTTTGTTACACCACTATTTCTTCTCTCGCATGAGACGCGTTTGGATCTCAAATTCACTATTCCTCCTCTCGCGTGAGACGTGTTTGGATTTGTTCACTTTCCTCCTCTCACGTGAAACGCATTTGGACAAGTTCACTTTTCTCCTCTCGCGTGAGACGCATTTGGATCTCAAGTTCACTCCTTCTTCTCTCGCGTATGACGCGTTAGGATTGCAAATCGGTTAAAAATAGGAGGTGAGCCTGTCTGTTTACACCACCCCTCCTCTTACATGAGAAGCGTTAGGTTGTTGATTCTCTCGGTTAAAAACATCAGGTGCGCCTATTGTTTACACCATCTTTCCTTCTTTCGTGTGTGACGCGTTAGGTTGTTGATTCACTCGGTTAAAAACATCAGGTGCACCAATTGTTTACACCACCCCTCCTTCTCTCATTTGAGACGCGTTAGGATTGCAAATCGGTTAAAAAAACAACAGGTGAGCCTGCCTGTTTACACCATCTCTCCTCCTATCGCGTGAGACGGGTTAGGATTGCAAATCGGTTAAAAACAGTAGGTGAGCCTGTCTGTTTACACCACCCCTTCTCCTCTAGCGTGAGACGTGTTAAGATTGTAAACCGGTTAAAAACAGCAGGTGCGCCTATTTGTTCACACCAACCCCCTCTTTCATTTGTACGATATGCACATTTGTATGCGATGCAACCCCCTCTTTCATTTGTGCGGTATGCACATTTGTATGCGATGCACCCTCCCTCTTTCATTTGTGCGGTATGCACATTTGTATGCGATACACCCCCCTCTTTCATTTGTGTGCTATGCACACTTGTATGCGATGCAACCCCCTCTTTCATTTGTGCAGTATGCATATTTGTATGCGATGCACCCCTCCTCCTCTCGCGTGCGACGCGTTAGGATTGTAAACCGGTTAAAAACAGCAGGTGCACCTGTCTATTTACACCACCCCTCCTCTCGTGTGGGACACGTTAGGATTGCAAAATCGATTAAAAACAGCAGGTGAGCCTGTCTATTTACACCACCTCTTCTTCTCTCACGTAAGACGCGTTAGGATTGTAAATCGGTTAAAAATAGTAAGTGAGCCCCTCTGTTTACACCACATCTTCTCCTCTCGCGTGAGACGCGTTAGGATTGTAAATCAGTTAAAAACAGCAGGTGAGCCTACATGTTTACACCACCCCTCCTCCTCTTGCGTGAGACGCGTTAGGATTGCAAATCGGTTAAAAATAGCAGATGAGCTTGTCTGTTTACACCACCCCTCCTCCTCTCGCGTGCGATGCATTAGGATTGTAAATTGGTTAAAAACAGCAAGTGAGCCTGTCTGTTTGCACCACTCATTCTCCTCTGGCGTGCGACGCATTGAAATTGCAAATCGGTTAAAAATAGCAGGTCAGCCTGTCTGTTTACACCACTCATTCTCCTCTCGCGTATGACGCATTAGGATTGCAAATCGGTTAAAAATAGTAAGTGAGCCTGTCTATTTACACCACCCTTCCCCATTTCGCGTGAGACGCATTAGGATTGTAAATCGGTTAAAAAACATCAGGTGCGCCTGGTGTTCACACCATCTTTTCTCCTTTCACATGAGACATGTTAGGTTGTTGATTCACCCGGTTAAAAACAGTAGGTGAGCCTGTCTATTTACACCACCCCTACTCCTTTCGTCTGAGACGCGTTAGGTTGTTGATTCACTCGATTAAAAAACATCAGGTGCACCTATTGTTTCCACCATCTTTCCTCATTTCGTGTGAGACGCGTTAGGTTGTTGATTCATTCGGTTAAAAACATCAGGTGCTCCTGGTGTTCACACCATCTTTCCTCCTTTCGTGTGAGACACGTTAGGTTGTTGATTTCCTCGGTTAAAAACATCAGGTGCGCTTGTTGTTCACACATTATCTTCCCTCCTTTCGCATGAGACACGTTAGGTTGTTGATTCACTCGGTTAAAAAAAATCAGGTGCGCCTGTTATTTACACCATCTTTCCTCCTTTCGCGTGAGATGCGTTAGGTTGTTGATTTCCTCGGTTAAAAACATCAGGTGCGCCTGGTGTTCACACTATCTTTCCTCCTTTTGCGTGAGACGCGTTAGGTTGTTGATTTCCTCAGTTAAAAACATCAGGTGCGCCTATTGTTCACACCATCTTTCCTCCTTTCGCGTGAGGCGCGTTAGGTTGTTGATTTCTCTTGGTTAAGGTCTTTCCTCCTTAGTATCTTGCCCCTGAACTATGCTGGTTTGATTCCTTGCAAAAGGATACGTAGGCAACCTTCAGGTTCAACCACTTGCATTTGCATCTTGTTTGTTTGCCCAAGTCTTACGGCCTTGTCAAAAGGGTCGTCTTCGGGCTTTGACATTCACTCACGTCATGAAATGACTTCGAGCTCTGTCAAAGAGGGGCAACTGTAGACACCCCATTTTGACCGGCCGTAAGACTTGGACACTTTCTTTTGAACACCCCATGATGAAAATTAGAATATGTCATTTTATGAATTTCTCAGCCGAAAAATCAGATTGAAGCTTTAATCCCAAACCTCACCCATTTTGGCCAAATTATTTTATATCACTAATATTTTATTAATTTGTAGTATTTTATAATTTTTATATATTTTTATATAATTTGATGTGTGTGTACATATTTTGAGGTCGTGTATTTTAGAAATAGAAAATAATAATAACAAAATACAAAAAAAGAAAATAATAAAAAACAAAAAAGAAAAAAGAAAAGGTTCAAAAAAGCTGGCTCCCTCTCATGAAGGAATATAAAAAAAAAGAGGGAGTGGGAGGTGTTATAAGGAAAGAGGAGACACACACAGGTGTACAAAAAAATAATAAAAGTGAGAAAGGTTTGGGTGGGCCTCTCCGCAAAGAGAGCAGTTTCAAAAAAAAGAGGGAGTGGGTGGTGTATTATTTTAAAAGGAGACAATCTGAAATTGAAAAAGAAAGGAGAGAGAGATAAAGATGTTGAATTCGGTGGGTGGGGTTCAAAGGTAGGTGGAGAATATTGAAAAAAGAGAGCAGGTGAGAAGGTCGAGAATATTGAAAAAAGAGGAGAGCAGGTGAGAAGGTGAAGAGGATAATACACAGAGAGATACACATAGACAACGGATGAATGCACTATCTCTCCCGGGTTGGGGAAATAAGAGAGAGTTGAGGCTGAAAATAGACACAACACAGAGGCTCTCTCTAGGTGTTCCAATGGGTGAGGGTGGTGTTCATGTGTGTAGGTGAAAAAGAAAACAAATGTCTAGAGAGAGAAAAGGTGGTGAGAGGGGGTGAGTGGGTGAAAAAAATGATGTAGAGAGGAAAAAAAAAAGGGGGAGACATATCCTGAGATTTGTGAACAACACACACACTCTGATAGCTTCAACACTGATACACACACACACACACACATTGATAGCTTCAATACACACACTGATACATGCACACACACACACTGATACACACACACAACACATACACACGAATCAACCTCTCTCTCTCTCGCTCTCATACTATGTATAATCTACTTCTGGGTTTCATGGCTTAAATCTGCTTATGGGTTTCATTTCTCTCGGTGGAGAGTTTCTGTAGTAGAAGATCAGTGGTGGGAACAATGGAACAGAGAGCTAAAAAACAATATACACAGATGTGAGCAGAGAAGTTCACGACCATAAAACATGTTCAACAGATGGGTCCTTGGTCTTTCTGTCTCTCTCTCTAGGGTTCGCACCTCCACTCCAAATATGGCTTCAACCATCGACCAAGAAGGAAAAGATGATATAAGACATCAACACAGACCTCTCTCTCTCTCTAGTCCTAGAGAGAGAAAAGTTGATAATGAGAGAGAGAAGCCCGATTAGTGCTCCGGCCGTGGGTCTCTTGGTCCTCCGAGGTTATCAAGATCGCTAGATCATCGGCGTGTTCTGGTTGCCCATGTGCTGCCGTTATGCTCAGTCCAGAATCTGCTTAGTTCATGAAATAGTATGGTTGTTGGGTTGTGCTTTTGTCGGGCACGGAGTTGGTGGTGGTTAGGTTCTTCCGGCGCTGGTGGTTACCACCGGTCGTTTTATTTATGTTTTTGAATTGAAGCGTGGGTGCACACCAGACCTATAGTGTAGAACTGTTGCAGGTCTAGTCTAGGTAGAGTATTGTCAGTTTGATTTGTTTGATACAGCGGGTGGTGTTCAAATATAGTGAGTTATATATATATATATATATATACAGCTGTTTCTATTTCATTAAAGTCAGAAGTGTATCATGTTAGTGGGATCTAATGGGCCTGTATTTTCCTTGAAATTTTTTGGGCCGATTGGTTGATTATTGGCCTCGACTTGTGCTTGTCGGCCATCAGTGGTGGCCGACGGCAATTTCTCTCCTTTTTCAGATATTTGTTTGCCAGTTGTGCTAGCTGTTGTTCACTGAAGTGCATCTCCATACACATG
Organism: Camellia japonica; assembly: GCA_030407325.1. Lineage (NCBI taxonomy): Eukaryota > Viridiplantae > Streptophyta > Magnoliopsida > Ericales > Theaceae > Camellia > Camellia japonica. The sequence goes on along the minus strand of JAPPVO010000059.1, from coordinate 64,662,686 downwards.
TATGATAGGATGATTTCAAGCTTCAACCTTGATTTTCTATATATAGGGGGTGCTCTCCCCCATTTGGAGGGCTTAGAAAATTTGGATCAAATTTTTCTCTCTCTCTCTCTTCTTGTTTTGTGCCTTAAAGTCTTGTTTCTCTACACCTTTGCACATCAAGCCTTAACCAAACACTCTCACCTTTAAGCTGAGGTTCTTTGGAGTTTAGTTTGAGCTCTTGAAGGAAGTTTGAACTGGAATTTGAGGTTGTTTTGTGCTTGAGCTTCAAGAGGTAGTTCACTTGCATAGTATACTTGCTTTGACTACTTATTTTGCCATCCTTTTGTATTGTTTTTGAGCTGGTTTTCAACTACAAAAAACTCTTTTTTTTTTTTTTTTTAGCCTTAACATGATGGTTTGAGGCTATTTTGTGCTAAGGGGTGATCCACCCTTCTTGTTGCTTAATTGTGTAGACTTTTGCACCATCTTTTAGCATATTCAAATCAAACTTTTTGGCCCTTTAAACCACTGAAATTCAGAGTTATTTCAGCGGCAAAAACCTTGTTTTGAAGTCCCAAATTGGAGGGGGTAGCCTCCCCTCCTCGTGTCTTGTTTACATGCCTAGATAGCTTAACATCTGAGCATGTTTTTCTAGCATTTTGTACCTTAATCTCAGCACGTTTTTGCTACTATTTTGACTGGTTTCAGCTCTGTTTTAAGCTGGTTTGGTCCTTTGAGGCTTTTATTGTGTGGTTGTAGTGTAAAGAGGCTTCACTGACTTAATGTTTTAGGCTTTTAAACATGAATTGCATGAGTTGCTTGCATGTTTTAGTGTCATTTTGCACTCCATTTCAACACTGAAATCTCTGTAATCTCCCTCTATTCTTCACTCTTTCATTTATTTTGAAAGTGGCTTTGAACCCCTTGTTGGCTTGAGTATGAAATGGAGACATTCATGCTTAATAGTTTAATTCCTTTGGGAGTTCATTACCAACGGCATGAGGTTTCTTTCACGCTCAAGACACTTGTGGTTTAAGCCTACTTTCAATTAGAGGACACTCACCTTTTGGACTAATCAATTAAAGAATGGATTGGTAATCTAAAATGAGTAAATAAAAATGAACAAGTAAAAGAGGCAAGATAACGCATCTTATGTGTTGCATTGCACGTGTTCAGATTGGACGTTAATTCGAACATGAGGAAAATGGGATGTTTCATACTCAAAGTGATGAAACGTGCCACTTTCCTTGGTCGCCATCACCCTTGATCATACATGATAGGGTTGTGGCTTTGCTGAGCCTTATTTTGCATTCATTAAGCTTGTACAAGTTTGGTTCCTTAGCCATCATGCATTGAAAATGCTTGGTTGATAGTTTGAGGACCAAAAGTTACACTCCTTTGAGCTTGTGTAATGATAAGGAGAGTAACAGTACACACAAACCTTGAGAATACACTACTTTGCCTCTGTTTGCTCTCTATCGTAGCAAAAAAGGAAATTCAAGGAAGGGGTGGCCGATCGGCCATGAATGGAGAAGGTTGCTCTATCTGCTCCTACAGGGGATCAGAGGTGTTCTGGGAATTGGCACAATTTTTAGTGGTCCAGTGCATGTAAACAGAGGCTGCAATGGCAAGGCGGTGGATTTTCGGGAGGAAAAGCCGAGCATGCATGAATCCCTCATCCCTCGAGGCCATTTAACTGCTTTATTTAGTTAATTAGTGGTAGCTAATTTACTTGCTTTGTAATTAGTTAGTTAAAATGTTTAGCTAATTAATTTGTTTTGTAATATTTAATTAGCTTAGAATAGTTAGTTAATTGTGTTGTCATAATTAGCGTAGCTAGTTAGCTTATTTATTTGGACCCTGCTTCGCGAGGGCGTAATGTTGTAATAAGTGTGCGTGCGTGTGTGTATGTCTTCCAACCCCACGTCTTTCTCCCTTTTATTTAATCGCTTTCGATGGTTAGATTAGGGGAATTTTCAATTAGCATACCTTATGCTTGCATGTTTGCATCCATTCATTTGTCCTGCATGCCCTGAGGCTTTACGCATCATTCAAACTGCATTGTCTTTTCAATATTTCTTTGAATACGTGTTTCAAAGCATGCTATCAAAGTGTTGCAAATACCATGATTAGGTAGCCGGGCCTATTTAGTTGCATTATTGCATGTGTTGCATTAGGCATCTTGTATAGTTAGGATCATGCATTTTTCTAACTAGTTTTTGTTTTGGCTTGGAGTACTCGGTAAGTTTTATGCTTTAGCATACTTGCACGAGTGTGATTTCCATATTGCCATGTTTCGCATGCTTGCCATAAAGCTATGTACTTACTTGCTTAACTGCATGAATGCCTGTGGATGAAGGCTTGTTGTTTGAATTGGAACAATTCAACGAATGCACGTTTTAAGCCCACTTCGTTGTGGCAAAATCATGTTTTAAGCCCGCAATGTTTGATGGCAAATCTACATCTTTTAAGCCCACTTGAGGTGGCAAATTCAATCCATTTTCGAAAACAAACATGACTTGAAATGTTCCAAATCTTGCGACTAGTCTATACTTGCTTGTGCGCGTCACATAGTAATGTTAGCTAGTTTAAATAACCGGAATAAGAACGCATAATGTTTATAAAACATCATATCATGATTAGTAGAGGCCGATCCTTTGATCGGGCGAGCGGGGGTGCTCATTTCAGGACCTTCCCCTCTCGTACCCAAGTTCCCGAGCCGAGGCAACTTTGGTGATGACGGATACGTGGCCTTTGGCACGAGTCAGGGTTTCCTAAATTTTCCCAAAAGTAAAAATATTTAGGTGGTGACTTTGTAAGATAACAAAGCAGTCCAATTTTGGCATTATTTGATTGAAAATCGATTTTCCAAAATGATTTGTAGGATTTGGACTCTTTGGTGATTATTAGTTTCACACCACACTTGTGAGACTAGATTCAGAACCGCGGGAGTCCAAACTGTGAGGCCTTCTTTTCAAACCCTTTCCAAAAGGCGAGGTGCTGAAAAAGGCGAGTCCACAGGCGGTCCGATCTTGTATGATCCCGACATGACGTAGTGGAGAGCCGCATAGCGTCAGCTTCTTGGAGCGATCCCAGACACCACCAGCCACAGGATGGTGAGGTACAGCTGGTTCTTCAAGTACTTCTCTGACTTTCAGCCCACCACTCCAGATAAGGGTCACCCAGTATACCCGCAGCTTCCTTATATATCTCCTTTATACTACCTTGTTTGCTAATAGGGAAAATACCGTGGGGTTATATCTTCTCCCTCAGGTGGCAGAGTATGATTGGGGTGGCGCTGGTCTGGCCACCCTATACTACTATATGAGCTCTGTCTCCCGCTACAAGACGGATTCACTTGGCGGCTATTGGAGGGTTTGGGAGGTATGCTCTGCACTTATCTTTTCTGTTCATTTTGCATTTTCTGCTTATTTGCATTTCATTTTCTGCTCACTAACTTCAACCATCTTTTTCTGTTTGCAGCTCTGGGTATATACCTATTTCACCTCTCTGGCTCTAATCCCGGTGAGGCCGATCGAGTTGTCAATACCCCGCTCACGATACTACAACTCTCGATTTGAGCACCGCCATAGTATAGACCGAGATTTTTCCTATTTCTGCCGCTTCTTTGACACGATCACGGTGGACCAGGTAGCGAAATACCAGCCTTTAACTGTTACCTACTATAAGCGTATTGTACTATTTCCTACACTACACGGTCATTCTCATACTGTTGATTTCTCACACTGCACTGATCTCTGACATTGCACTGATTTCTGACACTGCACTAATTTCTGACACTGCACTGTCATTCTCATACTGCACTAATCTAACACTGCACTGATTTATGACATTGCATTGCCATTCTCATACTACACTGATCTTAGAGGTTGACTGGCATCCTTGGGTGGACATTCCCCAAGTGTCGAGGACGACCTACACCACTGCATGGCATGCCTCCACCATGCGAATTCTATTCGAGGGTCCCTTTGGCCAGGCATACTACCTAGGGGAGAGGTTCACCCACTAGACGCGAGGCATTGCTAACCCTGACATCCCACATCCCCTCCTCTGATTATGATGGTAGTTGATGAGCTACAGGACGATCCTCAGATCGACCTCCTGATGTTAGACGAGGATGGAGATCATCATCATGAGCCTGGTAACTTCACTACCTTCTTACACACCCGGGTGATGGCACCTCTTACCCCAGGCGTGGCTCGAGCTATGCCGGAGGTTGCTGCTACTATTGCTACGGCTTGTGATGTGCCTGTTAGAGGTGCCCCTGTCGTTGCTCCCATTCCTGGTTTTCCTGTGATCCCCACTGAGATCATGTACATGCGTTCGGATGGAGTGATCGAGCAGATCCCGCTTGAACGCATCGAGGAGAGGGACCGCAGACTAGTGTTTGCTCCTGGCATCGAGTAGGTACACATTCCTTTATGCTTTTACTTACTGCACTTTATCTTGTTTTCTACCATTTATGTTTATTGTTCTCTATTACTTTTGTCTGCCTTTTTCAAATTCTGTTGCTTTTGTAGGTACCCTGGGCGTATGTTGATGACCTTCTTCGTACGATCGACCGACTGTTCCTTATGGTACGAAGAAGGTAGACTGCCTTAGTCTCCCATGCGATCGAGGGACATTCTATCTGTAGTTTACTATTGTTGCCATACTATACACTATTGTTAGTTTATACTAATACCTCTACTCTTTTCAACTTGAGCTGGCACCAGCAGTGCCTGCAGGACCTTTTGCAGCCAGTAGACAGAGACGAGGCCCAGTAAGAGGCCGATCGAGGGAGAGGTCGAGTAAGACAACGCTCACCTTTCGAGGAGTCTTTTGAGGGGTCGACAACCCCTGAGGACGAGGGAGAGGAGGTTGACTTACCGTCTAGCAGCCCTAGCGATGATAGTGATAGACCTCCTCCGCAGCCGATGAGGAAGAGGGCAAGGATGGGCTATTGATGAGGATGGTGATTTTGATTTAGTTTTTTTTTTTTTTTTTTTTTTCCTTTGTAGTTAAAGACTAGCTTTAGATAGACCCTTTTGTTTTTGTTTAAAAGATTTTCTTTTGTTTTAGTACTCTATAAAACAATGATCAGGGTTAGACTCGCCAATTATAAAAACAAGTTTTTGTTGAATGCTTTCCTTGCACAATCTAATGAATAGTATTTGTATGTGATGAATGGCGTAATCCTTGCATGATAACTTTACATAAGACTTACTCTTGCATTCATTTGAATCGGATAACTACCCATAACCGGACAAAATTGTGAAATACAACTCGACAATAGGAAAACGAAATAAAAACTACTCAAAAATACTAAAAAATACTTGGTACAAACAGAACAAGACTCAAAATACAACTGTGGTATGTCAAGGCAAAGATTGGCCTCGCACATTGCGTATTCTATTTTCCTCTCTAGTTCCGACATCAATTGGGGCATGATCAGATACGACCAGATGAGGGAGTGGAATACACTCTTTCATTTCCAGTTCATGCCTCGCACTTGCCCTAGTATCTTGCGGCCCGGAGGACGAGAGAAATTCTGGCCCCTGCTGTTAGTTTTAGTTACACCCTGTCTGAGAAGTGTTTGGCTTGGCTTGGCTTGAATAGGAGGCAGAGATTGGACCATCTTTGGCATAGAGCCACCCAACTCAGTTGTGCCCCATAGTGTTACTACTTTAATCTTTTCTTTTCAAGTCTAAAGATGTAAAAGCAACTTTGATCTGAATCAAAGAGTTTGGAGAATGTACTTGTGTTGAAATCAATAAAATTAAAGTTGCGAGTACTGAAAATTTTCCTTTTGGTCCCAAAAATGGTCCAAGTTGTAAAAGGGCAAAATTTTGAACAAAATCAACTTTTATTAAAACTTTCCAAAATAATTTTCGGAAACGATCACCACCTGACACGCACAGAGTCGATCCTCAAGATGTATAATCCCGAATCAAAAAGAAATCATAACTGCCCTGGCTGCGTATCATTACTGCTTTTATGTACTGTACTCAACTTTTCTGCTCGAAATACGGAGCACAACCGAACTAATAGATGATGAACAAGGATGACCTGATCAAGAAAACGAATAGGACAATTGAACTGGAGATAGTTATAGTCGAACTTCAAGATGAAGTTGCTTACGTATCCCAAAAATAGGAATCAGGCCTTACGTAGTTCAATTCAGGTTCACTCGAGTATTAACTCTCTCCTTTTACACTCTAACTTTTGCCAAAGTCGCCCTTTAGGGTTTTCAACCTTGGAAGCTCAGTTTTTCTTTATTTCTAATTTTTCATGCTCTAACTTTGCCCTTTCGGGTTTTCGGCCTAGCGAGCCTCTCAAGGGTAATATTTCTTCAACTTGTCCATGTTGATTGGTTGCGAGAACTCCATGCCATCCAAGTCCATAAGAATAACTGCCCCTCCTGACCAGATTGACTTGATGATGTAAGGACCAATCCAGTTAGGTTTGAACTTGCCCCTAGGGTCATGAATGGGAGATCGGTTGTCTTTTAATACTATGTTCCCTTCTTGAAGATTTCTGGACTTCACTTTCTTGTTAAAAGCCCTGGCAATTCGGCGTTGGTAGCCCTGGACATGATACAATGCTCTTAGTCTTCTTTCATCAAACAACATCAACTCCTTAAACCTACTTTTCTACCAATCTGCCTCTGCTATCTGACACTCAGCCATAACTCGTAGCGAGGGCACCTGAATTTCAATCGGCAAAATAGCCTCCATCCCATAGACAAGAGAATAAGGAGTTGCCCCTATAGATGTTTGGATTGAGGTTCTGTAGCCCCAAAGCGCAAATGGCAATTTATCTGGCCAGTCTCTGTAGGTTTCCACCATCTTCTGCAGAATTCTCTTGATATTTTTGTTTGTAGCTTCAACAGCCTCATTAGTCTGCGGCCTGTAGGTTGATGACTTACGGAAAGCCACGTTATATTTTTCGAGCAAATCTATCACCTCTTTCTTGAAGTGCGTCCCATTATCGGAAATAATTTCATTGGGCACCTCATACCGACATATGATGTTGTTTTTGATGACCTTAGCCACATGCGATGCTTTCAATACAGAGTAAGACTAGGCCTCCACCCATTTTGTGAAGTAATAGATTGCTACTAGAATGAATTCATGCCTGTTTGACCCTTTTAGCATAACTGGGCCAATAACGTCTATCCCCCAAACAGAGAATGGCCATGGCAAAGTCATGTTATAGAGCTTTGACGGCGGTATGTTCATGCGATTGGCATGAATTTGGCACTTGTGGCATCACCGAACAAAACCAATACAATCCTCTTCCATGATTGACCAATAGTAGCCTTGTCTAAGGATTTTTCGGGCGAGCATCACACCATTCATGTGAGCTCCACACTCTCCACCGTGGATGGCCTCCATAAGGCACTTTGATTCCTCTTCCTCAACACATAGCTTATGCATTCCTAAATGGCGTACAGTTTGCCTCCGCAGATGATAAATTGAACAGCCAAACGCCGTATTTCCCTTTTGTCCTTGGCATTCACTCTTGGTGGATACGCCTCATTTTCCAAGAAATTCCAAATATCATAGTACCAGGGGTTCTTGTCTGAAGCCTCATCTATTGCAATGATGGTTTCATAGGCCGATGTGTACTTCTGTTCAATAATGATTGGACTCATCCTGACTCCCAATGGAATGTCTACCATAGAAGATAGAGTTGCTTGTGAGTCAGCAAACCGGTTGTTCTCCCTTAGAAAATGGGTAAACATTAACTTCTTAAACCTCGAAATCAGCATATCCAAGACCTTATGATAAACCTTCATTTTCACCTCTTTAACTTGCCAATCTCCGTTGGCTTGAGACACAACCAAGTTCGAATCCCCGATGGCGTCCAACCTTTTTTTCCCTAGTTCCAGGGCAGCTTCTAAACCATCGATACATGCCTCATATTCTGCTTCGTTGTCAGATACTTTGAACTTAAGTTTGAAGGCTAAGGGTATATGGGAGTCATCGGGTGCTATCAACAATACACTGATCCCATAACTGTATTGATTGGCTGCTCCATCAAAGTACATCGTCCACGTTTTCTCCTCTATTTGGAGAATATTTTCATCTGGGAAAAGGTACTCTACCGCTCCATCCCCCCTCTACTGGGTGATCTGCCAAGAATTCCGCTACAGCCCTCCCTTTAACAAATTTGCGTGTAATATATGTAGGATCAAATTCGGAGAGAAAAAGCGACCAACGGGCTAGCCTACCCGTAAGCATTGGTTTCTCAAAGAGATATTTGATGGGATCTAATCTTGAAACCAGGATTACAGAGTGAGCTAACAGGTAGTGCCTCAACTTCCGAGTGGCCCATACTAAGGCTAGATAAGATTTCTCGAAGGGAGTGTAACGGGTTTCATAATCCAGCATTTTCTTGCTCAAGTAGTAAATGACTTTCTCCACTTTGGCCTCCGACTCTTAAGCTAACATACACCCCATAATTGAGTTTGTCACTTACAGGTACAAGATCAATGGTTTTCCCGGTTCTGGCGGTGATAACACAGGCGGATTCTGCAGGTACTACTTGACCTGTTCAAAAGCAAACTGACAGCGATCGTCCCACTGGAACTTCTTTCCTTTCTTTAGGAGACCAAATAGTGGTTCACAAGTCAAGGTTAATTTTGAAATAAACCGTCTTATGAATTTCATTTTACCCAGAAAGGCGCGCACCTCCTTTTAAGTCCCTGGTGGTGGCATTTCTAAAATGGCCTTGATTTTGGAAGGATCTACCTCAATTTCTCTCTGTGTGATTAAGAATCCCAACATTTTTCCTGTTCTTACACCGAAAGTGCATTTTTGCGGGTTCAACCTCAATTTATACTCTCTGATCCGCTGAAAGAATTTCTCCAAGGTAGTGTAGTGGCCCTCTCGATCTTTGGACTTGACAATCATATCGTCCACGTACACCTCAACTTCTTTGTGGATCACATAGTTGCAGCCCTCTAATAAGTGGCCCCAGCATTCTTCAACCCAAACGGCATGGCTCGATAGCAATAGGTGCCCCATGGAGTAGTGAAAACAGTCTTTTTCCTATCCTTAGGTGCCATCAAAATCTGGTTATACCCGGAAAACCCATCCATAAACGAGAGCAATGCATGGCCCGCGGTGAAGTCTACCAACTCATCAATATGCGGCAATGGGAAATCATCCTTCGGACTAACCTTATTCAGATCCCTGAAGTTGACACAGACTCTGATTCTGACATCCTTCTTTGGAACTAGAACAATGTTGGCCAACCACGTTGGATACTCAGACACAAGCAAGAACCCTGCCTCAATCTGTTTGGTAACTTCTTCCTTGATCTTCAAAGCCCAATTTGGGCGAACTCTACGCAGCTTTTTATTAACTGGTCGGGCCTCAGGGTCAAGAGGATCCGGTGCTATACAATCTTAGATCGATTCCAGGCATGTCTTCGTAGGACCATGTGAAAACATCTTTGAAATTTTTAATGAAGTGATTAAACTCTCGCGTTCCTCCGAAGACAGCGTAGACCCGATCTGGACTAAGTGAGGATCTTCCTCAATACCCACGTTAATTGATATGATTTCATCTGTACAGGGCTTAACACGCCTCTCCTCTTTATGATCGACTAAATTTTTCAAAACCTAAGGAATTTCTTCCTCTTTATTTATGTCAAATTTTTGAAAATTAAGATTAGTACAACAAACCAAAGGCACAGAGAAGTAGGTAACATTCACAGCATTCCCATTAAAAAAGTCTGGATCCTCGGTTATAGTGGACTCAAAAGAAAAGCTAAAAGACGACCTGTCCGAGTTACCACTCCCAGAAGTACCAGACTCAGAGGAACTCGAATCTGACTCCGACTCCACAGACTCAGTGAAATCAGATCCGGACTCACTATCCGATTCAGAACTATTGATGATGCCTTGCTCGAACTTCCAGACTAGGCGTGGAGCCCCAGATGCATCCACGATAAGATTGGAGAAATCCGCTACTGGGGTATCCCCGATCATTGAGATAGTAAAACTATCCCCCCAAGTTGGTGGTCTCAGCTCCAGTAGTGGAACTCATCAATAAGTCAACCAGTGTCTTTCCCAACAGCTCCTCTTCTTTAATGTCCAGGTTTACAGTCCTTCCTTGATACGTATCAATGCTTAGGTCTGCCTGCTCATCCTTCTCTTCTGGTAAATAGTGCCCGAAAAAGATTTCGAACCCAGGATACCTAGTCTTTGTCTCCCAGTCATACCAAGGGCCCGAAAATCCACAGAATGGGAAATCTTCCCCTTGGCTGACAAAGCGTCCATTCAGGGTTCCCCGTATAGATTTGTGGACTAACTCATATTGCTTCCCAGTCCTCTTTGCCTTCAGCCTTTCTCTCACCTCATGCCCTTTCCTTTGCCAATCTACAGTGGTAGGTTTGTATTCCAACTCAAAGGCATGGGGGTTATGACTCAGCTTCTTAGCAACAGTACCTCCTTGTCTACCACTTCGGCCTAGTCCCGACCCGGGCATATGCCCCTGTTTGTTCATCATGTATATAGATTGCGCACTCACATAATCTCCATCGCCCTTTGCCATGATGGTTTGGACCAACTGGGCTTCTTCCAAAAAGAAGCCAGAAAAGAACACGTCCTCTTCCCCATGTATGATTTCCAATAATGGTGCAGTGGTTCCTTGAGGAGGATGGACCGCAGAGTTACCGTACATAGTGGTGATCCCGCCTTTGAAAGGGTACTTTACTAACTGATGAACTGCTAATGATACCGCCTTTATCTGATGTAGTCAGGGCCTTCCCAGTAGTAGGTTGAATCTGGCCGGAACATCTATGACATGGAATTCCACCTCACGTTCGGACAAGCCGATTAGGATATTGCTCTTGAACGTTCCCATAACATCTCAGCTTGTATTGTCATAAGCCTGGACAGCTTGGGTTGTGGGTGTAAAGTCAATCGGCCACAAACCGATGGCATAAGCAGTTCTCACTAGGCACACATTGATTGCCGATCCAGTAACTATTAACACCACCGAAATCCACTTTTTTCGACTTTCCAAAGTTACATACTGTGGGAGCCGGATATTGTTGGTATACGTGCAATAAAGCCAAATGATGGTATGAGGACAGTCAAGGACAGAATTTGTATTCGGCTCCATCCTGGACGATGGCAAGACCGAATAGACTAATCGGCCGAAGAACTAATTGAACAAAAGCCGAATAAATAAACGTGCAATGGATTGAGGGTGGGCCCGACCCTGAGGCCCAAAAGAAAAATATAAATAGAGGAGCATCAGCCAAAGAAAGATATGTGAGGACAAGTAAGATTAACTTGAGATATAAGCAATAAAGAGTATACACTGACTTATCCGTCAGAGTGCTAATTCCGGCACCCCCGACCGGAGTGTTCATTCCTTTTCAGGTGATTAGCTGAGGATCAAGAGCTTCCTACAGGATCCAGAGAGTATTTCCAAACCACTTCTCCACAATTGGCGCCGTCTATGGGAATACTCCAACACATCCGTGGCGGGCGTGACGGAAGATCCTCCGGTAGTCACTGATGACCTTACACCATGAGATGATACCACTCCAAACAACATGCTTGGGCCAGAGAACATTATCGCACGAAGGGCCTTGAACTTCGACTCAGTTGCCCAAACCTCACCCTCAACTTCAGCACATGAGACAATGCAAGCGATTATAGATCAGGCAAAGCAAAGCAAACAAAGGTTGGAAAACATATTGGCTGAGAACGAGTGCCTTCGACAGGATTTGGCCTTAGAGGTGGCAAAATCCCAACAGGCCACGCGCCAAGATCCAGGACGACCTCCGAAAAGGATGGTCGACGACCTCGAGTTCAAAGACATAATAGTGGCAGTGATTCTGACTCATCATCCCCAGAATCCAAAAAGAAGGGACGAGTTGAAGTCTCCAGTTCTTCCGAAGGCAGTCCACGTGCACAGAATAAGCGAAGAAGAAATGATTCAGACGAAGAGGATCAACATGACCTCTTTGTGCGATGGATCGCAAGGGCAGTGCTACCCAAAAAGTTCAAAGCTCCATCGTTCACCCTATACAATGGAAAATTGGACCCCACTGATCACATTCGTCATTATAAGCAAGCCATGACGCTTCATGCAGACGACGAGGCCCTCATGTGTCGAATATTTCCGAGCATCTTGGGCCATTAGCCCTCAGATGGTATTATAAATTGGAAACCACATCGATTAAGGGCTTCCATCAACTCCAAAAGTCCTTCAGGGCAAGGTTCATTACCAATGAGGTCCAGCCGAAGTAGGCCGATTCTCTCTAGGTAATGCAAATCCAACCAGGGAAAACCCTACGTGCGTATTTGGCACTGTAGACATCCCCGAACGCATCCCGGGGAAAGGGAGTGCGAGTCCCCCCCCCCTCGTTCTGGTTCGATATTGGGTCACTACAGTTCGAAGGACTCAAATGTCACGGTTCTTAATCTTGAACCAAAGAGTCCAAATCTGGCAAATCGTTTGGAAAACAGATTTTTTTGAAAGAAGTGCCAAACATGGACTGCTTTGCCAGATACAGAGTCGCCACCTAAATGTTTTTATTTTTGGGAAATTTAGGAAACCCTGACTCGTGCCTAAGGCCACGTGTCCGTCATCACCAAAGTTGCCTCGGCTCGGGAACTTGGGTACGATTGGGGAAGGTCACTTCGTGAGCACCCCCGCTCGCCCGGTCAAAGACCGGCCTCTACTAACCATGATATCTGTTTTTGAAAACCTTGTATGCTCTTATTTCGATTATTAGCCTAGGTTACTATGTGATGCTCGCAGCAAACAAGTATAGACTGAGCCGCCTGAATTGGAACAAAACATTTCATGTTTGTTTTTGAAAATGGTTTGATGGTGCTACCCGCAGGTAGGCTAAGACGCAGATTTGCCACCCTCAGGTGGGCTTAGAAAACATGATTTTGCCACTATCTAGTGGGCTTAAAACAAACAATCAATGCATTGTCCCACTTCAAGTAACACAACCTCCACCCACAGGCATTCAAGGCAGTTATATCACATAAGCACATAGCCTCATGGCAAGCATGCTATTCATGGCAATCACTCACACGCATGCAAGGATGCTAAAGCATAAAACTCACCGAGTACTCCGAGCCAAAAACGAAAATCTGATTAGAAATCATGCATGATCCTAATTTATACAGAAATGCCTAATGCAACGCATGCAATAATGCAACTATAGCAGGCTCGGCTATTCTAAACATGGTATGTGAAATGCTACAGCTAACATGTACTCAATTTGGAATTGAAATACAAATGCAGTTTGTATGATGCGCCGAGCCCGGTGCGTGCAAAACAGATGAATGATGCAAACATGCTGTCATACTGTATGCTAATTGAAATATGCCCTATATCTAACCATCGTAAGCGGGTAATAAAAGGGAGAAAGAAGTGGGGTTGGAAGACATACATCACACTCACCCACACTTATTACAATTATGCCCTCGCGCAGAGGGTCCGAATAAATATAATACAGTCTGAAATGAAAGAATAATACAGTCCGAAATGTACAGTCCGAATATATACAAATTCCTAATTAATTAACAAATTAAACTAAGAAAGCTGTAAACTGGCATGCAAGCCAGGGGGCTGCCTCGATTCTACTCCGGATAATGAAGTGATGCATGTTTTGGGCTGCCTTTTCAGAAATCCACTGGGATGCCCCAATTAGCCTCTGTTTGCAATGTTCCTCGAAATGCGTGCCAGACCTCGGAAGACTGCTGATTCTTCATTTTGCTGCAACAGAGAGCAAAAAGGGGCATAGCAATGTATTTCACAAATATATGCATGCCTCGATCCTCGTGCCACCAATCACGCATATCGATGCATGATGGCCGAGGAGCCGATTTGCACAACTCAATATGGGATGAATGCAGACGAATGCTACAACAAAACCTAACTCCATCATGGGTAATCCGGAGTGTCGGTGACTTGGGAATTGAGACCCGTTCCGTCACTCGGAGTACGAAACGTGCCTCGTTTCCCGTGCCCGGGCTAACTCCTATCCCGAACACAATGCAATATGCATGATATGCATGAAATGCAACTAAGATACGATCCTAACATACACAACGCTATGAAATGAGATGTCTCGGAATGCGTGCCAGACGGGCACGCAAACCGAGGAAATGATCCTAAGGCATAAAATGGCATACGCAATGCAAATTGGTCTTACACTAACATGAGGGAGCCTCAGCCACACTCACATAAGAGGCCGTCGGAAAAAAAAAGTGCCTCGAAATGCGTGCCCACGAGCGCGCAAACCGTGGCGATGCATACGGAATGCAAAACGACATGGAAATGATATGTAATGAGGCTAAAATGAGATGTCTCGAAGTGCGTGCCCGCGGGCACGCAAACCGAGAAAATGGCATACGGAGTGCAATGATGCGAAAATGGCATACAGAATGCAAAATGGACTTATACCAACATGAGAGGACCTCAGCCACTCTCATACGGGAGGCCGTCGGATAAAAAAGAAGTGCCTCGAAATGCGTGCCCACGGGCGCGCAAACCGAGGAAATGGATTAAAGCATGAAATGATATACGAAATGCGAAATGGACTTATACTAACATGAGTGAGCCTCAGCCACACTCACATGAGAGGCCGGCAGATGAAAATGAGGCGCCTCGAAATGCGTGCACACGGGCACGCAAACCGAGGCAATGCGTTTAAGCATGAAATGACATGGAAAATGATATGCAAACATGCAAATGGAATTTCAGCACTTACAAATGATGCAAAACAGTCCCGAAAGGCGGGGAAATGACACCGAATGCCCGGAATGGTCCCGAAATGCGATAATAAGTACCCGGAATGGCCTATAGCCATACTAAACATGCATGGTTGGTACATGACATGCAAAACAGTAGCAAGGAAGCCCCAAAATAGCATTCTTTTCAGTACAAAACATGGCGAAATAATGAGCACAGATAGGGCAACAATAGCATGCAAAAATACGAGCCAAGAGAGGGGTATTGAAGCAAGTGGTGTATGCGATGCTCAAACTGAAAAGTACCCTTCTACAACACTGATGAGGGACCAAAAATATGCACATTTACAGTAGATGACATCCCCCAAATCAGTATGAAAACATGGTAAAAATGCTATGCAAGAATGAGGACATATAAGGCTATAACATGAAGTACCCCAAAAATTCATCAAACCAGAAAAGATCCTTAATGAAATATGTCAAGAAGATCAAAATATGGATATTTTCAGTACTGATGATGGCCGAAAACAGAAGCTAGGTAAGCTCAAAAAAGCATGCAAAATGGGGGTCAAAGAGGGATATAAAGACAAGTATAACATGGAGACCCAAAACAAGGTTGATCCCTTCTACAATGTTGTAGAGGGACACAAAATAAGCTCACTCACAGTTCATGATATGTTCCAAAACAGACTGCATGTAGTTCAAATAAATCATGCAAGTTTACGGTAAATATGAGAAATTATGAAGCAAGTGCATGATAGAGAGGCCAAAAAGGGTTGAGCCCTTCTTAAATGTTGAAGAGGGGCTCAAAATAGGCCCACTCACATTTTACCTCATGCTCGAAAACAGATCACTCATAAGCTAGAAAAAGCATGCAAAAACAAGGGCAAAACATGGATTCAAAGCAACTTGCATATGGAGCATGAAAACAAGGTTGAGCCCTTCTTCAATGTTGAAGAGGGGCTCAAAATAAGCACAATATCAGTTCATGAGAAGTTCCAAATCAGATCATATATAGGCCAAATATTCCATGCAAAATAAAGGCATATAAGAGGATATTGAAAGAAGTACAAGATGGAGGGCTCAAACAGGGTTGAGCCCTTAAACAAAGATCAAGAATAGCTCAAAAGAGGACCACTTTCAGTATTGGTCGGAGCTCAAAACAGTGAGCAAGTATGGTTAGGAAAAGAGGCAAGAAAGTGGTGTAAAAGAGAGAAATGGAGCCTTACCCTTGTAGACAAGTCTTGGTTCCCTTTTGCTTGAAGAATGGATGCCTCCTAGCTGCTGGAAAGCTCTCCTAGCTGCTGGAATGGAGTTGTGATGATAGGGCTTGGAGATGATGAAGAAATGGCCTCAAAACTTGAAGAAAATGGAGTTGTATGTATATGTATGCCCCAATCAAAGCTTGTAGTTTCTTCTCTTGAGTTGGGAGGACACTAATGTGTGCAAGAAGGAAAGAGAGAACTCCTCTTTGGAATGGAGGGAAATGAGCCCTTATTTCCCTCCAAATGGGTCCCCCGAATGAGATATTTTTGGGGGAAAATCGAAGCACAGCTGGAGTGCACACATCTCAAGGAAGCAGGCCGGCTAGGTAACTTTACTGCAGGTGGCCGGCCGGCCACCCCCCATAGCCGGCCGGCTACCCCCTATGGCCGGCCGGCCAAGGGCAAAAATGGAAAGTGACAATTACTGGCCGGCCACCAAAGGTTGGTGTCCTCCCATGTGTGTACAACAAGACCCTATGGTTGGAATCTGGCAACTCTGAACCAGGAGAAACAACAATCCACTTTTAGGAGAGGTCAAAAATGAAAAGAAGAATTACTGGCCGGCCATGAAATTTTAGGGTCCTCCCATGTGTGTACAACACGAATATGTGGTTTTGGCTCGAAGAAAATGGCCCTAGGGTGTTCAACATTAGCCCGGAAGTGAGAAAAACGGGCGCCGGGGGGCGCCGGAAGAGCATAACAGGTCGCTCAGACAATTACTAGCCTCCCACCCTCCAGTGATCTTCCTGATGATAAAACAGAGGTACCTGCCAAAAATGAACAAAAACCGATGCAAAACGAATGCTCGGGGACCAAAACACGCAGTTCGAGGTCCCGAAAATAGGCTGTAAGCACCGAAAGTGGCATTCGGCTACGAAGTGGGTATCTAAGACCCCAGTGTCCCTCGTTATGATGAAACAGAGGTACCTGCCAAGAATGAACAAAAACCGATGCAAAACGAATGCTCGGGGGCCAAACCGCGAGGTTCGGGGCCCGAAAACCGGCCGTTAAGCACCGAAAGTGGTGTTTGGCCACGAAGTGGGTATCTAAGACCCCAGTGTCCCTCGTTATGATGAAACAAAGGTACCTGCCAAGAACCGGAGGAATCGGAGATGGTTGGGTGGTCCCGAACCGAGGCACACGGCCTGACGGCTCCGAAAACCGGAAACCGGGCTCCGAAATGGGCAAAATGGCCTACGGCCACGAAATGTAGCCCACGGCCACTGAGAGACGGTCTACGGGACCTCTCCCTCCCCTCAGGAAAGAAAACAGAGAAAACCGAGTCTGGTTCGCAAACCGAGGCAAGGCACAGAAGAGAGTTCGGAAGTCCGGAGGCAGGGCGCACGGCCGCGACTCTAAGACTTCTGAACGAGCACAGTATGCAACATCACCGAGCGCTCAATCGGCGACGTCTGAGTCTTAAGGTCGGTCAAAAATGGGGTGTCTACAGGCACGCTATTGGGAATGCTTTAATCTAGTAGATGATGCTTGCAATGACTCCATGGCCATCATGGCCTTTAAAATAGGATTGCATCCCGATAGTGCCCTTCGCAGCTCCTTGACCAGAAGGCCCCCAAAACAGTCTGGTCGCTAATGAAAACAGTCGAGGAATATTGCAAAGTGGAAGATGACGCCCTGCGGGTCAAAGCCAGGCACAAGGCCAACAAGACGGCCCCGTCTGAAATCGTTCAGCTGATAAATTATGTACCATCGCGGAGCCCTGAACCACGTAATCGGGCTAAATGAGACAAAAGATGAGATTCACGCCAATCAAATGACCAATGTTCACACCGAGCTAATGAACAACTTCAAGTGGATAGCAGGTGCATAAGGCGCGCGGACAAGAAATATACGGAGTTGTTGGAGCCGATCAGCACGGTTATGTCTAAAGTTCAACACCTTCCGTTCTTTAAATGGCCACCCAAGATGGTGGGACCTCCCGACACGAGGAGACCGGATAGGCGGTGCGAATATCATAAAGACCATGGTCATGATACCGACAGTTGTTATGTGTTGAAGGATCACCTTGAGGAGTTGGTACAAGATGGTCGGCTTCAGCAACACGTCCAAAACAACAACTCAACCAAAACAGTTACTTTATGGAAAAATTCACCTCCACTCGACGTAATCCATATGATATACAGCTTGCCGATGGCATCCGCGGTACATACAATTCAGTCGCATCCTAACCCCTAAAAGCAAATCACACCAGCGAAATGGCCCTATGAAGCTGCGAGTATTACTTTCGATGATTCTGATTTTGTCGGCGTAACACTTCCCTACAATGATCCCTTGGTCATCAAACTACACGCAAACCGATTCACCTTGAACATGTTCTCATTGACCAGGGGAGTACTTCAGAAGTTATGTACTACAAGACCTTCGTCAAACTCAGCTTCACTGAGTCGGACCTGTCTCTAGCTCATTATCCATTATTCGGCTTCAACGCTAACCCAAAATATCCGTTGGGCAAAGTCACACTACCAGTTCAAACGGGCCCCCGATCAGTGGATGAAGAATTTTTGGTTATCAAGCTTCCTTCGCCGTATAATCTCATCATGGGACGAACTTGGCTGCACACCATGCAGGCTGTGCCAAGCACCTATCATCAACTACTTCGCTTTCCGACTGAACGGAGCATTGAGCAAATTTGAGGTTCCCAGAAATCGACACAAGCATACTATCTTCTTGCCGCAAAGACACGAAGAGAGCTGGAAGTGAATTCCATTGTGGTGCCAAATCAAGAGAGCCTCGACGATATTGGGCGGCTCCCAAGTGAAAAGGCAATCGGAGCCCTAGATCGGGTCGAAATTGACGGGAATCCTGACAAGTTCTTCGTGGTCAGCGCTTCCCTGAATAAAGTTGACAGGCAGGAGCTAATTTCCTTCATACTCGACAACCTTGATGTATTTGCATGGTCACCATATGAGATGCCGAGGGTGGATCCATCTGTGTCCCAACACCGCTTAAACGTTGATCCCAAATGTAAGCCGATTATTCAGAAAAGCCGGTGTTCAGCCGCGGAACACACTGCCGCCGTTGTCGAAGAAGTTGACCGGTTGCTTGATGCCGGGGCAATCCGTAAAGTGACCTATCCTACATGGCTGTCGAATACTGTGGTTGTAAAGAAGAAAAATGGAACTTGGCGTGTTTGTGTGGATTTCACGGACTTAAACAAAGCTTGTCCCAAGGATTGTTTTCCCCTCCCCAGAATATACCATCTCGTAGATGCAACGGCACATCATCAACGTATCAGCTTCCTGGATGCATACAAAGGCTACCATCAAATTGCCATACATCCAGAGGACCAAGACAAAACTGCATTCCTTACCCCAAGAGGAACCTATTGCTATAAGGTTATGCCTTTCGGGCTGAAGAATGCAGGGGCAACTGTAGACACCCCATTTTTGACCACCCTTAAGACTTAGGCGCTACTGATGGCTTCTTTGGTGATGAAAGTTGTGCAATGCAAAGGTTCGATTTCTTCGGCAAAAGGGGAGTCAAATCCTAACCTCACACCCCATTTTTGGACTAAAACTATTTTGAATGGTTTTTAGACTTTAAAACCATCTCTTTCAAAATATTTTTGAAAAGAAGTTTCTACGATGTTCCGAGGCTCACATTTTGTCAAATGTTGCGCTTTTCGGTAAACTGAGCAAGGATAAAGTGGAAATGAATCAAAGAGAGATGAAATCTTTGGAAAATATTTCAAAACACCTTGTTTATGGGTTTGGAGTTGAAGAAAATTGGAGGAGAGGGAAGAAACCAAGTTGAAGAAGAAGGTGGGTATGAATCGCTAAGAGAGAGTCAAGTGATCCTCGCTAAATCAGGCCTCTCTATCGATACACTTAGATTTAAGCTATGAGGCCGCCACCATTAGAAAGAAGACTTCTGGGGCTTCATTTTTCACTCAAGAATCTCCTAAAGCCAAGTCCGGATGGGGGAGATATGGTTGGTTGAAGTTGGGCATCAATCAGGTTGGACGGAAACTGAGTAGTCTTCACTAAAAGAGGGATATCTCTTAGCACACTTAAAATGTTGAGATGACGCTGCCACCATTGGAAATCGTACTTCTTGGGCTTCATTTTAGACACAAGAATGACCTGCAAAGGAGTCTAGATGAAGGAGTTATGCCCATTTGAAGTTGGACCTGCAGTGCAGAATTTGCAGTCGGCCACAAATGTGCACAGTCAACCATGGAGATGGCCGATCGGCCATCACAAGTAGCAGGTCAGCACCAAAGATGGCTAGTCAGCCAAGAGTGACCCAAATTCATTTTTTTTGAAGATATTTCTCCTCCAGCTGTTTCCAACTTGTGCCAGCTGTCCTAACTCAGATATTTTCGACCAAGCTCTTGCTTTTTGCTATATATGAAGCCATATCTCATATATTCATTAGGTTAGAACATTTGGAAGGCTTAGAGAAAATTTGAGAGCTTCTCACTCTAGAATCCTCTCTCTCTAGAAGCTTTGTGAGCAAATCCCTCCCCTCTCTCTAGAATTCTCCATCTCTCTCTCTTGTTTTAGGCTTGAAAGTGAGAATTCCTTACATTTTTGCATACACTTCCTTCATCAAAGTTGCATGTCATTGGGCTGAGGTCCCTTGGAACTTATTTTTGGGTTGTTGAAGGATCATTTGAGCCAAGAAACAGGCTATTTTGCTGCTGTGCATCAAGAGGTATAACTCTCCTCTTTTGTATTTGTTTTGCACACTTGCTTCACCATCCTTTTTCCATTGTTTTGGGCTATTTTTTGGGGTGGTGTTGAACTATGAAAAGGTCTGATTTTCAGTCCTAAAAATGTTGGTTTAAGCCTTGTTTGGCTAGGGGGTGCTTCCTTCTTTTTGCTCCTTGGCTTGTAAGGCCTTTTGAGCAATCTTTCAAGCTTTTCAAACAACTTCTTTTTGGCCTTAAAAACACTAAATTCCAGAGGAATTTTAGTGGTAGAAAACTTATTTTGAGGCTCAAAATATGAGGGGGTGGTCCCCCTCTCCTCCTGTTTTGTTAGCATGTGTTGTTGGCCTATCAAATGAGCATGTATTTCTCCCTTCTTGAGGCTTAGTTTGAGCATGTTTTTTGTGACTTTTTTGGCATGCTCTAACTCTGTTTTGAGGTCTTCATCACTCAAGCTTTGCTTTGTATACTTGTAGTGCAATTGTGCTAAATTGCCTAATGTGTGTTATTGTTTTGGCCTCTAAATCTAGCCATTCTTAGCTTATTTCAAGCATGTTTTAGAACTCCATTTGGGCTGTCTTAGGACTGTTTTGGGCTGCCTTGGTCATATGACTCATGTTTTGTATAGCTATAGTGCAAATGCCTTGACTAGTCTTGAGTTTTGAGGTCCCTACCATGCTATACTTGTGATGTTTGCATGCCTTGGCATCATTTGTGATGGAATTTCAGAGCTTATATCTTTGCTATACTCCCATGTTTATCACTCTTTAATTGTGTTTAAGAGTTGTGCCTTTATGCCTTGTTTATGAGCCATCATATGAGCATGATTTTCTTGCCTTTTGTGCCTAAGTTTCAGCATATCTAGGCCTCTGTTTTTAGCATGATTTAGCTCTGTCCAGAGCTGGTTTGGCCATTTGAGTTTGATATTGCATGCCTCTAGTGTAATGCTTGCACTAGTTTCAATGCCTTTGGCCCTTAACATGTTGTGCATGCGTTGCTTGCATGGTTTAGTGTCTTTAGCATCCTATTTCAGCACTGAAATGTTTTCCATATCACTCCACTCTTCATTTGTGACTTTGTTTGAAAGTGGTCTTGAGCCCCTTGTTGGTTTGAGCATGAAATTGAGGCTTTCATGCCTAATGGTTTTAGCCTTCTCTTGAGGGTTTCTACTAACCAACGGCATGATGCTTCTTTCATGCTCAAGATGCTTGTGGCTTAGTCCGTCTTTCCATTTAGAGGACTTCTCACTTTTGGACTTAACCGGTTAAAGGATTAATTGGTAATCTAAAATGAGTAAACAAAATGAATTAAAGTAAAAATGCCAAGATAACATGTTTGTGTGCATTGCATGTGTTGGATCGGATGTTAATCCAAACACGAGAATGAGGGACATTTCATACTCAAAGTGATGAAACGTGCCTCATTTCTTTGTCGCCGTCCCTCTTGATTGTGCATGATAGGGTGGAGGCCTCTCGAGTCCTATGTGTTATTTGTGCATTCATCGACATTGTGCAAGCTTGACTCTTTGGCCATCATGCATCGAGACGCGTGATTGGTGGCTTGAGAGCCGAGCACTATACTCCTTTGAGCTTGAGACATGATAAGGAGTGTAGTTGCACACCATTTCCTTGCAAATACACTGTCATGCCTCTGTTTGTGCTCTGTTGCAGGAAAAGGAGAAGTTGCAGGAAGTAGTGGGCCGACCGGCCACCAAGGCTGCCGACCGGCTATCAAAAGTGGCCGATGGCCATCCCTCTTGGCCGACCATTCCTTAGCATGTTCCCTAAGGTGGGTCAAAAACATTCTGGAAGTGGGCATGATTTTCAGAAGTACAGAAGTGTGCAAACAGAGGCATTATGAGGCACGGTAGTGATTTCCGAGCGAAGCCGACCTGAGCATGCATATCCCCTTGCTTCCCGAGGCCATTTGTTTTAATTTGCTTAGCTAAACTAGTTCTTAGCTTAGTTATTTTTGTAATTAATTAGTTAAGTGTTTAATTAATTAATTTGGTTTGTACTTAATTAACTTAGAATAGTTAGTTAATTAGTGATTTGTAATAATTAGTTTAATTAGCGTAGCTAGTTAGCTAAATTCATCGGACCCTCCTTCGCGAGGGCAATGTTGTAATAAGGTGCGTGTGTGTGTGCATGTCTTCCAACCCCATTTCTTTCTCCCTTTTACTTAATCGCTTACTGTGGTTAGTTTTAGGCATATTTCAATTAGCATACCTTATGCTTTGCATGTGTGCATCATTCATTTGTCTTGCATGCACCGCTCGGCGCATCATTCAAACTGCATTGTATTTCAATACTTACTTGAATACGTTTTAACAGCATGTTATCGAGTGTTGCATCATATGCCATCTTAGAATAGCCGAGCCTATTTAGTTGCATTTTTGCATGTGTTGCATTAGGCATCTTAACATAGCTAGGATCATGCATTGATTACTAACTAGCTTCTTTTTGGCTCGGAGTACACTCGTGAGTGTTTATGCTTTAGCATCCTTGCATGTGTGTAAGTGACTGCCATGATAGCATGCTTGCCATGAGGCTATGTGCTTATGTGTTTAATTGCATGAATGCCTGTGGATAAAGGCTTTATTACTTGAATTGGAAGAATTCATCAAATGTGAGTTTTTAAGCCCACTTGAGAGTGGAAAATCCGCGCTTTAGCCTACTTGAGAGTAGCACTTCAAACCATTTTCGAAAACAAACATGAGATGTTTTGTTCAATCCTTGCGATTGAGTCTATACTTTGTGTGGTGCACATCACATAGTAATTCTAGATTAATAACCGGAATAAGAACTACATGTGTTTTAAAAAACAACATACCATGTNTTTAACTGCTGGGATTGGCGTATCCTGCAGTGGGTATGGTGGTTCATGACATTATTTTGCATCATGAAGTTGACGACCGACTGCAGGTCGGCCAACTTGTTTGCTAGGTCCTTGACTTCTTCATCCCTTCGTATGCACCGTTCCCTCCACACTTGGAGGTTATCCTCCTGGTAGTATCTGTCCTCCTGGGTGGTGTCTTTCCCTTCGTGCCCCTGGCCCCGGGCTTTGTTGTTGTGGTTGTCTCTTTCAACATCAAGGTCAATAGACCTGTCACTCCCAACGGGAGTGTTGCCCCCGACCTTTTCGTTTTGTGCGTTACTGGCCATCTATTCGTCTTTCTTTCCCACAGACGGCGCCAAATTGTGTGAGTGATTTTCTGATCACACTGCCTATCTTAGTGATTCAGCGGTAAAAACACAAGCAGAATAGATGGCACAGATAATAACACAAGACACATAGGATTTTACGTGGTTCGGCAATAGTGCCTACGTCCACGGGAGGCCGAGGTAATTCTCTTATTGAATGAATGACAGAAATTACAATTAACTCTCTGTAACTTTCTCACTCACAAAGTAAGTAATTACAAATGCTACTATTAACTTGTAGCTGTATATGCTCTGCTCCGAATGAATTCCCCCCCTCCTTCGTCCATTGACCTCTCCATATATATACTAGTGAAGTTAGTGCAGAAGCCACTAACTTTTGAGCTGTCTTGCCAGCCCACCAATGCACTTTCGGCAGCTTTCCAGGCAAAAGCTCTTTATTCCTTCACATGGCCTCTAATGGCCTCATGATCAACTCTTATGGCCTCGAGGCTACTTAGTTAGTGAAATGATGGCTTACTCCACATAGTTGGACATCCACCTACCAAGATAATATTTTATATTGGCTGATATGGTCAGTCTGACAGTTACCTCAGCTCCAGTTTTCTGCGGGTAGCTCGGCCATTGCAGGTGTAGCCGAGGTTGTAGGCCTTCATCCGGATTAAGATGCCTTCAGAAATAACCTCGGCAAATACTAGGATACCATGGCAAAACTTTATTGTGACACGTAGCTTTCTTGATGACACGCCGACGTCATCTTGCCACGTGTTGATGCTCAGAAATATAACCCCACAGAGATGATGCGAAGTCCTCACTTGTATCCTTGTCATTTTTTTCTCCATTGCTGCATTAAGTCATTCTCACCCTCTCTGCTAATGAGGTTTTGCAAAACCAATATGAAGAATCCAAGGCCGTAGACGTCGCCGACGAATGGTATGTGTATGAGTCCAATAACAAAAATGTTACCGACACAAATAAATCACGAAACCAATCACTAAATATTTGTGTAAAAATTGAAAAAATGAATTATCTTTTTGTGTAAAATTGAAAATATTGTATCTATAAAGGAACATGATGTTGGAACATTAATGTAAAAAATTGGAGAAAAAAAAACTTTAAAAATAAAAAAATTGATAATATTCTCAGTTTTAAAATTGGAAAAAACTGATAATGTTCTTTCTTTTCAATCCCATACTTTTCTCAAAAGCAGCAAAAAAATTAAGATTTTTCAAAACTGATAATATTCTCAGTTCATACTAGGAAAAAAATTGAGAAATTTCTTAATTTTGATAACTATATACTGAAATCATTATCTGTTTTGAAATTAAGAACATTCTCAATTTTGGGATTAAAGGGCAAAACGTCTTTTTACCTATAAATGAGACTTATTGGTTCAAAAACTTTTTGACAGGATCTAAGCTACCACTAAATATGTAGACAGGACTTTTTGATAATTAATCCATAAAAATAGATTTATATTTAATAAGTTACAATACATAAGAAAACATGTTAGAAATTACAATTAGATTGAACAGAAATATATAACAAGATAAAACGAAGAAAAGATAGCAAATCGAAACCTGTGTGATACAACAGTCTCCTTAAAACAGATTTGCTGTCTCATCGTAGGTGCTGGAGGGGTGTCGGCACCTGTCTCCCAGGATATGACGGTATAGACCAACTAACGTAGAAGAACTTTCTTTTATACACAATAGGGGAGAGAGGAGAAGTAGCAAATGCACCTATTACTCCTGTAAAACTGATGGAGTAATGCATAATGATAGAGAGTAAGTGTGTGAGTTACACTCTATATACACATGAAGCCCAAGATCCATGGACCTGGCTCGGGCGACGCACACGCGTGTGGCAACTTTTGCATAACCAACTTAGACTATAGTTTTGGTCAAAGCCTATCCTTGGAGCATATATAACCCATTTCCTTCGGAAAATTTAGATGTCCCAAAGGGCTCATGTCCTTATCAAAATCTTGAGGTTTAAATATCCATCAAAACTTTTCTCTACAATCGATGTGGGATTGATAGTTATACACAATTCCCAATACTTCATTCATGAAGCCAACTTCATGAGATAATTTATCATTCAATTCTTAATAATTTTTGGTCATTCTTTTTGTGGTGGAAGATCCTATGACAAAGAATCTAAACCAATTTAATCCCACCTCAACTAATGGTTGGGACCTATTTTAATTTCATATTAAAGTCACTATAAAATTATTTTTTTCCAACAATATATACACCCATTTTATTTCTGATAAGGGTAAATGTAATCTTAAATACATATATAGAGTGAGTGCCTGCAGCAGTTTGTGCAAGGGTGTCCGGCTTCTCACCGGCTAAATACCCCTCAGGATTAGTCCTGGCTTCCCTAAAAATCGGAGGGTTGGAGATACCTGAGTTATCAAAAAAAAAAAAAAATACATATATAGTGTTTATGATAGCAAGGGATTAACTTAATCTTCAAAGGGCCTCCACACTAGTGTTGCAAGGGTTATGTTGTGTATCGGAGCTCGACTCAGGCATTGAGATATGGTTCACTAACGATTTGTAAGACCTATTTCTCAAAAATCTCACCCATCAATTTATTTTCTATGTCTAATTTTATATTTTATGTTTGTTTTCTTAAACTTGGTTCAATGTCATGGCTTCTAAGGTATGCATATACACGTTGAGTTTATTGTTTCATTTGTTTTCACACCAATGCGCGGTCCCCTATTCACATTTTGAAAAGCTACAAGGAGGAAGATAAGACAGACGATACATAATGATCCGCCCATAATTGATAAATTTATTCACATATTTAAAATTTAAATATAAATTTAAGAAATAAGAAAATTTATAAGGATTCTCTTTAAAACTCATTTATCATAATTTCTTAAATGTAAATCTAATTTTTCAACAATAATATATAATGGGTCACACCCTTTACTTCACATGTGTATTTTGTTTTGTAAATTTTTTAGGACAACTCAATGTGAGTACCATTGTTCCCCCCATGATTGGAAAAGTTATTTGATAGTCTTGAAGTATGGCTAGGTGTAGGGGTGAAGCCAAGAATCGTCCAGGGCGAGCAGATTGTCAAAGGGAAGGCATATGATAAATTTGCTAAGTTGTCGATAGATTGACTCGAGTTTTATTTGATTAAATATTACTCAATAGAAGCTAATTGGACTAACAAAATTATAAGAGAATAATCTCAATTAAGGCTTCATGTACCCGATCTCATTTGATGAGATTTAAGGCTTGGCTTGGTTTGGTTTGGTTTGGTTTGGTTTGATTGGTCTCAATTAAATATTATTTCTACCAATTTTATTGTTAAGGAGGTCAACATATAAGAATTTATAGATAAGCGTTAAAAAGGTCAATATCCTTAAGTCCACAAAATTTCACAAGTAATTCCATTAAATTACTATGATTTCATATTGTTAGTACATTTTTTTTAGATATGATTTCATACAAATTAAATAAATTATATTATTTGTTTATTACAAGATTTTTTAACATGGCCGGATTAAATTTTTTAATAATGTTAGAATTATCATTTTGTTTTTACTACAATTTGTTTATTACCTCAACCATACTAATGTAATATTGACATATGAGATGATGGCAACTAAAACATAATAATAAAATATGATTATGTTAATATTATTGTAAAATATTTATGAGAACATTATATGAGTCATTAAATTTTAAAAGACAACTCAACTATGGACTTTACAAATGTTTTGGGAGTAAATTGAATTTGGGGGACCAATGTACAATTTTTTTAATTTAAATAACACAAATGTAAAATTAGAAATTTTCAGAATGTTGGATGGCAAGAACCCCCTGAACCCTCCCGTTCCTCCGCCTTGGTCAGATGGTGCCCGAGGAGTGCTGTGATTGATAGAAGAAGTAGATGCTCATAATTTTGTATTAGGTCATGGAGGAACAGTAGAAGAACATGACATTTGGTGATTAGTGAGGTGTATTTAAGGGTTGATTTGGTTTAGGTTGATACTAAATTTAGAACCAACTTAATTATGATCGGTTCTAAGGTGTTGGACCCCAGACCAAACTAATCATGCATTAAAAACAACCCAATCCAACTCAATGTAACTCAGGTTAGTTTTGGTTGGACCCACGATTCCATTATACAAAGATTAAGTGAATTAATTAATAATAAATAATTAAAATAAACAAATATTTAACATTTAACACACAAATAAAGAACAAAATATTATTTAAATACATGTCAACAACTATGAATAGTATAATAAAATCTAACTTAAATTTAAACATAACCAATACAAATATTACCTAATATCTAATAAGATCTATTTTATGAGAGAAATTATTAAATGCAATCAAGTTCACTATAATAAACCAATTAGGTGAAGATACATGTCAATATAAATAGAATTTTACATTATATATATGTTGGTATTTTTTCATAATAATATAAGAAAAATATATAAAATAAAATAAATAGAAATGACAAAACATTATTATTATTATTATTATTATTATTATTATTATTATTATTATTATTAAAGAATGAAATACAGAATAAACTATACAACTAATGTAACGCCCTCAAAAAAAAAAAAAAAAAAAAAAGAGGATAATCCAATCCAAGGGATTCATAAACATAATAGAAAATGTTATACTTTCATTCATCAGAGTTTATATTACAAGAGATATTACATGCATTATACATTTATAAATGTTCATTCTGAAACTACAGCATGTAATACTCATTGATTACAACAAAATAAACGCCTTATGAGCTTACATCTTTTTAAGATATCACTTAGTTACAACAAAAGAGTCCTAAGCTCTATACATGTAAAACCCTTGGCTTGAATTAACATTTAAACACAAAAGTAACAAAATAAAGCCACCCAACTCTTAACTCCTCCCAAGCTACGCCCTTGGAGGAGGCATGTTACCTGTACTTGAAAATGGTTTCCCAAGTAGTGTGAGCCAGAGCCCAGTAAAAATAAACTAACATGATATATGAGATTTAATTAAGATATAAATGTCATATAAAAGTCCAATACTCAAGGCAAACTTACATTCTCTCCATTACCATTTAATTTTGATAACCACAACTTAATCCATTTCCATTCATCCATTTCAAGTCAATGCATAAGTATAGTTCCTTATCATCTAAACAATCCCAAATGAGACTGCAACTCATTCATTCACATTTCAATAACATTCATTATTCAAACACTTCAAACTTCTTGCCATTTTACAGATTCTCATCCGAGGGAATCGACACCCAAATATACATATATAAAGTTTTGGGACTTTCACCCTGGACACTTCGGCTAACTTAATTTAAAATAAAGTCCATCCCCTATCTCCTCTCAAATAATGATATATATGCAATGTATTTAAAAGCGTTGTCATATATAATGACTATCCAAATCACATATTCAATGGTTTAATCAAACCGTCATATTCAATTACATAATTCAAATGACCAGTTTCGATTTACCTAGTCTTTATACAGTTTCTATAACAATCATAGTTATTCTCCACCGATAGCCCAAAGCAGATATTTCTAAACAGATATACAATCTATCAACAGATAATTTATCAAATTTTTCATAAGTGAGTGATTTATCAAATCCAACTACACCATTCATTCACACATCCTCCTAATTTCATATTTTTCATATCAATTTCATTATTTATACAAAACAATTATTTAACACAAATTAGGGCAATTTTTTCCCTTTTTCAAAAATCAATCCCAAGTTCAGATTTCATCATTTTAATCCACATAATCTCATATTCAATACCCTATATACATATTCACGGAACCCAATATAAAATCCCTCTTTTAAATTTTGGACCCAAACCCTAACTTCACCCAAATCCTCCTAAATTCCACCACTTATACAAAATGACAAATATCTAGGTTAAAAACCATATCAAGGTGTAGAATGTAGAATATCCCTACCTCAAGTGTAGAAGCTCAAAGGAGATGAAGAAGAACCTCAAAAGTGTCCAAACTCGATTTTGTTCGGATCAAGGGGAAGCCCACAAGATGCTCTAACTCTTTAACAAAGGGAGTAGGGTGGAGAGACCCTTAGATCATGGAGTATTTGTAGAGAGAGTGTGTGTTTTAGAGAGAAAGTGTGTCGGATTAGGGTTTTGGAGCAAAAAGAGATAGAATTTCTATGTAAGAATGAGTTGCTGCGAACTGATATACGCGACTTTCGCTCGAGCGAAGGAGTTGTCGCTCGAGCGACCAGACACTGTTTATTTAGGTAAAATCAAAACCTTGGTGAATGAATATCAATTCATTCCCTTTTATATTAATTAAGTAACATAACTTACAATGAGAGCCCTAAGGCATGAAATCAGGAAACAAATAATTACAAATATATAAATGAATATTCTAATACTCCCCCTCAAGCTGGTGCAAAGATCTCTCATCTCCAGCTTGCGAAGGATATCATGAAACGGGATATTCCTAACCCCCTTTGTAAGGATATCAGCGAGTTGTTCACCAGACTTCACAAATGGAGTACATATTGTGCCACTAGTGAGTTTCTCCTTGATGAAGTGACGATCAATCTCAACATGCTTTGTCCTGTCATATTGAACTGGATTGTGAGCTATGTTGATGGCAGCTTTATTATCACAATATAGTCGTATGGAATCTGTTTGATCTATCCCCAGATCACTCAACAACAACTTGATCCACAAGAGCTCACACACACCTTGTGCCATGGCTCTAAACTTTGCCTCCGCACTAGACCGGGCAACCACATTCTGTTTCTTACTTCTCCAAGTAACCAGATTCCCTCCAACAAAGGTACAATACCCCGAAGTGGACCTCCTATCAGCTACTGATCCTACCAAATCTGCATCCGTATAAGCTTCCACACTAAGATGATCGTGTTTGGAGAAATAAAGGCCCTTTTCTAGGAGAAGATTTTAAGTATCTCAGAATCCTCATAGCTGCCTCTAAGTGTATTGCATGAGGAGCATGCATGAACTGGCTAACTATACTAACTGCAATAGCGATATCAGTTCGAGAATGGGATAAGTAAATGAGCTTACCCACTAACCGCTGATAACTCCCCCTATCAACAGCTGCTCCTCCAATATCATCACTCAGTTTCTGGTTAGGCTCTAGAGGAGTGTCACAGGCTTTGCTTCCAAGCATTCCTGTTTCTTTCAATAGGTCAAGGACATATTTTCTCTGACAGATGAAAATCCTATCCTTGGATCTGGCAACTTCAATACCCAAAAAATACTTCAGATTTCCCAAGTCTTTGATCTCAAACTCACTTTCCAAATACATCTTTAGCAGAGGAATTTCCTCAACATCATCCCCTATAAGCACTATGTCATCCACATACACAATGAGAGCCGTCGTCTTACCATGGGAGGAATGTTTAACAAATAGAGTATGATCAGCCTGACTTTGTTTGAAACCATACTTCACCATCGCTTGAGTAAATCTCTCAAACCAAGCCCTTGGAGACTGTTTGAGACCGTATAGTGACTTTCGAAGTCGACATACCTTCCCCTTTGTCTGAAGATCTTCAAAACCAGGGGGAATGTCCATATACACCTCTTCTTTTAGGTCACCATGGAGGAAAGCATTCTTCACATCAAACTGGTGAAGTAGCTAATCCAAATTAGCTGCAAGAGAAAGGAGTACCTTGACAGAATTCATCTTCGCAACTGGAGCAAATGTCTCTTGATAGTCCACCCCATATGTCTGAGTAAAACCTTTTGCTACAAGTCGAGCCTTATAACGCTCAACTGAACCATCTGCCTTGTGCTTTATTATATACACCCATTTGCATCCCACGGTTTGTTTGCCCTTAAGTAACTCAGTCAATTCCCAAGTGCCATTCTTACGAAGTGCTTTCATTTCCTCAATCATAGCAAGTTTCCACTCAGAGGTAGTGAGAGCATCCTGAAAATGATTAGGTATGCTCACAAAAGAAATGTTGGACACAAAGGCTCTATGTGAGGACGACAAATGAGAGTATGACACAAAATTAAAGATAGAATGTTGAGTGCAAGATCTCATACCCTTTCTCTTGGCAATAGGAATATCAAGATCAATAGTGTCAGGAATAGCAATATCAGTAGACTCAAGAGAAACAACAGGGTCAAAGTTACCTGGACTCTTATCAGAAGTAGGAGATGGCAGTGGGTGAGCAGAAGTGGTCTCTTGTATCCAAGTAACTTTCTGTTTGTCTTTGTCCCTGACATAAACTTGCCCTTTCCTGTCCTTGGTAGCATTAAAGTCTATAGTCTCAGTAATAGGTGGTGGAGGAACAAATGATTCCACAATAGGAGTAACAGGGACAACCATAGGAGTAACAAGGACAACAGGAATCTCTTCACACCAAGGCTCCCCCTGAAGGGATGAGTAGGGCACCGGAGAAGACAAGAAGTAAGACTGGGACTCAAAGAATGTGACATCTATGGACACAAACCACTTACGAGAAGGAGGATGATAACATTTATATACCTTTTGAGTAGGGAGTAGCCGAGGAAAACACACTTGAGAGAGTGAGGGTCCAACTTATCACGAGTAGGGAAATGATTGTGAACAAAACATACACACCCAAAGATTTTTGGAGAAATGGAAAACAGAGACGCGGACCCTAAGAGAACCTGGAGATGAGCCTTTTTATGCAATACTAGAGTAGGAAGACGATTAATGAGATAGACAGCAGTGAGAACGGCCTCGCCCCAATGGGATCGAGGCACATCCATAGAAAAACACATACACCGAGCCATGTCAAGAAGATGACGATTCTTACGCTCCGCGACCCCATTTTGTTGCGGGGTATTGGTGTAAGAAGTTTGATGGATAATGCCATGAGTGGAAAAATATCTCTCTAACCCCGAATCAATGTATTCACCCCCATTATCAGAACGTAAGATTTTGACAACAGCCCCAAATTGAGTACAAAGCATTTTATGAAAATTTTGAAACACAGAGAAAACCTCACTCTTTTCTTTCATGAGATACACCCAAGTAGTACGGGAAAAATCATCAATAAACGTGACAAACCATCTATGGCCTTTCAATGACACAACACGAGATGGACCCCAAATATCAGAATGTATTAAAGAAAAAGGAACTACGCTTTTATTAATACGAGGAGCAAAAGAAGCTCGTGTTTGTTTGCCAAGTTGACAAGACTCACATTGAAAGTCAGACACATTATTTTTGGTAAAAACAGAAGGAAATAAATGTTGAAGCAAATAAAAAGAGGGATGACCAAGATGTCGATGCCACAGCCATAAATCATCCTTGGTGGTTGGAGACTGGATAGAATGATGTGCAACCTTGTCAGCCTGATCCAAGATATAGAGACTATGTTCTGCTTTACCACTACCAATCGTCCTCCCCGTGATAAGGTCCTGAAAAAGACAATGATCAGGGAAAAAAGTCACACTACAATTCAAGTCCCGAATAATACGACTCAAGGATAAAAGATTAACAGAGAAATTAAGAACATGTAAAATTGAAGAGAGAGGAAGGGTAGGAGTGGCACGAATTAAACCTTTCCCAGAGACAGAAGAAATAGTACCATCTGCAATGCGAACTTCGTTGTGTCCTGAAAAGGGCTTATAGTCGGAGAAAAGATCAGAAGATCCAGTTATATGATCTGAGGCACCAGAATCAATAATCCATGGGATAGACTTATGGGATAGGAAAGCACTAGGAAGAGAGGCTAAGTTACCTGATCAGGCAAAGGAAGAAGATGATGCATCCGGAGGAGTGGTAGAAGACCAGCGGTCCAACAAGTGACGCAAAACATCCTTAAACTTAGAAGAAGACAGGCCAGATACCCCATTAGAGGACAAGCCAACTGGGGCTGGAGTGGAATCAAGTATGTCAACTGCACTGGACTGATGGGCCCGTGGATTAAAGCCACGTCCTCTAGACTGGCCGGACCGGCCTCTTCGAGAACCAGACCGATCACCTTAACCGCCAGATGGAGCCCCATGAAGCTTCCAACAGGTCTCACGAGTATGTCGTGGCTTGTGGCAGTAATCATAGAACAAAGGGTCTTTTGTAGAAGGATTAGGAGAAGCACGGGGCAGATTGGTCCCATCCTGAGGAGGAACAGAAAGTAAGGCAGACGTTCTGGAGAAGCAGTTGGCATCATAGCAGAACGACGACTCTCCTCATTCTGTACATAAGCAAAGGCCTCTAAAGAGAAGAAAGAGTATCCATGCCAAGGACATGACTCCGAACCGGATCAAATTCCAGATTAAGACCTTCCAGAAACTTAAAGACCCTTTCCTGTGCAATAAACTTCATGTAGCCAACGGAATCAGTAGTGCAAACCGGTTTATAGTCCTACAGGTGATCAAGACGTTTCTAGCCATTGTTAAGAAATGTGAAGTACTAAAGAACAATCTGCTCCCCTTGTACGAAGTGCTCGATGGAACAACGTAACTCAAAGGTCTGCGAAAAATTACCTTTGCGAGAATAGGTGGCAGCCACAACTTCCCAAACATCCCGGGCAGTTTCCATGGACAAGTGGCCTTCATTAATATCTGAAACCATAGAATGAATAAGACACCCCATAATCAATGAGTTAGTAATCTCCCATTGGTCATAACCAGGATCATTGGGACCTGGTGGTTGAACCTTCCATCAACATAACCCATCTTCCCCCTACTCTTCAAAAAAAGAGTCAGACTCTGCGACCAGGCTAGATAATTCTAACCATTAAATAGCGATGTGGTAATTTTGAGGCTAGGATTGTAGTTTTTGGATTGAGTAGGCATAATGAGGCTCTCCACTTGAGGTGGCTGGATACGAGTGGTGGATTCACTAGTAATTTCGGCCATCTGAGTATGCTACTTATTTAAACCACAACTAGCAGGAATCGCAACTATGAGAGAAAGAGAACAACCAAATAATGACAATCACATACCACTATGGGAGCATGAAAATCAAATTATTGGGGCCATCTATTGACCCAAAAATAAATTAAAAAATAACACTGAAACCAGAACCCCAATTAAAACAAGTTTTTTTTTTTTTTTTTTTAAAGGTATCACGATCAGTATATTAGTACCAAACCTCACAGAGACATGCGAGAGCCACAGGGGAACAAAGGGACTGTCGATTAGACTTAAACAGACAGTCGAACTGCCAAAAGTTGTCGTCTGGTCCTAGGTGAACTCCGACGAAAGGTGTTTGGTCCTGGTGGCCTCCGACTGGCTTCGTCCTGGCTTGGATGGCCTCCGACGGCCGACGGCTGTCGGCTGAGCCCTGGGTGACCTTCGACTGGCTTCGTCCTGGCTTGGATGGTCTCCGATGGCTGTCGGCTGAGCCTGGAAGGCCTGCTGTTGCGTGCGCAAGCCCTAGCGGAAGTCGTCTGTCCTGGGTCACCTCCGACTGGTGTTATCCTGGCCTCTATGGCCTCCGACGGCTGTCGGTTGAGCCTGGAAGGCCTGTTGCAGCGTGCGCAAGCCCCAGATAGCTAAATGAGAGACCGAAAAATGGTGGTGGTGGGTTAGCTGGAGATGGGTTTTTTTAGAGTGGTGATGGAAGGTGGCGGAAGAAGCTGCGTTTAGGGTTTAGGCTTTGATACCATGTTTATTTAGGTAAAATCAAACCTTGGTGAATGAATATCAATTCATTCCCTTTTATATTAATTAAGTAACATAACTTACAAGGAGAGCCCTAAGGCATGAAATCAGGAAACAGATTATTACAAATATATAAATGAATATTATTACAGACACAACAAGTGACCTCGCTCGAGTGCAAGAAGCGTCGCTCGAGCGCAAAATGCAAAGCTTCAGAAGTTTTACAGACGCACACGCTCGCTCGAGCATAAGAAGCCTCGCTCGAGCGAAGCACTTCACCTTTCCAGAAATTCTATGTCTGGGAAAGAAACTTGAGGACTCTCAATTCTCGCTTGAGCACAAGAAACCTCGCTCGAGCGAAGGAGCAAATTTCACAAGGCTCACTCGAGCACAAGAAGCCTCGCTTGAGCGAAGAAGCCAAAATCTGGGCAACAACAATCTAGACCAACTAACAACCAACCTGTTCCAAACACGCCCAACATATTCCAAAACTCAAATTCAAAGAGTTAAAGGAGGAAAACAAGACATGGATACAATATTAAACCACGAAATCCGAATCCGAAATATAACAAAGGTTAGGTCAAAACCGGAATCGCTATAACTAAAAATACATAAATAAATTATATTACATCATGGAACATATTACAAGATGAATTCCCATAAAAATATAAAATAATATCCAAGAAATAGTTCAAATCTAAAAGTTTGAAGAACAAAAGATAAAAGATGCAAACCAAAACCTGTGTGATACCACAATTTCCTTAAAACAGATTCACCGCCTCCCAATGAGTGCTAGAGGTACGCCGGCGTCTGTCTCCCAAGATACGATGGTCGAAACCAACTAATGCAGAAGCACATTCTGAATAGCTCCAACGAACTGACAATGGCAGCACTCTTTCTCTAACAAGAACCAAAGAAGGGGCTAGCACAAAGAAAATAGAAAAATTTCTTTGGTATAAAAATCTTCTCCAACTTTTTCTAAAGAAAATCACAAATTTTCCATCTCAAAAATATTTCTATCTTATCCATCTAAGTTGGAAGGGAAAGGCCATTTTTATACTTGCTGGGAAGTGGTCTTAGCCATAAAGGCTACCATAAAATCTAATATCAATGGTCATCAACTCTAGCCATTAGGGCTAAAGTTACAAAGGTGCAAAACTCTCATGTGCATAATATGATCATCAACTC
The DNA here is from genome assembly GCA_030407325.1 of Camellia japonica. Classification (NCBI taxonomy): domain Eukaryota; kingdom Viridiplantae; phylum Streptophyta; class Magnoliopsida; order Ericales; family Theaceae; genus Camellia; species Camellia japonica. Next base: position 64,626,075 of record JAPPVO010000059.1, on the reverse strand, counting down.
CATCATCAAAAGATAAGAGTTACAAAGGTTGAAAACCTCCCTGCATTATATATATATATAATGCTATTTAAATAATCCAACTAGATGGGTCGCAAAATGGATACGGGTGTTGGGTCGCAACTCGATCCAAACCCAATTTAAAACATATGCACAAGACAAGCCCAGCTCAACATAGCACAATCTGGCCCATGCCCAAGACTAAGTCCAACACATACACATACACAAGCCTAGGCCAATCCAGACCAAGGCTCTATAAGTCCAAGTCCAAACCTAGGCCCAAGCCCAACTTTTATTGATACCTACTTTATGAGACAATTCTCATTCACAATTTAATGGTTTCGGCTCATTATTTCTATATTGCAACATTCTCACTTAAAAGAATACAAAATCACTCAAACACACTTCAACCAGCGGTTGAGTCTCACTTTAATTTCAAATTAAAGTTGCTGAAAGACCATTACTTTCCAACAATATATATATATATATATGAAAAATCTAGAAATCCCCTAGATATTGATTTATGATTATGTATCAATTTTAACGAGTAAATAGCAAATCCCAATCAAACAATCAAAGACAAATCAACACAACGATTTAACGTGAAAAAACCATAATTAGAGCGCCTCCAATTGTGATAAAAAAAAACAATGGGCAAAAGTCACAAAACAATCCACTAAGAAGACATAAAGGAATTACACAAGTGTACTCTCAATTACCTAGCGAATCCATACCGAATCGAACCGACCCCTATATGCCTCTTCTAGCCCCGTCTTCACCTCGGAATTGTTTTTCCCAACGTTGAATCCACAGCGCCGATGTCGAATCATGACAATGAGCCACTCTGGAATCCACCAAAGCTTCAGGCCCGAATTCCACAGAATCCACCGAAGAACAACACTCTCTTTTGTATTGAACAAAACAAACAATCCTTTGATGTATAATTTTCAAACCAGATTTAAACTCAAACAAACATCAAAGAAACTAGCAAGGAAGCTCCAGATATAAATCCTAATATCCAAGAAGAAGATTTGGAAGCTGTAACCCTAAAAACGGATGAAACCACATATTTATAGAAAATTGATCCGCGATCTCTACTCGAGCGCAGGAAGTTCCGCTCGAGCACAAAAACACAACTTCCAATACTTTTGTAAACAGTTCAAACTTCTGGAACCAAAGATTCCCCACTCGAGCGCACAAATGGCCACTTGAGCAGACAAGCAACTTCGACTGCATTTTTGCTTTTTGTTTCGGGGGCGCTTTCCCTCGACCCCTCGATGTCCGACATAGTCAGCAAAGTGGAATACATGAAAGAATAAACTTCTGAAACATCTCTGCAAGGCGTTATTTGAGTTGGATTCGCATCTAAAACTCATGGCCTTACTGAAATAAAAGATCGAATACAATTACAACTGAAAGGAGTTTTGTCAAATGTGATTGCCAAGAATAAAAACCTAACAATATATATATATATATATAGGTTCAGTTCGTAGGTTTGTTCTATTTTGCCAAAACCAAAAACTAACACAATCTTAACCGATTGATGATTTGAAACCAAATCAACCCAATGCAAAATGGTTGGGTTAGTTCAATTCTTCAATTTATTAGGTATTTTGCACACCCCGAAGTGCATCCTAGATCACCTAATAATTGTTATTTCATTGATATATGCTTTTGAAAGTTACTCATATTCTCAAAAGTCAAATAAATTAAACCAAACAAAATAAATGAGGTTCAGAGCGGCAATAGAATGGCAATAAAGGAGCAACATGACAGGTGTTCTTCGGGGGCTTCCCTTTCTTTTACTCCTCTAGAAAGAATGTGGAAACTGATCTAGTTCTTGATGATCCCTCCAAAAATTTGACAATTTTGGTGGAAAACGTGCAGCAACAAACTTGCAACAAAAGAAAACTTATTCCGTATGAGATGTGCACCATCAAAAGCGTGCCCAATCTGTGGTAGTTATGTTGAATCTATTGAACACTTTTTTTTTTTAATGCCCTGGGACAAAAGGTGTGTGGTTTGGGAGTGACTTGGGTTTCAAAGCTGAATTTCAGTTCCTTGGTTCAGTGGCAGAGTGGGCCATTTCGCTTATGGACGAATGCTCTAATAATGAAGATTGTAGAGCTTTGGTAGGTAAAGTGACGGTTATTTGCTGGCAAATCTGGAAAGGAAGAAATGAGTGCTTTTTCAATCATGAACCAACAAATCCCTCGCTTACTTTGGATCTTGCTATGGCCCATGGAAGGAGCTTCCCGCTTTGCACTAGATTTCTCTTATGCTGTGTTTGGTTGGAGGATTTTGAAAGAGATTTGGAAATAAAAAAAAAAAGTAGGTGAAATGTAAATAAAATATACTTACATTTTACTAGTTCTACACATTTTTTCCTTTTCTTTTTTCAAATCCCTGAACCAAATACAGCGTTAAACATTCAATAACCTCTAAGGGGTTGGTTCTATCTTCAATTTGGACTCCTTCTCAAGGGTAGTTAAAGATTAATTGTGACGCCAATTTCGCAAAGGACAGTTCTAGAACATCCTTAGCAATTATTTTACAGGATTAGAGAGGAAATCTGATGGATGAGACCACTTCCATTGTTCAGTCATCTTTAACAACCCAAGGTGAAGCACGAGCAGTTCGACTGGCTTGCGCCTTTTCCACAACCGTCGATCTCGAGCAAGTCTAAGTGGAAAGTGAGAACAAGACAGTTATCAAGCTGAGTGTGTCCGAGTTGGTTCCTCCATGGGATTGTCAAGCAATCATCCATGATATTCTCCAAGCTCGAGTGAGAAGCAATATCTCTTTCATTTGGACTCCTAAAGAATCTAACCGTGTAGCTCATTGAATAGATTCTAGGAACCTAAAGGGTTCTCTTCGTTTTGATTGGGTTGTCAACTCCCTTGTTGAGCTTTCTGCTGTTTTGTCTGTTGATGCTTTGTAGCCTCTTGGCGTTTCTTTGTTCAAAAAAATAAACAAAAAAATTATGAAAAAAAAAAAAAAAAAAAACCCAACAACGACACTTTCCACCCAATTGTTTCAAAAATTAGTTTCAGATTTTTTTTTTCCCCTCAAAATAATGCACGTAAAAAGTAAAATAAAATGGGGGTCTGTTCCACTATCCATCTTCATTTTGAAAACTCAAAAGTTCAATTTTAAAAATGAAGACAATAACAATTAAAATATTGTAAAACATGCCAAAATATATCTTCAACCCTTAATTTTGTGTGGACCAAAATTTGAATTGTATGATGCTACTATCAATTATAAACAATTACAATTTAGAATTGTTTAAAATTATTACACTACGCAAAAAAAAAAAAAAAATGCAATGAACACTATATGCAACTCTACAACAAAATTAGATAAGTTTTTATGAATTTACATAATTGATCTCACAAAAATACTTAAGTTGAACACAAAATCGCGTAAAAATTTTACAAATTTAAGCGAATTTGTGTTCAATTTACATATTTTTGTGAGATCACTTATATAAGTTCTTAAAAACTTACATAATTTTGTAGTAGAATGATCAACTAAGAACCAAATTAGATAGATTGAAAAGAAAAAGAAAAGTCATATAGAGAAAGACTTGGTATATAAAGGTGTATATCATATACACCTTATAACTAAAAAAAAAGAGAGGCATACTTCCATATTTTTTGAATCATAACTAAAATATTGAAAAAAAAATCATAACCAAACATCACATGAGGCATAACAAAAAATCTTATGAGTCGTAATTAAAATATTTTCATAATTAAAAAATAAAATTGGTCATAACTAAAAAAGAGAGGTATATGATATATCCTTTTCAAGAGGTATGTATAGTAAAATTTTTCAGAACACCTTAGACGAATTTGAAAAGATAAAACAGTTAAATGACAAAAAAAAAATAAAATGCTAGAGATTTATAATTTAAGAGTAATGTTAGGGACCCTAAATATCTTACTAAATATTCTATTAAATATCTCACATAGATATATAATAAATTAAAAATTGACACATCATATCACATTATTATAGCTAAAATTGAAAGAGATATATATAATATATATATAGGGTCTTAAATATTTTCCAAAAAGCGAAGCTTTTAGGGGAGAGCGAAATCTTTTAGATTCTTGAAAATCATCACCTTCACAGTGGATTATGGTCTGGTTTGATTTGTCACCTCTAGGTTGCAAATGAATTAAACGGTTTATAAATAAGTTTGGTTCGACTTGTTAAGGCCTCGACTCGACTCGACTCGATTCGTTTAGTAAATGAGCCGAGAGTTTGCATAAGCTCGGCTCGTTTATCTTTATTTAAATTATATAATAAATATATTATTTATATATTAAATAATATAAATAATATTAAATAAAAAAATTATCGAAGCCAAGCCACGCCTAACTCGAGTTCTATTAATGTTAATGAGCCGAGCTCAAGTTCAGTTTCTTATCGAGCTCGAGCTTGAGCTTAATAAACGAGTTTGATAAGTAAACGAGCCGAACTCAAGCTCAGCAAAACTCGATTTGGCTCGTTTGCAGCCCTAGTCACTTCAGAGACCATATTTGAGAAAAAATTTCAAAACTTTATTTGGTTGAAAATTTTTGAAAAAAAAAAATCTAAAATCACATTTCTCCCTATTATATATCAATCAATTATTTTTTTTTATCTCCTCTCTTATTCTCTCACATCTTACACATTAATTAATCACTTTTTCTCACACTCATCTATTCTACTATAAAAAAAAAAAATTAAAAAAAATTAAATAATCTCAAACTCCAAAACTATTTTTAAAACATACAACTAAACAAATTTTTAAATTTTGTAAACTCTTTCCAAAAAATTATTTTTCAAAATTGTTTTTATAAGTACAAACCAAACATGGCCTATGAAAGCAATATTCTGCTAAGAACACAAAACTGAAGACACACGACTAGACAATATTTTACATAATTAGTAAATTGAACTTATCTAAACATTTAACAAAAAAAAAAAAAAACTCAATTAATAAACATTAATGTGCGTTTGAGAGATGAAAGATCGGATACCTAATCTTTAGCATAGTGCACAAAATGGTCACCTTGAAACTTGAACACATTACCTTAAAGTTATATGGCCAAAATTTTACCATTAAACATTTATTTTGTATTCGGTTTTATAATTGATTTTTTATGGTCCTCAACTTATTCTTACTCTCTTCTGGGAAGAGGCAGGACAATTTATAAATCAATCAAACAGAGAGAGAAATTAGGAAAACTTACAAATAAATTTGAAAATTGAATAAAAACTTAGTAATATTACAAATCCATCCTTATTAACCCATAAATTATTTAAAAATTAATCTCTACCGCACCTTACATGAACCCCACATGAATTCTATACTACATAAATTAATCTCCACTACACAATCACTAGGTAGGCAAGTCTGGGTTGCCAGACTTTCCCAAAATTTAATGAGACAGTTAAGGAGTTTGACAGTTATGTAGTCAATGGGTCAGGAGCCTTTCATGGGCTTCATAGGCTACCGCAGGCTCCCAATCGATGATTCAAACCATTCAACTTTTAGAACCCTTCAAACATATCATGCAAAAATTTTGTCAGGTTGATCAGACAACTATAACCACATGATCAAATAAGCTGTCTTCAACAAATAGAATGTAAATATGATTTTAAAAATAAATCGTCTATTTTTTTAAAGTCAAATCTAATCTGATCACATGGTTACCGTTGTCTAATCTCTACAAATTGAACAGTTTGGATCATTGAGTGGAGGCTCATAATAGGGCCCACAAAGCCCAGAAGCACCCTTCAATTGGGATACCCAACTGGAGGGAATCCTGACCCGTAGTCGATACTATTACAAGCATTGCTCTGACAACCCTCTAGTTCTTAGAAAAGAAATTTTTTATAAAGACAACCCTATTTCCAAATGAAAACATCACTATCATAGGAGACACGGTATAACACTTTCCTTAAAAAACTGAAAAAGACACTAGATGAGTAACTCAATATTTGAAACTACAATCTTATATGATCATGAAGGAAAATTATCCAAAGCAAATTGCCTTAGTACTAGTCAAAAGTACTATAAACAATTAAAAGATACATATAGATTGAACAGAGAATTTGGAGAATGTGCATCCCAAATTACCACACCTCTCTACCAAACTCAGGTCTGTGGTGGACAAAAGGATCAGAGATATTTCCTTGCAAGGGCTCGAACTTTCGTATCAAAGCAAGATGATGTAATCCGAGATCCAGGTATATAAAGTGGATTAAGAAGAATCTGCAAATTCCAAATAGTTCGATCAATGAACATATCAGCAAAATCCATCTCAGACTAACAAAATACGCGCGCACACAAACAAGAGAGAACAAAATAAAAGAAGAAACTGAACAAAGCAGCTTATTTGTCTCAACAACCAGAAAGTAATCACGAGTGATGAAGGTAGATTAGCATTTGCAGGACCTGCAGGACCTGCACTGTATGTAAAAATCAGAAAGCTGCTCATGAAGGGTTTCTAGTAAACAAACACCAATGGGATCAAGTATATGAGTTTCCATGTCCATCACAAGGCTATTGGATTGTCAATCAAAATGACGAGGCATGTTGCTACATAACCAAATCAATTCGATCAGGCACTCGTCGTCGACTCAAAATAAGTTGATCTCTATTTTCTCCATGCAAGCAAGGAGATGACGAGGATGTTCAAGCACATCTTTGGAGGGCTTGAAAAACCTTGTACAGAGCCAACAGAGTTTACAAGGAATGCTAGCAGAAATATTTAATACAAATGTGTTCATGAATATCTAGAGCAGTGTCACTAGAAAACAATAATACCTAGTGATTTAAGTTTTAATAAGCATGTTTATAATTTGATACACAAGTTTTAATTAATGTTTCGTGTTTGTTACTTTCCTTCAGAGAAATTTTTTTTATCAAATATGGTTAATGAACTACAATCAAGAAAGAGTAGAGTTTTGATAGGACAAAATGCCAAAAATGGATCATAATGCTTCTACAATAGACCATATTTTATTGAATATCTAATTGTTAAAAGAAAATTGCACATATAACTTCTAATAATGCATCCTATACAATTCTACTCTGATTGTACCACATTTTATAGCATGTGGCTTGTTTCGTTCTTGTTTGGAATGATATGTGTTTCAAGTAACAGAGATTTGGAGAGTACCATTTTGCTGACAGAGAGAAAATATATGGTTTTGATTTGGAAAAGAAGAATCAATGATGGTACTGGAGTAGTAGAGCAAGTCTTCACAAGATATTAGCTTCGGATTTCAGAATGTTTAAAAGACAACTACAGAGGTAAGTAGGGAAAGGAAACATAAATGCTCAAGATTGCTTTGCAAATGAATCTAGTTTTAAGCATTCTTGAGCATTTTCCATTCCTTTTCCCATTTCTTACCAAATCCAGAGAGCCTTAACTTATTAGAGAATGGCCAACGCAAATTCCTGCCAACTCTCCTAAGAGAATTTGGAATTCTAACCTCTATAATCACAATATTATGATTAACTATTCGATTCATGATTCATGCACAGATTGATACACATCTTGGGTGACTTTATTTTGGTATAGCATTGATGGTGAATCATACTTCATGATTAGATTCACGATTCAATTTACATTTTACAATTCATGCAATTCTTGAAAGTATTGGGTCTGATAGATTCTCACTTCTTTTTACCTATTTTTTTGGTAAAAATATCATAATACAACTTCTAAGAGTGTAATATGACAATAACCAATATCTATGCATAATTTTCTGTTATTTTGGTGAATGTAGTGTTTAACAGGATACATTCAGATCTAGTCAAAACCAACATGTTTTTAACTTTTTTCTTCAAACAAAATGTCAAAATACATCTTCAATGGAAGTTTAAGGCTAAACTAACTTGCACTCTAATATGACACGAGTCAGGCCAATCAGACACAATAGTTCCACAACTGTTTCTTTAATTTTTATTTATTTTTTTATTTTTTTTCACACTAAATATACACACTTTTAAAGTGTTTTAGATTTTAAAATAAGGGATTCTTACATACTTGTTTTTTCTTATTCTACTGTATCTAGGGTTTCTAGATTTATTTTTTGGATGCAAGAGATAATAAATTATAGTTTAAATAATTTTATGGTTGGTGGAATTTTGACTCACATCACTTCTCAACTAGATGGTGTAATCATGTCATTATATAAGAACCATTGCATAACAAGTGTCAAAATTATTTATTTATTTATTTTTTCATAATATGATTGTGCAATATTATTATTATTATTATTTATAATTTGTGCCGAATCTTACAATTCTTGATTTGATTCAATCCACAATTCTCAAAATTAGGATTTCAATTCACAGTACAATTCTTAGTTTGATAACTATGATTCCAACTACTTCGGATAAACTCCAAAAAGTTCTTATTCAACATTCAAAGGAGAGTGAGATCCTTCTTTTAATCCCAAGACACCATCTCCTTTCGTACTCTACATTGATACACTTAAATCTTCACCTTCCTTTAGTCCCAAGACACCATCTCCTTTCATGTTAAATCTACACCATCAATGTTGTTTGCTGTGCATAACCGAACCATCTGAGCTACTCTCCCTCATTTTGTTCTGGTTACCACACCATGTTTATCATGGAAAACATGCTAGTTTTGATATTTTCTCCTACTAAAATTTGTCCACACAGCAATTTAGTAGGCGATATTCACACTTCTACATGCTCCATAATTAGCCACACCTTCTGTACCACAAAAGCATAGCTAGCTTTAGAGGTTGTGTGATGCCACAAATTTTCCCAATAACCGAATTTCCATAATTTCAAATATTTTTTGCTACGTGGATTCCCTTAACTAAAGGTCATAGAATGGTTGTTCATCTAACAAGATACATCATTTCAGCAGAACGCACTGTTTTGGTAGACAGATCTCATAATCCATAGAGAAAGAAAAATTAAAACATGAAACAGTATATACTAGACCAAATCAGCACACAACTTAGAATAAGTAAAAATGTATAATGATTTTTTTGTGTGTGAAAAAGACTGCTCTAAAAAATTTAAACATACAAACTTACCTTTATATACAGCTCATGGACCTCTTGAAAGAAGCTCTTGATTCCATCATCATTACGAGAGTCATGAAGTAGCATAAGTCGTGTATGTATGACATGATTTGTTAAAGAAAACAAATAAATAAAGCTTGCACATAACTTTAAAAATAAGTTCTATATTTATTAATCAAATTACTAAAAAGCAAAACCAAAGAGGCATTGCTTAATGCAATCATAAAAGCTCAGGCTACCTAACAGGAAAATATAGGCTTAGGGTTTGAGATCAGCTACTTTGCACAAATTATGCAAAGATAAGAAATGAAGACTTTGAAACCAGACACTTTGCGCAAATTCCCCCACAACACACGGACCAGTGACTGGGTAATTTCCTAAAAACAAAATGACAATAATATGCTAAACACAATGTTAAATTGAAAATAATTGATAGGAAAATGATAAGCAAACAAAAAATTACACATACAAAATCATGTGGTAGTGGCATCTTTCAAATTATAAACCCTGGTGGTCAAGGCATGGGGCATGGGGCATGGGGCATGGGGTGTGCTCCCTCCATGCCTTTAGGTTCGAAACCTTCTAGATGTAAACAATTTCTTGGGGCTAGTCCATACGGGGGCTTTGTCCCAACTTTAATTGGGCCCCTCACTAGTGGATGGTGAGATTGGTCCCCCGGATTAGTTGGTCCATTTGGCCAAATACCGAGTTATCAAAAAAAATAAAAACTCTAATTGATATAAACATATAAAAATTAAATATCATATAAAGATTGAAGTTTACAAAATAGACTCAAGAATGTTGTACTAACACAAACTGATTGTTGAAATAAGGAATCAATCAGAAAATATGTAGGATATGACCAGCAGTAACATATACTGACACCACCAAATCATTGAATCGGTCAACTGCTTTCAAGAACCTGGATATACAGGGAAATATAAAAGGCGGTAAGACAATGAAAGTAAGAATGATAACAGAAAAATCCACCACCGGAAAAAAAAACAGGGTAAACTACCAATAGGTCCTAATAGTTAGACTTAATTCCCTTTAAATCCTATTGAAAATTAGTCCTATTAAAATCGTTGCTAAAAGTAATTTTTTGTGACATTTTTTGCATATGTTGCTAAAAAATGACAATTCGTAACTTTATTTTGTCACGATTTTTATAAATGGTCGCTAAAACTTGCAATTAGTGACATTTTTTTGTTGACGAATTTTTTAAATTATCGCTCAAAGCTGAAAATTAGTGACTTTTTTGGTAACGATTTTTTTAAACTGTCGCTAAAACTTATAATTAGTGACTTTCTTGCGACAAAATTTTCAAACCATCACTTAAAATTAACAATTAGTGATGTTTTTTAATAGTGTTTAATGAAAATTACCGTTAATTATCACAAGACCTATTGGACAATAAGTCCACCGATTAGGACCTATACGTAAGTTCTCCAAAAAATATATATATACATTTGAACACACTTTCTTTGCATTCATTCAAATTTAAACGAGAGAGAGAAACACACACACACACACACATACACACACAGAGATAATCAGCATGATGGAATCTCACATAGCACTTGTTGTCCATGCAAGGTCCTGGACAATATCCAGTGCTGCATGTAATATGAACTGGTGCTGGTGTGCAGCTTCTTCCTTCTAACACAATGTTCATGTGTTAAGAGTGTTATTAAACGAGAAACAGCTTTCTGGAAAGTTTATCTAGAGAAAGCGAAAGAAACACTAAAACTTGATGATATTGAAGATATTCTACAATCAACAAATAATTGACCACGAAATAATTATTATTATATATATATATTTTTTACAACTATTGGCATATGTGCATGCAAATGGTTTCAGAGTGAGATAGAAGTATCAAACATCACACTCCCCCTCAGCAATTCATAGGTTTACGAACTATTGTCATTCATAAGCATTTCTATCATGTATTAAGTTAGATGAAAATACGCGTGCCTACACGTTTTGACAAAATGTTGGGAGAAGACTGGGAAATTGGAGTAAATATTGGTCACAATAGTAACACCACATGGAGGTATCATCAACCAGTGAGAGTTCTCAAATTGCAGTAGTGGAGACTACATGGTTGGGTAAAGGGGAGACAAGCCTGGTCTACCTAATCCTATTTAAGATTTTTTATTGGCTAGTGATGCCATGTAGGATGGTGTCACTGGTACACTCAATATTTTTTTGAAAATTTGAAATTTCAAGGGTTAATTAACCATATATGTGGAACTAGTAACTGCAAGATAATTAAAATGTTTCCACTGCAAGTCAGTACTAAAAAAAAAAGTAAACTTTGTATCTCATAGAGCCCCTCTAACCCCAAACAGTTCTAAATTTTCAAAACTTTATTCTTACCACAGTATATATATGTTTCATAAATTAGTATGACCATGTTCCAATAAGGGCATGCAGGTACCGGCAGAGAGCTAATATTGAGCAGCCTGAGTGTGAGACACTGCTCTCTAAAATATAAAGACACTCAAGCATAATAGCAAAGTTCTTCGGACATGGATGTTTATGGAAAACCACCCCAAGACTGGTTAGCCATCCACAAAGGTTTGTTTCTCCACAAGCAAGTTTCGACATTGGCAATCCAATGTGGCATATCCTTTGTCAAAGGTACAAATCGACTATTGGTGAGCATATTTAGAAGAGAGAAGCCAACAAACATATATAGATAGGATGAAGCATGCATGCCATAAAAGGAAGTCAACAAAGGTAAGTTCTAGATTATTTCAAACTAGAAAAGCATTGACCACTTATGTTGTGTTTGGTTAGGGGATTTGAGGAGAGATTTGGAAAGGGAAATGGAAAAGGTAGGTGAAATGTGAATAAAATATACTTACATTTCACCTAGTTTCACACACCTTTTCCCTTTCCCTTTCTCTTTCCAAATCTCTCCCTAAATCCCCCAACCAAACACAACGTTATTTATTGTAACACCATACAAGATAACCAAACCAAGCCTTAAGTCCCATCAAATGGGGTCGGCTACATGAATCATTCTTCTCCACGTGGCCCTATCAAAGGCCATTTCATTAGTCAAATTAAGTAGAGCCATATCTCTATTTATAACACTAGTCAACGTTAATCTAGGCCTACCCCGTCCCCTAACACTACCATCTACCGTTACAGCATCGCATCTCTTCACTACTGCCTCTGTTGGTCTCCGTTGAATATGACCAAACCATCTCAAACGATTCGCTCTCAACTTATCTTCTATCGGTGCTACTCCTACCCATTCCCGAATACACTCATTCCTAATCCTGTCTTGTCTAGTCTTACCACACATCCACCTTAGCATCCTCATCTCAGCCACACTCATCTTATCTACATGTTGTTTCTTGGTTGCCCAACACTCTGTCCCATACAACATAGCCGGTCTAATAGCCGTTCTATAAAACTTACCTTTTAGTCTAGTGGGTATTCGTTTATCGCACAAAACCCCAGACGCACTTCTCCACTTACACCATCCCGCCTTAATCCTATGGGCCACATCTGCATCAATCTCTCCCGCTGTTGTGATAATCGACCCTAAATAACGAAAATGTTCACTCTTAGACAGTTCTTGGTTCTCAATCTTCACTTCTCCTCTGCTTTCATTATTACTGTTACTAAATTTACACTCCATGTACTCTGTCTTAGTTCTGCTTATCCGGAATCCTTTAGCTTCAAGAGCTTTTCTCCAAATCTCTAGCTTTGTGTTAACTCCTTCTCTAGTCTCATCCACTAGCACAATATCGTCTGCAAAAAGCATGCACCATGGCACGTCATCCTGAATATTTATCGTCAACTCGTCCATAACTAAAGCAAAAAGATAAGGACTTAAGGTAGATCCTTGGTGTAACCCTACAGTGATAGGAAATTCATTTGTCTCTCCAGCTGGCGATCTAATAGTGGTCACCACCCCTTCATACATGTCCCTAATCACGTCAATGTAACCTTTTGTCACCCATTTCTTCTCTAACACCCACCATACAAGATGAATGAATAAAATGCCTAACAAAAAATTTCGCTTCAAGTTTTGTGTTTCCAACAAATTAAACTCCATAAATAATTAAACTCACAATCATATTGACTCATATAATGTAGAAATGATGAAGAAATCATACTTTGACTGCAGCACCAACTTCAGCTTCATATATAGGAATGTCATTCCTGCTAACAATCATAAAACAAGTTGTACTAGCCATATTAGTCTTCTTCAGGTATAGGCAAACTGATATTTTATACCTGCAACAGAAGAGGGGGAAAAAGGATAGAAAATCAGTAAGCAGAAAACAAAGAGCAATGAGAGATCAACCAAGGCCTATGTTACTATCAACTAAATGCATAAATATTATCAAGACCATAGAACATTTTTATACTATAACAGATGCCAAGAAAATGATGTAAACTAACATGCAAATTTTGAACTGAGATTACGGAATTCATTCATTTAATGACAGCATAAACGCGACATAATATGTACCATTCGTTGGGTGCATATCTTCTATTCTACGGGACCCCATACAATTATTGATTTTAAATGTTTTTGGGTTGGGGTGTGGAGTCTAGAATCTACTAGGAATTCGTTATGAATATAGTTTTAATAACTGTATGGTATTAGAATTTCTTTAGTTTGCCTATAAATGGGGAACTTGAGGGAATTCTAAGAGTGAGATTGAGAGGGTTTATAGAGATGCAAGGGAGATGGAAAAATACTAAGACACCAGGTATGAGTAGGGAAGCAAGTTTGTTTTAGGGCTCGGTTACCTTTGAGTGAGGCAATAGGAACTGTTTCATAACTCGAGCATTGGTGTTGGGTTTTTAAGTGTTTTTGGTCTTATATTTGTACTCTCTACATATTGAATATATCTCACATATAGGCGTTGACAAGTTTGCGTCGAACCATGTAAATATGTACCTTTTGTTGGGTGCATGTCTTGTGTTCTACAGGATAAACTAATTGATTTTTACACGTATTTGGGTAAGGGTGTGGAGTTTGGAATCTACTGAGAATTCATTATGTATAGAATTTTAATAGATGTAGGATTTCTTTGGTTCACCTATAAATAGGGAACTTGAGGGAATTCTAAATGTGAGATTGAGAGGGTTTGTTGAGATTATGGGGAGACCAAAAAAAAATTCCATGGCACTGGGAATAATCAGGGAAGTGGATTTGTGTTAGGGCTTTGTTACCTTTGAGCGAGGAAACAAGGATTGTTTTAGGATTCAGATATTGGTGTTAGGTTTTTAAGTGTTTTCATCTTATGTTTGTACTTTTTACATGGTATAGTGAATTTTGCTCTCTCACCTATGGATGCACACAAGTTTGTGCCAAACCATGGAAATATATACCTTTTGTTAGGTGTGTGTATTGTGTTATGTGAGACCCATACAATTATTGATTTTTACATGTACTTGGGTTGGGGTGTGGAGTTAGGAATCCACCAGGAATTCATTGGGGTTGTTTGTTGTAGCTTCTATTAGCTGATTATAGGTTATTTTAATTTGGGAGTCTATACCAAACTGTTTGGTGCAGCTTTTGCTTATAACTTATTAGGCAAAAATAGCTTAAAAGATTATTTAGAAGTTGAGGGAGGGGTGCTTTTAACTTCTAATTTCTAATTATCAGTTTTTAGCTTAAAAAAAGCTATAACAAACAAGGCCATTATGTGTAGGTTTTAATAATTGTATGAGACTAAGATTTCTTTAATTTACCAATAAAAAGAGAACTTGAGGTAACTAGGAGCAAGATTGAGAGGGTTTGCAAAAATGCATGAGACGAAAAAATAACAAAGATCCAGTAATGAGTAGGGAAGAGGGTTTGCTTTAAAGCTTAGTTACCCTTTAACCAAAAAACATAGATTGTTTCAGGACTCAGGTATTGGAGTGGGGTTTTTGAATTTTTCAGCCTCATATTTGTGCTCTCTACATATTATAGTGAATTTATCTCTCTCACTCATGAACATAAGCAAGTTGTGCAAACCACATAAGTCTCTGTATTTTTCTCTTTGGTGTAGGCACAAGTGTGCTTGCGTTCATGTTCATGGGATGTAATAATCTCAACAAGTAGTATCAAAGCCATGGTAGCCGATCTGAAGCCATGGGAAGATTCAAAGAACAAGAAACTTTTTTGATATCGTTCGAATAGATAAAAAAAAAAAAAAATTATGGAATTTAATTACATTGAAAAATAAAATAAAATTGAACATCCAATGAAGGGTCGGAGATTGAAAACAGTTTGCATGGAGGACTCAACTATAACGTGTAAACCAGGGCAGTCGCTCGATGCAAGGGTTGTTAGCACTGTTTCTTGCAACCTGTGTGCAAATAGTGAAGGACTTGTTTACAATTTTGTCTTTTGTGTTCAATGGAGAAGAAAAAGGTCACATCGACTTAAATTTGCCAAGGTTGCGATCCAATGTGACACAAGTACAAAATCAATGATTCCGAATTCTTTTACTATATTGATGTATATATAATATAACAGAAGGAAGTGGTTCTTAGGATTTTCAAGCATTGCGCATTCATCGATGGGTTTCGAATTTTCATATTCCGAATGGACAACACTGTACAAATTCAATGGAGATCAAGATTGATCAAGGGCGATCAAGTTTGACCATAGGTGATCACTACAGTCAAATCAAGAGTGATCAAGAGCAATCTAGTACAATCGACAAAAGTCCAGTTATCAATGGATACAACTTTGGTTTTAGTAATAGGTGGAGTCAATAAATTGGTGTTTTCTTGATTGGACAGATGATTGGAAACTTATACAAACTTATGTGAAGTGTTGTAATAGGTGGAACTACTTCAAACATCATACAAGTAATATAGGTAAATGACAACGAAGGTCAAGTGTATGGGTGAACACGATGAGTAGGCTGTTGCGGATGCATATGAGTGTAGGGATACGCAAAAGGGATATTGGAGTACATGTGCGCAGGTGACTATTGTGCAAGCTTATAGCGAGATTCAACAAGAAGTAGTTGTTGGATGTTCACAAGAAAACTTTAGAAGGTTCACAAAATGTGATGATGTGTATCTCTTTCGTTCTAGATTTGGTTACTTGGAATGATCTCACTGGTTGTGCACATGTAGAGGTGGAGCCACAACAATCGGCAAAGTCGTGAAATTCCCAAGGCATCTCGATGTGGAGGTGTGGATCATGTTGTTTGAGTGTGGCCAATTGGCAAGGAGGGCAAAAATCAACACTAGTTATCTTTGAGCGGTTTGCAAAATTCAAGCCAAAGTAGAGATTGTTAAGTGTGTGCTGTATTCTACAAACCCATACAATTATTGATTTTTACATATATTTGGGTTGAAGTGTGCAGTTCATAATCTACTAGTAATTCATTATGTGTAGGGTTTCAATAATTGTATGAGACAGACTTCTTTGATATGTCTATAAATAGGGAACTTGAGTAGGCACTATTTGGCATAAACTAAATAAGTAGACTTATTTAGATAAGTGCACTTACTTGGTCACATCACTTTTTTACTTTTCTGTATATCTTTTCGTAAAAAGTCAAACAGTAGACATATTTAGATCATCCCAAAGATGTGAGATTGAGAGGATTTGTATAGATAGATGTAGGGGAGACGAAAAAATACCTAGGACACTCTGTGCAAGTAGGGAAGCAGATTTGTTTTAGGGCTTGGTTACCAGGGGAAACATGGATTGTTTCAAAATTCAGGTTTTGATATCAGATTTTTGGGTGTTTTTGGTCACGTATTTATATTTTTTACCTATCATAGTAAATTTAAATGTCGAGAACATAAGCATATTTATGCCGAACCACGTAATATGTATTAAGTTTTTACCTAATATATTTTGATGTGTCCATGAGGGTGCTTTTTCATTCATGTTGGGCTGTGTTTGGTTCATGGATTTGGTGAGGGATTTTGATAGGGAATTTCACACACTTTTTCCCCTTTCCCTTTTCAAATCCATAAACCAAACACAGTCATAGTGAGATGTATTAATCTCAACACCTTTGCAGAATGAAGCACAAATTGCTATCACAGAACAATATGTACTTTTGCATAATGTGCAGAAAACCACAGAATAATAACAACAATAATACAGACTTGCTTATAATCAGAAAATCTTCCTTACCTTTGCACTGAAATGGAATTACTATCACACCATCCCTGAAAATGAAAAAACAAATATATAAACAAATCAAATCAAATTAGAAAGACTGCAAGAAATAGAATTTCAGGGTTGTTTATGGGAGTGAGGGAGTTGATCGGAGAAGGAAGAGAATAGATCGGAGAAGGAAGAGAATAAATCGGAGAAGAGAAAGAGAGAGAGAGAGAGAGAGAGAGAGAGAGAGAGAGATGGGAGGAACCTGTAATGGCTGTGTCGCAGATCGTCTCGGTTTGGTCGGGTTGGGGGAGTGGGTCCACTTACTTGCGATTTGAGATCCTCTCCAGCCAATCTTTCCGCCATCTTCCTTGCAAGATCACTCTATTAAAAAAATAAATTTAATTTTTTATTTTTTAATAAAGTAATTTGAACCGTTGGATCTCTTCTTGGGTGAATCTAGACCGTTACAAAGAGAGAGGGTAGTAGAGAGTGGCTGAAGAAGATCTTAATTCCCACTTCCCAGGATTTTAACCCATATCTTTTTTGATTAAAAAAAAAAGTTAAAAAGTTAAAAAAAATCAAAAAATTATCTTTTAACTATCTTTCTAAAATAGTAAAGTCACAAATATATATTGAGTGATCGGAAAATATGAAGAGATATGATTGATTGTGTTTGATGTGAGACATCCTCGCCTACTAAAATTAACTAATTACCTTGCTTGATTTCTAATTCACGATTTACTTTTTAAAAAATTAAAATTTTTTATTTTCCATGTTTTTTTATTTTTATTGATTTTTTTTTAATTTTTATATATATCTAACATAAATATACTTCAAAAATATAATATTTGTGAATTTTTTAAAAAAAAAACTCACTGAAAAAATACAAAAAAAAAATATGAAAAATTAGTACGTTTCTCATATATTAATATATTTATTGATTTTTTTACTAATATTTTATTTTTTAGATATATAAAAATAAGGTACATCTAAAAAAATATAAAAAATTTATTTAAAATTTTAAAAATATTCACTAAAAATTAAAATATTACGAAAAATAAAAAATTCAATTTTCAAAAAATGAATTCAAAAAATTAAAACTAAACACAGTAAATAATTTTCCCGGAGCGTGAGCATAAGAGCGTAACTTGGGCAGGTTTAACCAGAGCAACCCGAATCTAGCCTGGATTTTTTTAGGGCTTGGATAAGATATTTTTAAATTCGGTATGGGCTTAGGCAAAAATTCAGAGGTCCGAATTAAATTTGGACAGGCTTGGGCAAATATGTCAAACAACCCTAGCAATCCAAAGCCTGAATTATACATATATAGATATATAAAAAAGGGGGTTTTTTTTTAAGGTCCCTGGTATTAAGATTTTATAGCATAAAGGACATCTAATATTTTCATAATGTCTAAGGTCCCTCAATTTGATCCAAAGAAATTTGATCCAGAGAAATTTTGTCCAGAGAAATTCTGGACTTCCAAAGAATTTCTCTAGATTCAACCTAGAGAAAATTCAAATTTCTCTGGGTTCAGTTTGACCAATTTTCAAACCAGAGAAAATTGATAAATTTTGGACTTCCCAAACCCAGAGAAAATTGACTTCACCAATTTTACTCAATTAAAGGCAGAGAAAATTAAACAAATTTCTCTGAGTTTGTTTTATTGAAATTTCACTGAGTTGTCTCAGTAAATTTCACTGAGTGTACCAAACAAACAAACAAACTGTATCAATACATACATATGACTTCATCAATTTTACTCACTTAAAGGCAAAGAAAATTAAACAAATTTCTTTGAGTTTTTTTTATTGAAATTTCACTAAGTTGTCTCAATAAATTTCACTGAGTGTACCAAACAAACAAACAGTATCAATACATATATATATACATATGACTTCACCAATTTTACTTAGTTAAAGACAGAGAAAATTAAACAAATTTCTCTGAGTTTATTTTTTAAAATTTCACTGAGTTGTCTCAATAAATTTCACTGAGTGTATCAAACAAACAAAAACACAAACAAACAGTATAATATATATACATACATATATGACTTCACCAATTTTACTCAGTTAAACTTCATTGAGTTTTAAATCAGTGGAAAGAGAGAGAGAGAGAGAGAAAGAGATAAATTCCACAATGTTCCTTGTATGTCTCATTGTTTCCTCCGATCCAAGACTTACATGCATAAGTCGGAGGATTTCGCGATAATAGTGCCGACAAGAAAGCTCTGGTCTTCATTTGATCTAGCACCACCGTCGATCTTTCTCTCTCTTTGTTGGCTGCTTACAAATCTGTGTTTCTCTCTCTAGAAAAAAATGAAGAAGACCAGAGGGATGGATGGCAACGCCGGAGAGTCGTTGAAGCAAAAATAAGCTTGGATCTGAGCGAATGGCGACGATCTCTTCGACGGCGGACTTCGCAATGAAGTGGCTACAATTCGGGGCGTTGACGTTACGGTGGCCTTCGAGGATGGCGTGAGAGGAGCGGAGGAAGCTGAACTTGGACTCGAGCTGGATGAACTTCCATGTTGCGTAAGATCTGTAGCCATGTTCTGGTAGTCTTGTCCAAACGATGCTTGCCCTTGACTTTGCCCATCTCTTCTGTCTAGGGTTTCAGAGAGAGAGATATAGGTTGGAAGTACCTCTCTGCAGTAAATGAGGGGAGACAGAGAGTCAAATTTCTCTGATATGATATATGGTGTGGGTTTAGGGACCTTAGACATCAAAAAATAATATTGTGGATCTCTTCCATTACTAAAAATGGGAGAGGGACCTTAGACTAATTTTTCCTATAAAAAAATACTAAATATACATATAAATTATTAGTCATTACATGATATTAAAGTAATTTAGATTATTAAATCATATTGAATATATATTATATATACAAATAATATAAAATTTTACTTTTTTATTTTCACTCATAACTTGTAAAGACTACTATAATGATATATCTCTTACATTATATAAATTATTTATTTTGATGGTATTAATGATTTTCTATATAAAAAAAATAAAAAAATTGTAAATAGAGTCACATTTTAATAATTTAATAATGTAGGTTAAAAAAAAAAAAACTAACTAACTAACTAAACTAAAATTCATTTACAATTCGGGCAATTCAGGTTTTATTCGGGTTGGGCTTAGGCAAGCAACCTCGAATTACAATTCGGGCCTGAGCAGATCTCAGCACAACTTGGCAAGGACTTGGACAATCTCCCAACCCGACCAAACTTGCCCGAGTTGCACTCCTACGTGAGCACTGTTCAACTATTTTTATTTTGGATAAATTATACACTGAGGTTACAAGTAGCTCCTTCACATTCCGAAAATAAAAAATAAAAAATAAAAAGTAAAAAATAAAAATAAAAAAAAATAAAAATAAAAAATAAAGTTTAAATTTTTATTATAATTTAATGTTCTGTTGGTCAACTATTAAGTCAACCAACTGAAAAAATTAATATAAAAAATTATTTTTTTTAAATGTCTATTTTACTCTTATTAAAAGAAAACTTTAAAAAAAAACTATTAGACAAGTAAAGAAAATTAACAAAGAATTACATAAATTCATTCAATACATATATTATTATATTATTAAATATTAAGGTAATGTTATGGTACACAAGCTTTTGTGATATTAATTATCACAAATCTTATAATTAGATCATTTTCAATCATAACTAAAAAAAAGTTATAACCAAATATCGCATAAGATATAATCAAATACATTTTCAGTCATAATCAAAATAATGTTGTAATCAATAGTTAGGCCTCGTTTGGGAACAAACTTTTTTAGTAACTTTTTAGTTTTTTAGCTAAAATATGATGTAAAAAAAAACTAGTCAACTTGTTTGGTTTTGATTTTCAGAAAACAGTTTTTAGAAAATTATATTTTTTATGTTTTGTATTTTAATGTTTTTAATGAATTTTTTTAAATATATTAAGTAATTTTTTTTAAATTTTTTTGACACATCTAACACAAATACACTTAAAAAGTATAATATTTGTGAAAAAAATGTTTAAAAAATTTACTAAATACCAAAAAATATATAAAAAATGCAAAAATTCAGTATATTTTTGTGTATTTATTAATTTTTAAAAATTTTTTTTCACAAATATTACTATTTAGATACATCTAAATAAGGCGCATCTTAAAAAATAAAAAAAATTACCTAAACTTTAAAAATATTCACTAAAAAAAAAAAAAACTAACTAACTAACTAAACTAAAATTCATTTACAATTCGGGCAATTCAGGTTTTATTCGGGTTGGGCTTAGGCAAGCAACCTCGAATTACAATTCGGGCCTGAGCAGATCTCAGCACAACTTGGCAAGGACTTGGACAATCTCCCAACCCGACCAAACTTGCCGAGTTGCACTCCTACGTGAGCACTGTTCAACTATTTTTATTTTGGATAAATTATACACTGAGGTTACAAGTAGCTCCTTCACATTCCGAAAATAAAAATAAAAAATAAAAAGTAAAAAATAAAAATAAAAATAAAAATAAAAAATAAAGTTTAAATTTTTATTATAATTTAATGTTCTGTTGGTCAACTATTAAGTCAACCAACTGAAAAAATTAATATAAAAAATTATTTTTTTTAAATGTCTATTTTACTCTTATTAAAAGAAAACTTTAAAAAAACTATTAGACAAGTAAAGAAAATTAACAAAGAATTACATAAATTCATTCAATACATATATTATTATATTATTAAATATTAAGGTAATGTTATGGTACACAAGCTTTTGTGATATTAATTATCACAAATCTTATAATTAGATCATTTTCAATCATAACTAAAAAAAAGTTATAACCAAATATCGCATAAGATATAATCAAATACATTTTCAGTCATAATCAAAATAATGTTGTAATCAATAGTTAGGCCTCGTTTGGGAACAAACTTTTTTAGTAACTTTTTAGTTTTTTAGCTAAAATATGATGTAAAAAAAAACTAGTCAACTTGTTTGGTTTTGGTTTTCAGAAAACAGTTTTTAGAAAATTATACTTTTTTATTTTTTGTATTTTAATGTTTTCAATGAATTTTTAAAATATTTTAAGCAATTTTTTTTAAATTTTTTTTAGACATACCTAACATAAATATACTTAAAAAGTATAATATTTATGAAAAAAATCTTTAAAAAATATCCTAAATACCAAAAAATATATAAAAAATGCAAAAATTCAGTATATTTTTGTGTATTTATTAATTTTTAAAATATTTTTTTCACAAATATTACTATTTAGATACATCTAAATAAGGCGCATCTTAAAAAATAAAAAAAATTACCTAAACTTTAAAAATATTCACTAAAAACAAAAAAAAATACCAAAAATAAAAAACTCAATTTTCAAAAAAATCAATTTTTAAAACTGAAACCAAACACACTGAGTATGTTTGGGATGACTTTTTAGTTTTTTACGAAAAGATGTTCAAAAAGTAAAAAGAAAATTGAATCTTTGACTTTTTGGTATAGGTTGTTGGTTTTTTGATTTTTTAAGTAAATTTTTAGGTTTTAGGCTAAAAAGTGATACTGCCAAACGAGGCCTAAGTCATAACCAAACACCACGATTGGGGCATATAAATTTTTTCTAAACGATAAATTGTTTGTCAATTTTATTTATGCAAACAAGGGTAAAATAGACATTTTAAAAAATTAATTTCTTATATTAGTTTTTTTCGTTAGTTTACTTAACGGTTGACTAACAAAGAATTAAGGGGAACTTACTGATAAGTCCCATGTACTAAGTTCAAGTTCCAGCTAATCCCAAAACAAAATACTTGCACCAATTAGTCCAACACATTTTTAATTGTTACCAAAAAATCCTTCTTTTTTTTTTTTTAATTTACAGACACTGTTCACATCTTACTATCGTCGGACTTCCGTCAAACGGTCGCCGGAGACTCGTCGGAATGTTCAACATCGCCGGAAAGTCGTCGGAATGTTTAAAACATATTATGAAACTGTAAAAAAAAAAAAAAAATTTGCATGTTATAAAACTGCAAAATTTTACAGTTTTAAACCATGATTCATTCCAGCACCAAAAAAAAATTCAAACTGCAAAATTTTACAGTTTTCACCGCCTGTAACTAAAACTCGAAAATTACTTGTTCAGAATTCGAAAATTTTCTCATTACAAATCTGTGTGATAGCTGTACAAATCTAAGTCATTACAGATCTATTTCAATGATATTATAGATCTATTTTATCATCAACAACAACAACCATAGATCAACAACTATCCCCCAAAAAAATCTGTAAATAGAGAGAGAAAGAGAGAGAAATTGACAAAACCATATTCATGGCAGATTCTTACAACAGCTACAGCAAGCTTCGTAGATCTGCTGTGGGTACTTCACAGGCACGGCCTCATCTAGCTTCTAGTTGATTTCTTCTATCAGAGTCATCCAATAGGTTCGATGATCGAATTTCGTCGACACTGACGATGATGGTGTCGATGATGAAGAAGAAGAAACAGAGCATCGAATTTTGGGATGCGAAATTGATCTGAAGAACGCATTGTTGATGAAAAACGCATTGTTGATGATGATGAAAAATCTGCAGAAAATTTCCAGATCTGAAGATTTTTTTTTGTTGATGTTGATGAACCCATTGTTGATGATGAACACGTAACAAGAGAGGCAAAAACCAGAGAGATAAAGGAAAGGACTTTTTGGGACACTCAAAAAGTTTTGGGATTAAATGGTCACCACATGTTTCACATGGGACCTCCCAGTAATTTCCCCAAGAATTAAATTGTAATAGAAGTTTAAATATTAAGGAGGAGGATGTAATTTCCAAAATATGAGAGGGTACTTGTATTAAAGACAAACCTCAAGGGGTGACAGTATAATTTATCCTAAATTATAAATACACTCATCAAATTTACTTAAAATACAACTTGCTCCATATAGTTTTAAAAATTATATTTCACCCTTTGAAGTTTTCAATTTCAAAACAAATAGTCCTTTTATTAATAAATTATGAAGTCAACTAACAGTTTTTAGTAATGTCAGAAATTTATTTTAATTAATATTTCAAGAAATTTTATTATTGTGTAGGAGAGCATTTAGGAATTTCAATTGTTTAGTTAATTATGTCAAATAAAAAATTCTGACAAATGTATATTTATAATTTTTCAAATCACAAACAGTAATTTATACTTTAAACAAACTTATAAGAGTGTATTTGTAATTAACCCTTTCATTTTTGGGCAATGAAGATGTTCTTCTTTTGGGCTTGAAGATGGGTTTTCGTTCTCGGGTTTGGCAGATTTGATAACTGGGGTTTTTCCTTTTGTTTCTTTGGTATTTTTTGAACTTTAATTAATAAAATTTTTATTTTCTATTTTTTATTTAATGAATTTTTTTTTGTAGATTTATTCGTGAATCTTTTATTTTTTTTTTAGTTATATATTTAGATTATGTATATCTAAAATTTTAAAAATATATAAATAGATTGAATAAAAAAAATTCAATGAAGATTTTTAAAATAAGAAGAAAAAAAAAAAGAACTCAAAAGCAATTTTAAGCATTTTCAGGTGAATCGTAGAATTTTATGATTCTATAATTTTAGTTGGAAAATGATTCAGATCGCGTTATAATTCTAATTTTATGGTAAATACACTTTGCATCAAATTCTACTTTGGTTTCTCCATATGAAAATCGTGATAGTCAATAATCTACACTTCTGGTCAAATCTCACTTTGATCCTTACACATAAAATCGTGATAGTCAACTACTTGCACTTCCGGTCAAGTGTTAATTTGCCCATTCTGTTACTCCATTGTTTAGTCTTTGAAAGAATTCAATCATGTGATACGCATGCGAATATGAAATGAGAGTAAGAGAGGAATATCATCCTCATTTCCCATCAAAATACATTTTATCCCACGTGATATGCATGTTACATTTATATAATACAATATATATATATATATATATATATGTACATATGCTGAAAATTGAGATGAAGAGGTAAGAAAATAGAACTTTTGAAATATTAAAAAAAAAATGCAGCAAAGAAATCGAAGAGAAATTGAGAAAAATAGACCAAAAAAAATGTGTTCTTTTGGAAAACAAAGTTTCATGATATTAATTTTTTTGCAAAATCCTAGTTTATCTCCTTAATTGTACACAATTTGCGCTTTGTTTTAACAGAATACAATCAAAATTTGATGTAGATTTTGGGATGAAATGTGTATAGAAGAGAAATTTGGATAATTTTTCTCTTTTGCCCTCATTTTGTGGTCATGTGTTTTATCACATTATTGACTTCTGCTAAAGACTTATACGGTGGAGTAACAAAAAGGGGGCATTGACACTTGACTAGTAATGCAGGAGTTGAATGTCACGATTTTATATGTAGGGACCAAAGTGGGATTCGACCAAAAGTGGAAGGGGTAGACTGTCACGATTTCATATGTAGGGAATAAATTGAGATTTGGTGCAAAATGTAAGAGTGCAAAGTGTAATTTACCTATGATTTTATTTATAAAATCGAATACAATCTTGATTTTACTACAATCCTCATTGTACCCAATTTTTTCTTCTTATTATTTATTTACTATATAAGCATGCATTATAACACTTGTACTTTTTAACTCAATGGAAATGCATTCAATTTCTTTATTATTGTTGATGAAATCTTTTGGTTCTTATTAGAGTATTGATTGATGTGTCATCGTATCAATTAAGTGAAATTTGATAAAAAAAAATCTTGATTTGAATATTCGCTCCTTATATAGTCTTCATTATTTTGACTCATTCTCTTCCTACATTTTGAATTTTGATGTGAGATTAGAACCATTGGGTAGTTTGTTTTTGGGGCTTCATTTTAGACTCTTGATTTGCCTAAAACAGGGTTTGAACGAGAGAGTTTATGTGTGTTTGTAGTTTGAGCACTTGGGCTATGAGCATGGTTCGCTCAGGCACACATTTGGTCGCTCGAGCAATCTTTAGGCCTTCACAGTTCTGAGTTTTGAGACCTAAGATACTACAAGCTTGAATTCTTCACTCAAGCGCAATTTTGGTCGCTCGAGTAGTCTATTCTTCAAAAAGTCTAAGATCCTACAAACCTTCATTCATCTCTTGAGTAGTCTATTTGAATTCAACGCGTAAAAGCTATCATTTTAGTCAAATTTGTGGGCCCAAAACTCACTTTTTGCCCTTGTGCTGTATATAGACCCATACACTGCCTCTTTCCTCACTTTTCACTATCACTTTCTTTATACCCTCTCTTTCTCAAAGCTCTCTCCCCTCTAAAACTTTTACCCAAACTCTACAAAACCTTCAATCCACCTCACCTAGAGTTAGATTCTTTCCTTACTTCTTTGAAGTGGATTGTAGAGCACGTTGAAAGTTTCATTTTGACCAAGGTCATTCGACACTTTCTATTTTGTGACTTTTCTTCTCCTCTTCTCTATTTGAGGTAGGGATTTTATTATTCTTCTACATTTGTTTTACCATGTTTATGTGGTATTTTGTTGGATATGATATTGTGAAAATTTGGGATATATATGTGTGTGTGTGGGGGGGGGGGGGGTTATAAAATTAGAGTTTGCTCCTTTTGTTTTAAAACTTATAGATATCTCTCTCAACTTGATAAATGAGGTTTGAATTTCAAAAAAGATACTGTGTTTGGTTTCAATTTTTTTTATTCAATTTTCTGGAAATTGAGTTTTTTTGTTTTTCATTTTTTTTTTGTTTTTAGTGAATATTTTTAAAATTTTAAGAATTTTTTTATTAATTTTTTAGATGTATCTAAAAAGTAAAATATTTATAAAAATATATTTTAAAAAATTAATAAATACACAAAAATACAAAATGTATTGAATTCTCTCTTCTTCTTTTTTTTTTTTTTTTTTTTTTGTATTTTTGGTATTTAGTGAATTTTTCAAAGATTTTTTTTCAGAAATATTATACTTTTTAAGTATATTTATGTTAGGTGTATCTAAATTTTTTTTTAAAAATACTTAAAATATTAAAAAAATTCAATGAAAACAAAAAAACACGAAAAATAAAAAATTTCAATTTTCTGAAAAGTGAATCTTGAATTCTGAAACCAAACAAGCTAAACTTTTGGTTCTCAAATTGGCAAAGCCCTAAAATTTGATCAAACCCTATAAATTGGAAATTGAGGGTTTTGTTATATATTGAAATTGCATGTGTGAAATGAATAAATTGATTTGAAAATTGTAAATTTTCTTGGAATATCAAATGTTATTGAATCTTTTGAGATTATTGAAATGTTAGAAATTGTTGAAAGTATTAATGCAATTGATTTAGCTATGCTCTTGTATTGCCTTAGTGGAATACAATGATATAAATAACTATTTTTGATAGATGGAGGATTGCATGATTGTTGTAGAATGAATTGCGAATTAGGAAAACTAAAACCATTTTCAATTTGTGCATTGCATAGTCATACTCGAGTTTTCACTCATGGATATCATGGAATTTTTTAGAAATTGTTGTTGAGATTGTTTGGATATCTATTGAAAATCTTGTTAAATTAGTAAAGTAAATAATGTGGTCAAATCTGGAATGTGTAGAAAACATTATAAATTGATAAAGTTGGGTTGCGGTCCTCGTTGAAAGTCCTAAGACTTATGCAAAATCACGTGTCCAATTGCCTTCCTAATTAATAGTCAGAGAATGTTGATTTTTGGTAGTTTTGAATAGACTACTTATAGATACATGCCTAGAGATTTTCTGTGTATTATTCACCGTTTAATAATTGGTTTATTTGGAATTAAAGGATTTTCGAAAAACTTTGAAAAGACTTACATGGACTATGAAAACGTTTTGGCAAGAAATGACATCACTTGCATTCATGATTATACTCATGTTAATCTCATATACATTGATAATATTATCTTTACTAGACAATTGTGCTCATCCCTTGGTAGAAAAACCATTTTCAGATACTAGTGAGATGCCTCCGCCTCGTTGAAGACTTAGGACGTGATGTTCTAGAGCAAGAAGGCACTTCTACTTTGTGATTTCATTGTATAACTTTGAGCTTAAATGTAAGGGGAAGAGACCCATCTTTTGTAATAAGGTTTCAACTTTGAAATATGCAAGCCTATAGCGCATTTTACCTGTTAATTTATATTACTGTAATAGTTCTTTCACATGCTATAAATTTAGGTTAGGAAAGTTATGAATGTATAAATACACGTGAATTTGTTATAACTCTCTATGTGGGTGATTTTCCGACCACACTGCCAGCTCAGTAATTAGCTGGAGAGAACTGCAGAATAGATGACACTTGGCTAACCTGCAACAAAAAGAGAAGATTCCGGCGGTGGTTCGTCCACCGGGGGCACTCCGACGATCAAGTTAGTATATCTCTCAAAGATAATCAATAATGCTAATCTCACTGTTCATAATACAAATTGCGTACCTTAGACCCACGGGGGTGCCTCTCTTTTATAGTTAACTCAATCCTAGTCCCGATAGAAGCCTGACTTCTATGGACTCCCATTCAGTGCTTACTTTGGACTCCTCAAGAGATAAGGATAGACTCCCTAAGAACATTATCCTTATCCATCTTGAAGTCTTTCCTCATTCTAGGACTCTTGTCCCTTATCCGCTTATCTCGGATTCCGATATCTTCGGAGATAACCTCGGCCACGCCGAGATCATCTCGGCGTTACGACCAGGACACGTGGCACCTCGGCTGATACATCGGCGTCACCTTGCCACGTGTTGGTACTCAAAAATATATCCCCACAACTGCCCCCTAGGTTCTATTACCTCGGCATTCTGAGGTGATGGAACCTATATCGGTACCTCCTTCCAGTACGTCGGCTTAAATCATTTTAGCCGAGATCATTGTTTAAGGCCGACATGTCTCCCTTAAAGAACAAGAATTCTAGTGAATTCCTTCACTCGTATGAGCTGTCATGCATCACTATTCAATCGTTTCATTCACGCGTCTTATCCTTATTGGATCGTGCCTGTGACGCGCCTGTAAGCCGTCTTGCGCCTGCGTGCGCCGTCTGACGCATTCGCTGCTCTAGGCGCATTAACTGCCCTTTTTTGCCGTCGTTTCAAGTTTTAACAAAAACTTTTCCCTCTTCTTTCATTTCTTCACTTTTCATTCGATACTCTTGCTTTTTCTCTCTCTTACTTTTTTCTCTTGAATCCGCCATTGTTCCAGACTTCAAGCTCTGCAACTGCCTTCATTCCTCCCTCTTGGTGAAGCTTTCGCCGTTCTGTTACTTCTGTAACCGTCGCCTGACTTCGGCGATCTTCATACCGGCTTCACTTTTTCTGGTAAGCCACTGTTCCTTTCGTTTTCAATTCTCTGATGCTCTTTACTACTTGTTGCCATTACTGCTTTGTTTAAACATTCGATTTGTGAATCTCATATCTGAGTGTGTTTATTCCACGATTTTGCCCTTGCCCATGTCTTGAATACACGCATTGTTCACCATTTTCTTGCACTTTTGCCACTGTTCTTGACCTTGTACCCCTTGTACTCACTATGTTCTTGATAGTCCATCTTTGTTCTTGATTCTGAAACTTGTTCTTGTTTTCTGTTTTTTTGTGTCTTTTCCAGATTTGTGCCTTCAATCTTCGTTTCCATAGACTTAGGTTTGGGATTTGTCTGTAGAACCCACAATTTAGGAAAAAACTGAAACCTGCATTTACCTAAGTGTTTGCCGAGGTCCCAATAACCCTTTCAAAACATCTTCTGAAATCCAACCCCTTCGATTAAGCCGATATCATGGGTATGTGGAAACATAGGGTAGACACCCCATCCAAACTAGAATTCTTTAGACAAGAGTTTGAAATCCCAGCCGACGTCCATCTGAGGTTGGCTGGGGATGATGACTCCATGCCTTTCCCTGTGGTAGCCTTCATTGAGTGTGGACTTCGGCTCCCACTCAACACCCTTTTCCGTGAAATACTTCATTATTACAAGTTGAACCCAATGCAACTTTCCATCAATTCCTATCGAACCATCAATGGTATCATAGCCTTAGCCAAACAAGAAAACGCTAGGATCACATTAGCCGACATCCAATATTGCTACACTATGTGTGGCCTCAAAAAAGACACCGGCTACGTTTACTACCTCAAGCCGAGGTCCACTGAATACAAAATCGTTGCCGACCTCCCTGACTCCAACAAGGGAGCTGGGGACGATTATTTCATTACTTCGGGGAACTGGGAGTTCGCCCCAGATGAAGACCTCCATCTCTTCCCTCTCCTTCGATCAGTCTTTGTAGAGGGCAATGGTAAGAGCCCTGCATTCATACCTACTTGTTTTTTAAAGTCTTTCATACTTTATCTATTTCTTAATGTCTGTTTTTCTTGCAGCTGTTCCTAAGCCACCAAAAAACTTTCGCCAATCCTTCATTCCCAGCAAGGATTTGAAGAAACTTTTGGACTTGCCAGTCCATAAACGGAAGGCGCCTCTGCTTCTCAATTTTATTCCAACATACAAGTCAGCTCTGCCCGACGTCCCTAGGAGGAAGAAGAAAAGCCTTTCTCCACCCTCTGCCACAACTCCACAAACCGCGTCCACATCTCGGACAGACCAAGGATCAACCTCTGATCCAGCTGAGCAACCGTCAACCTCGGCTCCATACTTGATTCCAATATCCCAACGCCGCCGTCGACGCCGAACAGTTTCTTCTGCCGAGATGGGTCGCCCAAAACCAGTTGCCAAAGATCTCCTGGCTAACATTCCAACTGATGTTGATGCCCAACCAGTTCCAACCCAGCCTCCAAAGCCAAAAAGAATAAAAAAGGTTCAGCCAAAGGCTAAAGTTACTCAGATTGAGTCTGAGGATACTTTGCCGATCTCCAAGTTGGCTGAGAGTGACAAATCTCAACCCTCTGCTGGGAAGAGGCGCTCTGAGGCCCAACCATCCGAATCGCCAAAATCAAAAAAGCCGAGGTCATCTTCTGCAACAACCTCGGGGTCTCAAAAACATGCTGCCCCCTGGGCCCCAAAAATCACTCTGGAGGATAAGCCAGTCTTGGCTACCGATAGTGCCGATGACATCAACATCGGCGTAGCGCTCAGTACCGCTTTACTTCTGCCCGGCGATCTTGATCGGAATGCCGAGTTGAGCGAATATGAAAATTATGCTCTGATGCTCCAGCGTTCTGTTCAAGTGAGTGTCCTTACCTGGCAATTTTTTCCTTTCCTGTACTTTAGAAGATTTTGCAATAACTTTTGTCTTGTGTTTTTTTCAGGCCATCCAGCATGCCCATTCTTTCTCTGTTCAATCTTTTGAGAACCGGGAGAAGCTGGCCGAGAAGAAGAGGGAGATCTCCAGTCTTCAGAAAATTAATAAAAATTTGAAGTCAAAGATGAAGACCCTGGAGGATCAGGCCGAGGTCGCTATCAAAGAAAAGGACGCAGCTGAAGAAAATGTGGGTGCTGCTGAGGCGATAAACAAAGTTCTTCAAGCCCAGCTAAAAAAGGCCGAGGCCCAAAAGAAGCTTCAAGACGCCCTGGCCACCAAAGAGGCCGAAATCAAGGATGCCGACAAGAAGGCGTATGCCCAGGGCATGGCCAATGTCACGGAGGCCTACGAAAAGCAAGTGAAGGAGGCATGCAACAAGGGTTTCACCCTTGGTTGGATGTCCCTTCTAAAAAAGCTTAATGTCCCTGAGGACTCGCCTTTGAGAAACGCCGACGCCATTCCTCTTCCATTCCCTCCAACTCCAACTCCAGCTCAATCTGATGATGACTCCGAATCTGAGGAGGAGACCTTGGTGAGAAAGCCAAAAGATGCTGATGGGGCCAAGTCCCCTTCTCAGAGTGAGCAAGTCCTAGACTTGACTCAAGATGAAGAGGGTGATGAGGTTCTCAAAGATGCTGCTCCTGAGAAGACATCAGCCGACGTCCCCTTTGCCGACAAGAGCCTTGACGAAACCCTTGCCCAAATTGATGCCGAGCTCGCGGCGGAAAAGGCTGCCGAGGCGTCCTCTCAACAATCGTCTGAACTTCAAACTCAACCAACTGCTACTGCTGAGGAGCCTTAGTTTTATTTTTGTTTTTTTTCCCTTTCTGAAGTAATGTAAAACTCTTTACATCGTCGACGTTCTCTTAATACAACTCTTTTGCTTTTGAATGCTTGCATGTTTGCCTTGTATGCTTTCATACTTAGAATATTTTGCATATCTTCAATATACACTTCAATTCCTTGTGCAACCTTCTCGGGGTGACACACCTCGGTTGTACAAACTGATGATTTATCTCGGCAAGTACCTAACTACCTTTCGGTGTAATCTTGGTTTCACCTTGTAAATATAAAATTTCAACAAATGTTTAACCTTAGTCTTCAATCTTGTAAATTGTCCACAAATGTTAGACATCATCTCGGTTTAACTTCAACTTGTAAATTGTCCACAAATTTCAACAAGTGTTAAACAATGATCTCGGTTTAACTTCAACTTGTAAATTGTCCACAAATTTCAACAAGTGTTAAACAATGATTTCGGTTTAACTTTAACTTGTAAATTGTCCACAAATTTCAACAAGTGTTAAACAATGATTTCGGTTTAACTTCAACTTGTAAATTGTCCACAAATTTCAACAAGTGTTAAACATATTCTTCTTCTCTCTGCCCCCTAATGTGAACCTGAGTTCCACTTGGGTTCTCATTATGCATGTATTCTAGAGACAATGTCAAGTATCTTGAAAAGAGAACCAGCTGAATCTTTATTTATTTACTTCGGCAAATGGCAAAGGAACAAAGAAATTCTAATGATAGAAAAATTTCAAATTGCAAGTGTTCCAAGGCCTTGGCAACTCTTTGCCCTCATTATCTTCAAGCCGATATGCCCCATTGCCCAGCACCGAGATGATTCTGTAGGGTCCTTCCCAATTTGGGCCAAGCTTGCCCTCTCTGGGATCCTTCTTGTTGCCGACGACTTTTCTTAAGACGAGGTCACCAATCTGAAATTCCCTTGGGTTAACCTTCTTGTTGTAAGCTCTGGCAAGCTGTTGCTGGTATGCTGCGAGCTGAATTGCAGCTTTCTCCCTTCGTTCTTCTAGAAGATCTAGATCTCGGGCTAAGAGTACATCATTAGTCCCGTTCTCTACCCCCTGGGTTCTGATCCCAGGGATGCCGACCTCCAGCGGAATGACTGCTTCTGTGCCATAAGCCATGGCAAAGGGGGATTCCCCTGTTGATCTTCTCGGCGTAGTCCGATATGCCCAGAGTACATTGGGCAATTCGTCTACCCACTTTCCTTTTGCTGCCTGCAGCCTCTTCTTTATCCCATCCAGAATTACTTTTTGTTGGATGCTTCTGCTTGTCCATTGCTTTGTGGAAAGCTTGGGGTTGAAAAGTAGTTCTTGATCTTGAACTTTGCACAGAAGTTCTTGATTAGCTTACTGTCAAATTGAGTTCCATTGTCTGCAACAATTGCTCTTGGAATCCCAAACCTGGTGATAATGTTCTTCCAAATGAAGTTCTTCACGTCCACATCTCGGATCCTTGGCAAGAGGTTCAGCTTCTATCCATTTAGTGAAGTAATCTGTTGCTACCAGCAAGTACTTCCTTTGTCCAGTTGCTTGGGGCAGTTGCCCGACGAGATCCATGCCCCATTGGGCAAATGGCCAAGGACTGGATACAGGGTTCAGGTCTGCTGCTGGCTGGTGTATCAGAGGTGCAAACCTTTGGCATTGTTCACACTTCTTTACATAGGCTTCTGCATCTTTCTGCATGTAAGGCCACCAATACCCCTGGGTGATGGCCCTATGGGCGAGTGATCTGCCCCCAGCGTGGCTTCCACAAATTCCTTCATGTATTTCATATAAAAAATCTTCGACTTGTAAAGGGTGTACGCACCTTAAAAGGGGTCCAGTGAAGGACCTTCTGTAGAGATGTCCTTCTGCTGTCAGACTGAATCTTGCCGACTTCAATCTGATCTTGTGTGCCTCCTTGCGGTCATCTGGCAGCTTTCCTTCTTTTAGGAACGCAACAATTGCGTCCATCCAGCTTGATCCCATGTCTACGCACATTGCTTCACGCTCTGTGGTTACTGGTTCAATGCTCGGGCCCGACAAGTAGTCAATCATTATTGTCCTTGCTTTTCCAGGTTGTACTGCACTAGCTAGGTTGGCCAACGCATCGGCGTGGCTGTTATCATCTCGGTTTACCTGGAGTAGTCGGCAGTTCTGGAATAAGGCCGCCAACCTGATGACCTCCTTTGCATATGCCGACATTCTTTCATCTCGGGCTGCATATTCTCCTGTTGCCTGATTGACTATCAGTTGTGAATCACAAAAAACTATTACCTCATCTGCTTGTACTGCTGCTGCCAGTTTTAGTCCTGCAATGAGTGCTTCGTATTCTGCTTCATTGTTTGAGGCCTTGAACCCCAAACGAATCGATTGTTCTAGTACCTGCCCATCTGGGGATATCAGTACTACTCCTGCCCCCGCTCCTTGTCGGTTTGAACTCCCATCAACAAACAGTCGAAAGGAGTCGCCGATGTAAATGCTGCAGGGTCTGAGTTTGTCCTCTTTCCTTTGTTCTTTTGTCTTTGGCTGGGCTTCTCCTTGCTTGTTTGGACATCGTTTATCTTGGCTCAACGGAGCCCGATGTTTGATGGATTCTGGCGTGAACTCGGCCACGAAGTCGGCCAAAACCTGGCCTTTGATTGCTGTTCTGGGCCTGTACTCCAGATCATACTGGCCTAGGGCGACTGCCCATCTGG
Organism: Camellia japonica; assembly: GCA_030407325.1. NCBI lineage: Eukaryota > Viridiplantae > Streptophyta > Magnoliopsida > Ericales > Theaceae > Camellia > Camellia japonica. The sequence goes on along the minus strand of JAPPVO010000059.1, from coordinate 64,591,192 downwards.
CTATTCTTCCTGTTAAGTCTCCCTGCTGCAATAGGGACTTCAATGGATGTTCTGTCAGTACCACAATTTTATGGGCCTGGAAGTAATGGTTCAACTTCTTTGAAGCCATTACTAAAGCCAGTGCCAATTTCTCTAAGGGTAGATACCTCGTTTCTGCGTCGGCTAGGGTTTTGCTTACATAGTAAACAGCCCTTTGCTCCCCTTTTTCTTCTCGGATTAGTACTGCACTTATCGCATGTTCTGAAACTGCCAAGTACAGGAACAGCTCCTCCCCGGGTTCTGGATTCGAAAGAACTGGAGCTGTGGTCAGGTACTTCTTCAGATCGGCTAATGCTTCTTCGCACTCCTCTGTCCAAAGAAAGTTCGTGGCTTTCTTCACTAAGTTGAAGAAAGGTTTGCACTTGTCTGAGCTTCTGCTTATGAACCTGTTCAGGGCTGCGGCCCTTCCAGTTAGCATCTGCACCTGTTTTGCCGACGTCGGGCTCTTCAACTCTAGGATGGCCTTGATCTGATCTGGGCTGGCCTCAATGCCCCTTCTGGTCACCAGGTATCCTAAAAACTTACCAGATCCAACTCCAAATGCACACTTCGATGCATTGAGTCGGAGCCGATATGTTTTAAGGATTTCAAAGACTGCTTTTAGATCGGCGAGATGACCCTCAGGCTCCTTGGTCTTAACGACCATGTCGTCGATGTAGACTTCTACTGTTCGGCCAATCAGGTGTTTGAACATTTTGGTTACCAACCTTTGGTAAGTTGCTCCTGCGTTTTTCAACCGAAAGGCATTACTCTGTAACAGTACAGGCCTTTTGGGGTGATGAACGCGGTCTTCTCTTCGTCTGGGGGGTACATGGCTATCTGGTGGTACCCCCTGTAGGCATCTAGGAAGCTCATTCTTCCATGCCCTGAAGTGGCATCTACTAGCTGGTCAATCTTGGGTAGAGGAAAGCTGTCTTTGGGACAGGCTTTGTTGAGGCTGGTAAAGTCTACGCAGACCCTCCATTTACCGTTCTTCTTCTTTACCACCACTGTATTGGATAGCCATGTCGGGTAGTGAACTTCTCTAATGGCCCTGGCCTCCAGAAGTCTGTCTACTTCTTCCTCTACTGCTTCGACGTGCATCAACGTCGGTCTTCTGGCTCGTTGAATTACAGGTTTGGCCGACCTGTCAATTCAGTTTGTGGCAAGTGACCTCGGGGTCAATGCCAGGCATTTCGTAAGGTGTCCAAGCAAACACCTCAATATTTGCTCTCAAAAAAGCTTCCAACTCTTTCCTCTTCTTCGGCTAAGCCCGAGCCGAGAAGAAAGAAGCGTTCTTCATCCCCATCCTGGACGAGGATTTTCTTCAGTGCCTCTTCGCTCTTCTCGGCTGGCTCCTTGCCGACGTCTTCTAGGACTTCCACGTCCTCATCTTCAATTTCTGCCTTTTCTGGCTCTCGTATGCTGCAGGTAGATTTCATTGCTGCCATGGAGCAATTCTTCGCCTGCAGCTGATCGCCTCTGACTTCCTCTATCCCATGCTCTGTTGGGAATCGCAATAGTTGATGCAATGTTGAGGGAACTGCCCCCATCGCATGCAGCCATGGCCTTCCCAAGATGATGTTGTAAGGGGAGGGTGTGTCGATGATGGTGAATTCTGTCTTGATCTTCCTGGTGCCAGCCTGCACCTCCAAGCTTACTGCTCTCAGTGGCCATGTCGGCGTTCCATTGAACCCAACCATTGGGCCATTGGATTGTTCCATATCATCTGGGTGAAGGCCGAGCTCCTTGTAACATCGGACGTACATGATGTCACAAGAGCTGCCTTGGTCAATCAGGATGCGTTTCACTTGGCACTCCCCAACCTGGAGGGATACTACCAAGGCATCATTATGCGGATGCTGGACCATCTCTAGGTCGGCTTCAGTAAAGGTTATCATTGGTCCCTGGCACTCTTCTGCCCGATGTCTTTTCTCCCCGACTTGGTAGACATGTTGTAGGTGTTTTACCTTCTGGGTCTCTCCTCGGATTTCGTTTTCGTTGACCTTCGAGTGGATTACGTTGACTACCCGAGGTCCTCCTGCCTGCGGCTGCTGTGCTGGGGGAGGTGGGGCTGCTGGTGCCTGAGGCAATCTTGCCCGTTCTTCCCTTGTCCTGGTCTCATCGACAAGGTCTCTCAGATGTCCTTGTCTCACCAGGTCTTCCAAGTGTGTTTTCAGGGCTCTACAACCCTGAGTTGTATGCCCATCTTCATTGTGGTAGGCACAATGCCTGCCAATGTTTCTTCCCATGAACTCTCCTGGAGTCCTCTCTGGCGTTCTGAAATAGGGCTGGTTCCGAATTTGATCCAGGACTTTGTGAATTGGGATTCGGAACACAGTTGTCACTGCCTGCACAGCCCTCAGTTCTGCCTCTTGTTTGAAGGATCCGTTGTTACCTCGGCCTCGCTTCGGCGAGCCGTTTCCTTTCTCGTGCTTTGTCTCCTTATTCCCCGACGTATCTTCCTCGGCTCTGGCATACTTCTCGATTCTGGCCATGAGTTCCTCCATACTTTTTGGCAATGTCTTTGCCAATGACTTCCGTAGTGGACAGTCATCTTTCAGGCCGTTCTTGAAAGATACGACTGCCACCTCTTGATTACATTCAGGTATTCGGTTGAACACCTCATAGTATCTTTTGGCGTAGGCCCTAAGGCCTTCATCTTTGCTGATCTTCAGAGCCATCAATGCGTCCACTCTTAATGGCTGAAGTTTGTTTGTCACGAACCTGGCCACAAACATCTCGGCCAGGCCTTCCCAGGTCTTCACACTTCCTTTTGGTAGTTTGTGAAACCAATCTGATGCAATCTCCCCGAAGGACGAGGGGAACACTTTGCAGAGCAACGGCTCGTTCCCACTATACAATGCCATTGAGTTCAAGTATAATCCAACGTGGAAGTTGGGGTCTGACTTACCATCGTATATTTGGAACCTCGGCATACTGAATCTCTTTGGTGCCTCGAATTTGTCTAATTCCACCGAGAATGGTGTTCTCGGCTTAACAGGTGAAGTTACCTCGGCATCGGCGTTCTGTTGCTTCCTCTTGAGGTAATCTCTCAAGTCTTCTTTGCTCCGCCCAGGAGCTCGGCTATCTTTCGACTTCAGTCTTTTCGGTATACTACTCTCGGCCTCGTGGTGAGCCCTTTTCGATCTTTCTCCATGAGTTGTGTCGAAGCATAGTGCCCGCCCTTGAACATGCCGATGTTCTTTGGGGTCGGCCTTCTTGGTGCGTTGTGTCCTTTGTGACTCTTCCTTCCTTGACTCCCCTCTTCCGACCTCCCTTGAAGGCCGGTGAGAGTGTCTTTCGCTCCTGGTGTGCTGGGGGGCTTCTGGGATTGCTTTCTGCCCTCCCTTCTGGGCATTGGCCGCTGGAATCGGTGTGTCCTGCAGCGGGTATGGTGGCTGCATGACGTTATTTTGCATCATAAAATTGACGACCGATTGCAGGTCTGCCAATTTGTTTGCCATCTCTTTCACCTCTTCGTCCCTTCGTAGGCACCTGTCCTTCCATACCTGGAGGTCGCCTTCGTTGTAGTACCCGCTTCGATCAAGTTTCTTTGGTATGTCGCCAGTCTGGCCGACGTCTTTTACTCCATGAGTTTGTTCATGAGTTTCTGCATTGGACCTGTCTTCTTCGACATCAAGGTCAATAGGTCTCCCACTCCCAGCAGGAGTGTCGTCTCCAATCTTTTCCTTCTATCCGTTACTGGCCATTTATTCTACTTTTTTTCCCACAGACGGCGCCAAATTGTGTGGGTGATTTTCCGACCACACTGCCAACTCAGTAATCAGCTGGAGAGAACTGGCAGAATAGATGACACCTGGCTAACCTGCAACAGAAATAGAAGATTCCGGCAGTGGTTCGTCCACCCGGGGGCACTCTGACGATCAAGTCAGTATATCTCTCAAAGATAATCAATAGTGCTAATCTCACTGTTCAGAATACAAATTGCATACCTTAGACCCACGGGGGTGCCTCTCTTTTATAGTTAACTCAATCCTAGTCCCGATAGAAGCCTGACTTTTATGGACTCCCATTCAGTGCTTACTTTGGACTCCTCAAGAGATAAGGATAGACTCCCTAAGAACATTATCCTTATCCATCTTGAAGTCTTTCTCATTCTAGGACTCTTGTCCCTTATCCGCTTATCTCGGATTCCGATATCTTCGGAGATAACCTCGGCCACGCCGAGATCATCTCGGCGTTACGACCAAGACACGTGGCACCTCGGCTAATACATCAGCATCACCTTGCCACGTGTTGGTACTCAAAAATATATCCCCACACTCTCATATTTCAAAGTAATGAAATGAATGAAAAAGAGGCTTATTTTGATTAGGAAAATGCTATGAACCCAAATAATCTACCAAATGTTTTATCAATCAAATGTTTTATCAAATTTCTCAAATGGTTGTGGGACTCAATAAAATATTTGATAGATTATTTGAGATTCCTAACATTACTGTTTTGATTATGGAAAAACTTGTTGAATATTAACAGAAGTGTTGGCATCCGCATGATTGATTCTAGTGAAATTGGTGATTAACGAACATAGACCCTTGATTATGATCACCGGGTTTCATAAAAATTGAGGCCTTGCATGTATAAGTGTAAATTTATAATAAATAATAATAAAAAAAAATTTGACTTTAAACTTCTTCTCCAATTTTTTTCTAATTTTATTAACATATAAAATGCATTATATTAAATTTATTATTTTTTAATGGTTTTAAAATTATGTAACTAGCAATATTATTAATAATAATTTTTTTATTTTATTTTGCATTGAAAGTAGAATTTTACGATTTTTGATCCGATTTTATGATTCGATTCATGAGTTCCTCTCAACGATCTCACTTTAAAAAAATTGGTTTTAACAACCTCAATAAAAATAGAATTGATTGTTTCTTTTTTTTTTATTATTATTAAATAGGCTGAGTTTTATATATATATATAAAAGGTGTTGGCTACACAACGTGGGTAGCCATCCCACGTTTGTCATGAGTAAAGCCTATTTTGGGAAGTGGGATAAAAGTCACTTTCCAACTTTTAATCAATTTCCTTCTCTTATAAAAACAGTCAAAAAAACTCAAAAGTAACTTTTAATAGGGATTAGGGAGCATGCTGTCACGAATCTGGATCCTCCGTCGCACTCCCCTGCAGCGCATTACTGTCGCCCTCCAAAACGACGTCGTTTTGGATTTTTTTTTTCTTTTCTTCTTCTTCTCTCTCTCACTGATAACTCTCTCTCTCTCTCTCTCTCTCTCTCTCTCTCTCTCTTCTCATTTCAGATTGCAAATTGAATCGGCGACCTCACCACTCTCATCTTCACCTCCCTCTACAACATCTCCACCGGCCTCCTCTTCGGCACCCCCATGCCCGTCCAACCCATGAAATCCATCGCCGCCGTCGCCGTCACCATCTCCGAATCCCCTCACCTCACTATCCCCCAAATCACAATTAGAACACAAGGCAAAAAAAACATATTAGAACAACCATTACCAATCCAACGACCCATAATGAGCCATCATTGCAATTAGTCTGTGTAAGAATGGTAGATAAGATTCACAAGAATGAGTAACACAAACCCAATTAAACTGTTTGCCATTATATACCTAAATCCTCTGTATCTTTTTGTTCTGAAACATACCCACAATACATGAAAGTAGTGTAATCAAGCAGAACACAGCAATTGGCCATTACCAAGCCATTTAAGATGCAATAGCTCCATTCATCTTCAAAACACATTATGATCTAACAATTCAAGAATGGAAACAAAGCAAACAAAGATGAAGACAGTGAAAAGCAATGGAGAAAGGCATTCAATTGATCATAAAACAAAGAACCCAAAACAATAATACCAAACCCAAGTGGTATCAATAAAGATCGATATTCAATAAAGCCAAAGTCGTAAAATTTGAACTATAAATTCATACATCAAGTGCAAATATATCTGTCAAAATACCAAAAACCCTAAATAACGAAAAGAAAATTGACGACACAAAGAGAGCCATAGACGTAATTGTGAAGGTCCATCATCGATTGTTACTTCGATCGCTGCCTCATCTTTCGACGCTTTCTCTTCAACCTCCTCATACGCTTCTTCTTCCACTAAAATCAAAAAAAAAAAAAAAAAATAGTGTGTTAACTGAGAATCGAATCGAATAAACAGAGGTCGAAAGGGTTTTGATTTAGCTCTGTACCTTAGCTCTCATGGTGGTGGTATAGTACAGTGAGTCACGAACCCTCTTTTTGGGTCTTCTTCTTCTTCAAGGACAATCTCTCTCCTCTCTCCATTCCGAAAGAGGCTGTGACGATAGCTTTCTGAGCCCCCTCCCATGACTTGGGCACTGAGAACCAACTGAGAGAGACAGAGAGAGAGATATCAGTGAGGAGAAGAAGAAGAAGAAAAAAAAAAAAAAAAAACCTCCAAAACGACGTCGTTTTGGAGGGCGACAGGGATGCGCGGCAGGAAAGGGCCACCGAGGATCCGGATTCATGCTGTCACAGTACGGTGTTGTGATAGACACTAGGGGTTGCTATTTGTTTCTCTTTTTGTTTAGAATGATTTAAATAAATGTATTTTTTAAATTTTTATAAAAAGATATATAAAAGGGGAAAGCACCAATAAATTCCAAATTTAGGAATGTTAACCCATTTAGTCCTGAAGGTTTTTGTTGGACTAATAGGTCCTATTTCCCAAGAAGCTTACTATAGGCCTTTTTATGATTTCCCTTCAAACATCAAACATTTCAAACATCAAACATTAGCAACGTCAGAATTATTTATCAAACATCAAACATTAGCAACGTTAGGATTATTCGTATGATGTTGGTGAAAACATTAGCAACATTAGAATTACATCATCAAAACAACATCAAACATCATCATCAAAACAACGTCAAACATCACAACATCATCATCAAAACAACATCAAAATAACGATTAAACATCAAAATAACGATTAAAATAACATCAAACATCAAAATAACGATTAAACAATTTTTTCTGATCAAACATCATCATCATAATAATTTTTTTTGATCAAATATCATCATAATAATTTTTTTGATCAAACATCATCATAATTTATTAGCCCTAAACACAAAAATCCAGATCTGAAAAAATGAAGATGGAGAGAAAGAGGATGAAAAAGAGAGGTCATCGCCATCGATTCAGTGCTGCTGGAAAGGATTCATCGCAGTTGGGGATGGTGGATCACAACAGTGGAAAGAAGCAATGAATCGATCATGAGCGCCTCATCTATGTTCGACGGTGATGTGCAAACATTAGATTCATTGATGTTTGTGGTGTTATGTAAATCCCCCACAGATTCAAACATCAGATTCATCAGATTCAAACATCAGATTCATTAATATATATATATGTTGATTCCACACTTTCTGTATCTATCTCTACATTTGTATCTATATATGTATTTGTGTGTGTATATATATATATATATATATAGAGAGAGAGAGAGAGAGGAGAGAGAGAGAGAGAGATAGGGCAGAAGAAAGAGTATCGTCATTCTCTTTTGTTTCACCATCTTCGCATTCGTGGTCACAAACAAGGGGGTTGGAGGGGTGGTGTCTGGAAAGGGTTATAAGGAATATAGGCTCGAAGATTACTCAAATTGGTTGCAGAAGAGGGTTAATAGTACCAAGAATTGGAACAAGATCAAGAGTTGCTTGCAGGACAGTAAGGTTTGCAAGAGCTTGATTGATGATGGGTCTAACACTACTGCCGATCAATTCTATCTCGAGCACTTCCCCAAACAAAATTAAGAATATTATATTTAAATTAATGTTGAAGACGAAGAAAAATGAGGAGGCTGTATGTTGTTTTTGATGATGATGTTTGATGTTGTTAATGATGATGTTGTGATGTAAAAAAAGGGCTAAATGGTTTTCAAAAAAACACCCAAGACTAGATAGAGTAACTTTTTTCAATATGGGACTTATGAGTAATTTTTCCTATATAAAAATGTAAAAAAGTGATATACTTCAAAATAAATAAATAAATAAAATGATAAATAAATGTACTTTTTAAATTCTTGCCAAATAAACTTTGAATTTGGCATGACCTCCCTTTGTTCATGCGCAGTAATTGAATTTAGTTCAAGCACAGACTAAAAAAAACTAAAAAACTTATTAGCATATATGAATTATTTATCATGTTTCATGTGTCATTGTAGTATTAATAACAGAGATGATTGTAATACAATAATAACATATAGGATAATAAACACTTGAAAAAGAGAGAAAATATAATTCTATTTTTCAAATTATTATTTTAAAATCTATTCAACTTATGTTCTATTAATAATATCAATTTTATAGTTAAACTATTTAATTTTGTATCAATTTTTCCCTAACATTCAATTGTCGTTTATGATCAAACAAAAGTTACTCATGCTGCACCAAAACTTTATTTGAAATTTTTATTTTACCCCCCAAACTATCTTAAAATATTGATTAGACCCTTGAATAAAATGAAGTTTGGGGATCTAACTGATGTTTTAGAGGTAATTTGAGCGTAAAATGAAATTTCAAACAAAATTTTGGTGCCACGTCAGTAACTTTCGTTTGATTAGAAACAGTAGCTCACGATGGTGATAAAATTGATCTAAAATCAAATAATTGAGATGTAAAATTGATAATATTAAAAGAACAATAGCTGAATTAATTTTTGAGCGATAATTTGAAAGCCAAAATAATATTTCCCCTAAAAAAAATAATCATTATAACATTGTTGTCAAAAAAAAAAAAATTGAACTGGATCAATCGGTGGTAACTCTTGAGGAACAATTGCAAACAATTAGAATAGGTGAGAGCAAGGTATAAAGTGGGTTCGGTTAAGTTTGCATCTATATCTATCTATCTACCTATCTATCTATACTATATATATAATCAAATGTACTTATTTTGTAAAAGCATTCAAATTTCATAATTTTAAAACTCTTTCTTTCCTACGTGGCAACCTTCTTTGATTGCCTTTCATGTTTTCTATTTTTCTTCATTTTCTATTTGTTTGATTAATTAAAATGAAAATTAATTTCATTGCTTATGGATAAATATTTGAATTTCAAAATTCCTCCATATAGATAAACATATAAAAACTAAAAACCAATTTATGGAAAATTAATTTTATAGTCTACAGATAAAGATAAAAATTAAACAACTTATTTAAAAAAATTAATTTTATAACTTATATATAATTTAAAATTTCTTCCCATAAATAAACATATAAAAGTTGATAAATAACTTATAACAATTAATTTCATGGCCTACAAATAAAGATAAAGATTAAATAATTGATTTAAAAAAAAAAAGGAATCTTTTTCCCTCCGTCATTTTGTACTCTAATTAATTTCATTATAGATAGACATATAAAAATTCATAAATAATTTATGAAAATTTATTTCATGACCTATAGATAAAGATAAAAATTAAAAAAATAAATGTACTTATTTTGTAAAAGCCTCCAAATATTTATTCTGAATTTTCATAATTTTAAAACTCTCTCTTTCCTACGTGGCAGCCTTCTTTGATTGCCTTTCATGTTTTCTATTTTTCTTCATTTTCTATTTGTTTGATTAATTAAAATGAAAATTAATTTCATTGCTTATGGATAAATATTTGAATTTCAAAATTCCTCCATATAGATAAACATATAAAAACTAAAAACCAATTTATGAAAATTAATTTTATAGTCTACAAATAAAGATAAAAATTAAACAATTTATTTAAAAAAATTAATTTTATAATTTATATATAATTTAAAATTTCTTCCCATAAATAAACATATAAAAGTTGATAAATAACTTATAACAATTAATTTCATGGCCTACAAATAAAGATAAAGATTAAATAATTGATTTAAAAAAAAAAAGGAATCTTTTTCCCTCCATCATTTTGTACTCTAATTAATTTCATTATAGATAGCCATATAAAAATTCATAAATAATTTATGAAAATTTATTTCATGACCTATAGATAAAGATAAAAATTAAAAAAATAAATGTACTTATTTTGTAAAAGCCTCAAAATATTTATTCTTGAATTTTCATAATTTTAAAACTCTCTCTTCCTACGTGGCAGCCTTCTTTGATTGCCTTTCATGTTTTCTATTTTTCTTCATTTTCTATTTGTTTGATTAATTAAAATAAAAATTAATTTCATTGCTTATGGATAAATATTTGAATTTCAAAATTCCTCCATATAGATAAACATATAAAAACTGAAAATTAATTTTATAGTCTACAGATAGAGATAAAAATTAAACAATTTATTTAAAAAAATTAATTTTATAACTTATATATAATTTAAAATTTCCTCCCATAAATAAACATATAAAAGTTGATAAATAACTTATAACAATTAATTTCATGGCCTACAAATAAAGATAAAGATTAAATAATTGATTTTAAAAATAAAAAAAATGAATCTTTTTCCCCCATTCATTTTGTACTTTAATTAATTTCATTATAGATAAACATATAAAAATTCATAAATAATTTATGAAAATTTATTTCATGACCTATAGATAAAGATAAAAATTAAAAAAATAAATGTACTTATTTCGTAAAAGCCTCCAAATAGTTATTCTTATTTTCTCATAATTTTAAAACTCTCTCTTTTTTCCTACGTGGCAACCTTCTTTGATTGCCTTTCATGTTTTCTATTTTTCTTCATTTTCTATATGTTTGATTAATTAAAATGAAAATTAATTTCATTACTTATGGATAAATATTTGAATTTCAAAATTCCTCCATATAGATAAACATATAAAAACTAAAAATTAATTTATGAAAATTAATTTTATAGTCTACAGATAAACATAAAAATTAAAAAATATACTTAAAAAAATTAATTTCATAACTTATAGATGATTTAAAATTTTTTCCCATAAATAAACATATAAAAGTTGATAAATAAATTATAACAATTAATTTCATGGCCTACAAATAAAGATAAAGATTAAATAATTGATTTACAAAAAAGAAAAAAAAAAAAATGAATCTTTTTCCCCCACTTCATTTTGTACCTTAATTAATTTCATTATAGATAAACATATAAAAATTCATAAAAAAAAATTATTTAAAAAAATTAATTTCATGACTTATAGATAAATAAACATATAAAAATTGATAACTAATTTATAAAGATTAATTTCGTGGTCTACAGATAAAGATAAAGATTAAATAATTGATTTAGAAAAAATTAAAATAATAAAATTTAGATAAAGATATGATTTGTTAATCTATATATCTATCAAAAATATATATATCTAAATAATTTTATAGTTTACAGATAAAGATAAAAATTAAACAATTAATTTAAAAAAATGAATTTCACAACATATAGATAATTTAAAATTGCTTCCCATAAATAAACATATTAAAGTTGATAAATAACTTATAAAAATTAATTTCATGGCCTACAAATAAAGATAAAGATTAAATAATTGATTTTAAAAAAAATGAATCTTTTTTGCCCCTTCATTTGGTACTTTAATTAATTTCATTATAGATAAACATATAAAAATTCATAAATAATTTATGAAAATTTATTTCATGGCCTATAGATAAAGATAAAAATTAAAAAAATTATTTAAAAAATTAATTTCATGACTTATAGATAAATAAACATATAAAAATTGATAAATAATTTATAAAGATTAATTTCATGGTCTACAGATAATGAAAAAGATTAATTAATTGATTTACAAAAAATTAAAATAATAAAATTTAGTTAAAGATATGATTTGTTAATCTATATATCTATCAAAAAAAAAAATATATATATATATATCTAAATCTTTATTTTGATTTACTCATATTTTTTTTCTCTTGGACAACAAGAAACTAACAAAATAAAAAATTAAAATTAAAACTAATAGAGTAGGAAAATTGTATCAAATCAAATTAAGAAATTAAATAAATTTATACCATTCTACGCAAAAACGAAATTAAAATATAAACTGAAACTGAATAATCCTAAAGCTTACAATCTTATTTATTATAACTAGCTGTAATCCGTGCGATACATGGAAAAATAGTTAAGCTAGTCGGCGGATGTGTGTTATCAATAATTAACCCACAAAATTTCACAATAAAATTTGATATGCATAAAAAATTATTAATTATAAAAATTGTTGAGAATAATAGTATCACAATCACTTTATAACATAAATAACTTGTATCAAACTAAACAAAACATTAAAAGAGAGAAATTCTATAAACTCAAAAAAATTATCATAAATTTACTTGGACTTTTAAATCAATGGTCTGTATTATTATTGTGGAATCAAATTATGAATAAATATCAACTTTTAATTATAATTTATAAGTAGTTTTTTAAAAATTTAATCTAAGTTTGTTGCCTTGCTCATAAAAAGAACTTTTCAAACAAATCATTAATTTATGTTAGCAACTCTCTATCTTTGATTTCCTCTATTAATGACACATACATATCATATCAAAGTATAAATCTTTCTCCATAGTTTGAATAATACTTGCATGGTTCCTACATCATTTTAAAAAAATTAATCAAGATAAGAATTTCGTAAGATTATAAAAATTATATAAGAAAATAGTTTTAATCCATTTTATTTATAAAAAAAATGCTGAAAAATTGTTTGAATTGTACTTGAAGAAATATAACAAATGATAGCTTTAATCATTATATACCAAAAAAAATAAAATTATATAGGTTACTCAATGAAAAAATGGTTGAATACGAATAAAGTTATGGACATTGAATTAAATCATATGGGTTCTAAATTGATAGTATAATCTAGCAAATCAACTAATAATAACATAGAGATATTGACAAATATGTAGTACTTTCCTATCATCTTTGTATTATATTCATTAATTTCATATATCACATGAAAGTTTTACTCGTCTCGATCCTTTAATAAAATAAGGACCAAGAAAACAAATTTGATAAGAAATTGATTTTAAACTTTATTATTCAAAAAACAAAAATTTCAAAGAATTTAGAGATGGGATTGAAGAAATACTATAACGAATGATAGCCTTATAAAAAGTAGTTTTTTAAAAAAAAAGAAGAAGAAGAAGAAAAAAACAATGATCTAATGCAAACTATTTTTAATAACTAATAGAAAGAATATCAAATTATTACCATGGATAAATATACTGACGAAAATTAATTTTGTGAGATTTTTGTGTTGCCTTCTCCCATGCAGTATTCATTATTTCATTATTAATACTCTTCTCATTCAGAGCCAATATTTATTTTATTTTTATCTTTATCACTTGGTAGATAATAACGAATAATAAAGATTATCAAGAGAAGGTTAAGAATTTAATAGGAGATAAGAAGTTATAGATAAGGGCATTTTATAAGATAAAAAATTTAAAATAAAAAAAGATAATATGTGATAGAAAGAGAAAAAAAATATGAATAAATCAAAATAAAGATCTAGATATATATGTTTTTGATAGATATATAGATTAACAAATCATATATTTATCTAAATTTTATTATTTTAATTTTTTGTAAATCAATTATTTATTCTTTATCTTTATCTGTAGGCCATGAAATTAATCTTTATAAATTATTTATCAATTTTTATATGTTTATTTATCTATAAGTCATGAAATTAATTTTTTAAATAATTTTTAAATTTTTTATCTTTATCTTTATTTGTAGGCCATGAAATTAATTTTTATAAGTTAATTATCTATAAGGTATGAAATTAATTTTTTAAAATTAATTGTTTAATTTTTATCTTTATTTGTAGACTATAAAATTAATTTTCAGTTTTTATATGTTTATCTATATGGAGGAATTTTGAAATTCAAATATTTATCCATAAACAATGAAATTAATTTTAATTTTAATTAATCAAACAAATAGAAAATGAAGAAAAATAAAAAATATGAAAGGCAATCAAAGAAGGTTGCCACGTAAGAAAGAGAGAGTTTTAAAATTATGAGAATTCATGAATAAATATTTGGAGGCTTTTGACAAAACAACTACATTTGGTTATATATATAGTATAGTATAGATAGATAGATAGATAGATAGATAAACTTACTTCTTGGACGATAAGAAACTAATAAAATAAAAAATTAAAATTAAAACTAATAGAGTAGGAAAATTGTATAAAATCAAATTAAGAAATTAAATAAATTTATACCATTCTATGCTAAATTAAATATTCCTAACTAAATATTAATTCTAAAGTATACAATATTTAAATCTCATATGCATCAAGATGGTTCACAAAAAATACCACAATAACTATGTATTTATCAATTTAGAAAACAAAGAATCTCTGGAATCCAACTCTAAAAAGGAAAATATGGAAGTTATGAAATCTGATTTATCTTTGCAATACGGAGGCAAATCCTCTCATGGATATACTATTAACACTGAATTGTTCCTAAAATTCTAATCCTTGATGTATTAAGATAGTCCATATAGCGATCCCGGTTTTGACTCGACCTTGTTGTATTCCGGACTTGGGTTTCGTGGTTTAATATTGTATCCATGTCTTGTTTTCCTCCTTTAACTCTTTGAATTTGAGTTTTGGAATATGTTGGGCGTGCTTGGAACATGTTGGTTGTTAGTTGGTCTAGGTTGTTGTTGTCTAGATTTTGGCTTCTTCGCTCGAGCGAGACTTCTTGCACTAGAGCGAGCCTTGTGAAATTTGTTCTTTTGCTCGAGCGAGGTTTCTTGCGCTCGAGCGAGAATTGAGAGTCCTCATGTTTCTTCCCCAGATGTAGCATTTTTGGGAAGGTGAAGTGCTTCGCTCGAGCGAGGCTTCTTGCGCTCGAGCGAGGTCGCTTGTTATGTCTGGTCGCTCGAGCGACAACTCCTTCGCTTGAGCGAAAGTCGCGTATATCAGTTCGTAGCAGAGAATTTTTCCATTACTTTTTGATTTCCTTTCTCCTAAAAAAACCTAATTCGGCACCCTCTCTCTCTAAAACTATAGCGATCCCGGGTTTTACCCCTTGTTGTATAGTGATCCGGACTTGTGTCCGTTGATGTTAGTAGTTGATTGTTATCTTGTCTACATCCTTTCCTACTTTGTATTTGAGTTATAGGATGTGTTGGGCAGGTTTGTTACAGGTTGGTTGTGTCTGGGAGCCAAGTGTTGCTGTCCAGAATTTTGGGTCTTCGCTTGAGCGAGGGTCTGGTCGCTCGAGCGAGAGGTATGTTTTGTGTCTGGTGGGTCGAGCCAGAGTGGCTTAGCTCGAGTGAGCGATTGCGTCTGGTTCAGATGCTGAGAGTTGCATTTTTTGGCTCGAGCGAGCTTTCTTCGCTCGAGCGATCTGGTTTGTCTTCGCTCGAGCGAGCGTTCCGTCGCTCGAGCGTGCATCTGGTTGCAAACCTGATGGTTTGAGTTCTTGGCTCGAGCGAGCTTTCTTCGCTCGAGCGAGCTTCTAAGTTTTTGGCTCGAGCGAGACCCTCTTGGCTCGAGCGAGGGTTTCTGTGTCTGGTCGCTCGAGCGACCAAGTCTTCGCTCGAGCGAGCCTGTTTATATCAGTTAGCAGCAACCGAGATGAACTTCACTTTTTCAAAACTTTTTCATCTTCAAACCCTAAATTCGGGACCCTCTCTCTCTAGACTTGCCTTCTCTCTAAGAAATCATCTCCTTCTAGTGTGAATCTACCCTAAGTGCTTTGTTATAAAGGTAGAGGGTGACTTGGGCTTCGATTTAATCTGAAAATATTTGGATTTGGAGCACGTTGGTCGTTGGGTCTTCATCCCCTTTTGAGCTCAAACTTCGAGGTAGGGATATCCTACTCCTCTTTATGATTTTGTCTTTAAATTTTAGCATTTTGATATGTTGGGGTTGGTTTGGTAATTTTGTGAAAGTTTGGGGCCTTCGTGCAATTTTATAAAAGTTGGGGCTTAGTTTATATAAACCTATAAGCATTTTTGGCTTAGAAATAAATGATGTTTGTGTTGAAACATTGATGAAAATGGAACCTTAAGGGTTGTAATGTTAATTATGGAAAATGCCCTAATTACATTGTTTAATAAATTTGTGAAATTAATTTGAGGAATGAGAAATTGGAATGGGAAGAATGGAATTGGAGATGTATGGGAATAAAGGGTGTTGTTGGATTAATTACCACTCACCTAATTGAAATGTTGATTTAATATCCATTTTGTGCATTTATTTTCTATTTAGAAATAACTGTTTTGGGCTATCGGTGGAGGATAGTCTTGATTGTTGTAGACAATGCATGATGATTAGGCAAACTAAAACTGATCACTGGAATGTGTCGTTGAGTATGACAGTTGAAAGAATACATTAACTTTATGTATTGATTTGTGATGTGTATAATTATTGTTTATATGCATTGTGTTGTGTTGGAGAAGATAGGGGATGTACTCCACGGTTTAGGGGATGATAGGGGATGGACCTCTAAACCGGATGTTGTTGGGAGGAGATAGGGGATGGACTCTATAGATAGAGCTCATATGCTTATCTAGTGATGTGTTGACACAGCTCATAAGCTTGTCTTTGGAAGTGTGATAGTGCTCTTATGCATGAGTTATTGTCTCATATAAGTTGTGTGGCCAGGTTCTGAGCCATGATTATGTATTGAGAATTGAAAGGAAATTGAAAATGAAATATAATATGGACTTGTAAGTCATGAAACTGCGGAATGATATATGTGGGTATATATTAGTGTTGGCCATCTATCAACTGCTGATCTTTTAGTCATTGTTCATAGCTGGTTTAGTGTGTTTCTACTGGGCTGTGGCTCACCCTATATGGGAATATCATTTTCAGGTACAGGTAGCATGTCACCTCCAAGGACATAGCTTGGAAGGCTAGAGGCGGGCAGACTTTTGTTGTCTTCCTTTTTGATGTATTACATGTAAATTCAAGCCAAGGGCTTAAGATGTAATCGAGCTAGTGCTCTCTTTTTGTAACCAAGTGTTAACTTGAAAGCTGTAAGCCCTTAGGGCATTTGCTTTTGTTGTTAACATGTAATACTTTTTGTAATGATACTTTGATGAATAGAAGAATGTGGATCTTTTATATATCAATGCATGTCTATATTGTGGGTTTAATGTTATTATTTTGAGGGTGTTACAAAAACTCTTTCTCTTTCTACAAATACTTCAAGATCCAAGCATCTCTCAACCCTAGTCCCTTTATTAAAGAGTTAGAGCATCTCAAGGGCTCTCCTTTGATCCGAGTCAAACCGAATTTGGAGCATTTTTGAAGTTCTTCATCATCTCCTTTAAGCTTCTACACTTGAGGTAGGGACATTCTACACCTTAATATGGTTTTTAACCTAGGTATTTGTCGTTTTGTGTAAGTGGTGAAATTTGGAAGATTTGGGAGAAGTTAGGGTTTAGGTCCAAAATTTAAAGAGGGATTTTTATATTGGGTTCCATGAAAATATATGGGGTATTGAATATGAGGTTATGTAGGTTAAAATGATGAAATCTGAACTTGGGATTGATTTTTGGAAAAAGGGGAAAATGCCCTAATTTGTGCTAAATAATTATTTTGTATAAATAATAAAAATGATATGGGAAATATGAAATTGAGAGGTTGTGTGAATAAATGGTGTAGTTGGATTTGCTAAATCACTCACCTATGATAATTTGATAAATTGTACATCTGTTTAGAAATATCTATTTTGGGCTATCGGTGGAGGATAGCTATGATTGTTGTAGAAACTGTATGAGGATTAAGTGAATTGAAACTGGTCATTTGACTTATGTCGTTGAATATGACAGTTTGATTAAACCATTGAATATGTGATTTGAATAGTCATTGTATATGTCAACGCCTTTAAATACATTATATATGTATTTTTGTTTGGGAGGAGATAGGGATATACTCCATTGTTTGGGAGGAGATAGGGGATGGACTCTATAGATAGAGCTCATATGCTTATCTAGTGATGTGTTGACACAGCTCATAAGCTTGTCTTTGGAAGTGTGATAGTGCTCTTATGCATGAGTTATTGTCTCATATAAGTTGTGTGGCCAGGTTCTGAGCCATGATTATGTATTGAGAATTGAAAGGAAATTGAAAATGAAATATAATATGGACTTGTAAGTCATGAAACTGCGGAATGATATATGTGGGTATATATTAGTGTTGGCCATCTATCAACTGCTGATCTTTTAGTCATTGTTCATAGCTGGTTTAGTGTGTTTCTACTGGGCTGTGGCTCACCCTATATGGGAATATCATTTTCAGGTACAGGTAGCATGTCACCTCCAAGGACATAGCTTGGAAGGCTAGAGGCGGGCAGACTTTTGTTGTCTTCCTTTTTGATGTATTACATGTAAATTCAAGCCAAGGGCTTAAGATGTAATCGAGCTAGTGCTCTCTTTTTGTAACCAAGTGTTAACTTGGAAAGCTGTAAGCCCTTAGGGCATTTGCTTTTGTTGTTAACATGTAATACTTTTTGTAATGATACTTTGATGAATAGAAGAATGTGGATCTTTTATATATCAATGCATGTCTATATTGTGGGTTTAATGTTATTATTTTGAGGGTGTTACAAAAACTCTTTCTCTTTCTACAAATACTTCAAGATCCAAGTATCTCTCAACCCTAGTCCCTTTATTAAAGAGTTAGAGCATCTCAAGGGCTCTCCTTTGATCCGAGTCAAACCGAATTTGGAGCATTTTTGAAGTTCTTCATCATCTCCTTTAAGCTTCTACACTTGAGGTAGGGACATTCTACACCTTAATATGGTTTTTAACCTAGGTATTTGTCGTTTTGTGTAAGTGGTGAAATTTGGAAGGATTTGGGAGAAGTTAGGGTTTAGGTCCAAAATTTAAAAGAGGGATTTTTATATTGGGTTCCATGAAAATATATGGGGTATTGAATATGAGGTTATGTAGGTTAAAATGATGAAATCTGAACTTGGGATTGATTTTTGGAAAAAGGGGAAAATGCCCTAATTTGTGCTAAATAATTATTTTGTATAAATAATAAAAATGATATGGGAAATATGAAATTGAGAGGTTGTGTGAATAAATGGTGTAGTTGGATTTGCTAAATCACTCACCTATGATATTTGATAAATTGTACATCTGTTTAAAATATCTATTTTGGGCTATCGGTGGAGGATAGCTATGATTGTTGTAGAAACTGTATGAGGATTAAGTGAATTGAAACTGGTCATTTGACTTATATCGTTGAATATGACAGTTTGATTAAACCATTGAATATGTGATTTGGATAGTCATTGTATATGGCAACGCCTTTAAATACATTGTATATGTATTTTTGTTTGGGAGGAGATAGGGGATATACTCCATTGTTTGGGAGGAGATAGGGGATGGAGTCCATTTTAAATTAAGTTGGCCGGAGTGTTCAGGGTAAAAGTCCTGAAACCTTATATGTGTATATTTGGGTGCCGATTCCCTCAGACGAGAATCCGTAAAATGGCAAGAAGTTTGAAATGTTTGAATAATGTTATTGAAATGTGAATGAACGAGTTGTAGTCTCATTTGGAATTGTTTAAATGATAAGGAACTATACTTATGTATTGATTTGAAATGAATGAATGGAAATGGATTAAGTTGTGGTTATCAAAATTGAACGGTAATGGGGAGAATGTAAGTTTGCCTTGAGTATTGGATTTTTATCTGACATTTATATCTTAGTTAAATCTCATACATCGTGTTAGTTTATCTTTACTGGGCTTTGGCTCACCCTACTTGGGAAACCATTTTTAGGTACTGGTGACATATCACCTCCAAGGACATAGTTTGGGAGGACTAGAGGCTGAAGACTCTGTTGTTGTTACATTTATGCTTAAATGTTTATTCAAGCCGAGGGCTTTATATGTATAGAGTTAGGACTCTTTCTTTTGTTGTAACCAAGTGATATCTTAGAAAAATGTAAGCCCGTAGGGCATTTATTTTGTTACTATCAATTAGTGTTACATGCTGTAGTTTCAGAATGAACATTTATAAAAGTATAATGCATGTAATATCTCTTGTAATATAAACTCTGATGAATGAAAGTATAACATTTTCTATTATGATTCATAAATCTCTTGGGTTGGCTTACCCTCTTTATTTTGAGGGCGTTACAGTCCATCTATTCTATGTGAAGTCACATGTGCCTATCAAAAACAATAAATTTGAGTTATAACCAAATTTGTATACTACAAACTAAAATAACTTAACAAATTAGGGAGAGCTCCCTTCCATAGTTAACAGGTTTAAACTATTTTGGCCGGTCCAACACACCCACTCTCGTATGATATATTAAAATTTGGAAAAATTGTTTTACTTATAAAATTGGATTGTGCTTAAATTTTGTCTGTTAATATTTGAGTTAGGCTTGAGATATAAAGTATTGATCACAAAAAAAAAAAAATATTAATTAATGCCCAACCTAACATGTCCATTTGTAAAATAAAATAGAGAAAAAGAAATTACTGATAACTTATATTATTGAGCCTTCGTTTGGCATGCCAAGCTTTTTGACTATTTTAGTCACAAAAAGACAAAATAGACATTTTAACCCAATAAGATAAAATATCACATTCAATTCATAATCACTAGCGGTAACCCGTGCAATGCACGGAAAAAAAAAAAAAAATATATATATATATATATATATATTTTGTGTGATAAATAAATCATTTTAATCTTAAATTATGTCTATGTAAAATTTTTTATTAATTATAAAAATTGTTGAGAATAATAGTATCATAATCACTTGATAACATAAATAACTTATATCAAATTAAACAAAACATTAAAAGAGAGAAATTCTATAAACTCAGAAAAGTTATCATAAATTTATTTGGTCTTTTAAATCAGTGGTGTATATTATTATTGTGGGATCAAATTATGAATAAATATCGAACTTGAACTCGATTTTTAGGCTCGTTTATTAATCAAGTTGAGCTCAAGTAGTCCAAAACTCAGCTCAATAAGACTCGTGAACATAAAGAAAATAAATTAATATTTATTTTTAATAATATATCAAATGAATTTTTAATATATTTTTTTATTTGTGTTTGCTATCTCAGTAAATTTACATATTTGATTGATGAAATTTATTAGTAATATAAGCATTTGTTTATATTTTGTTCATAATTTTCTATTTTTTTATTAATAAGTAAATTAATTTAAGTTAATTTTTTTTTCAAGCTCGAACTCGAACTTGGCTCGTTCATATAAACTCGAGTGAGCTCGAGTTTATTAAATATT
Source organism: Camellia japonica (assembly GCA_030407325.1). Classification (NCBI taxonomy): domain Eukaryota; kingdom Viridiplantae; phylum Streptophyta; class Magnoliopsida; order Ericales; family Theaceae; genus Camellia; species Camellia japonica. The sequence continues at coordinate 64,569,974 of JAPPVO010000059.1, read as the reverse complement.
TGATGAGCCAAACTTGAGCTTGATTATTTAAGTTCAACTTGAGTTTGACCTCGACTAATTCTTAACAAACAAGCCTGGACACTCAAAAACTTAATTCGGCTTGGCTTGGCACATTTGTAACCCTAGAGGCAAACACTTAGTACTTTGAAAGGGTAAGAAGACTAACTCTCATAGGTATTAATCTAACAATTAACAATTAATTTTCGATAATAAAAAAATGTATATATATAGTAAGCCTATGTGTGCCATCACAAGTAACAGACTGATACCATCACTTGTGTTCTTCTGAAAGTAGTTGCTAATTGGACTAATGTGCACAAATTGCCACGTACTACAAAGGTTTATAAAATATAATATAATTATTGACAAATTAAATATTGTTTAATTCAAGATTATATGAATCAAATCATAAGTTGTCACGTGTCAAAATAATGTCAACTTTAAGATGACAAGTCTTGGGCCAATCAAATTAAGCTACTCATCACATTGAGGTGGTGAAGCCAAAAAAATTATGGCACACTATTAAAGTGATATTTTGATATTTATCTCTAAATAAATTAGAGATAATTATCAAAGAAGTTGAAATCTATTAAGACTCTCCTTCACTCATCATATATGTATTATATATATTATTAAATGTTGTGTTTTTCTTTTACTTAGGTGGCACATTAGTTACTTTTTTCTAAAAAATCCACATCAGCATACCATTTCCATTTACATATAAAATTCTATACAAATTCAATTTCAATTATAATAACTAATTTTATATGGACTCTATTTGAGAAATACTTATTTTTCATATATATAATTATAATTTAATTATTATGATATTCTCGATATACAAATAAATAAATAAATAAATAAATAAGACAAAATGTGTTTAATCATGTGCATCGCACGGATCAAATTAATTTTCTTTTATATTTTTTATTTTTTTGTCTATCCTATTGATGTCTTAATATTTAATTATATATATATATATATAAGTAGCATTTACCTTCAAAAATTTTCTCTCTTATGTGGCATATCTCTCTTCTGTTCTGTTCTTTTTTTTTTTTTTTTAAAAAGTGCCACGTAACATACCTTTATATTTAATTATTTCTACAATATAATATTTAAAAGACTTCTACTTAATCTAAATTACTCATAAATAAAATTTAAAATAATTATATGTACTAAAAAATACTTTATGAATTACTTTTCTTCTACTTTTTTCACTTTTCTTCAAATATTCAATTTTTATATTAAAATTAAATATATTTCTTATTTTTTTTCTATCTTATTTATATTTTATTATTAATTTATATTAAGTTTCCTATTTAACATTAAATTGTTTATTAGGAAAATTTATATTTAATTTAAACTTTATATACATATATAATTATATATAATACGTATAAATAGTTTTAATATATATATATATATATATTAAAGAAAAATCAATACTCAATTGTGGAAAGTAGAGGATTCTCCACAGGGAATGTGAGACAAGATAGTCCTTTCTGTACTTTGCAAAGAGAAACCAATTGGTTAGTGATCTCTTTCGACTAAATATGGTCGGGAGGACCCTTCGACAATCAAGTTAGACGTAAGATAGGCCATATAATATTTATTTATGGAGATAGGTTTTATACTTCTTTGGTTGCGTCCATTTGCTTTTCCTTACTTTCCCTTTTATAGTGTTTTGGTCCTGGCCTTGACCGTTGGATTGGCATCTTCATCTAAAGGTTCTGGTTATTGCCAGACTTTGGTCGGGCAAGTGGTCAGATTGTTTTGATCTTTTGCCGTTGGATTGCCTTGCTATGTGTGACTCATATTATGTTAGGCTTCTTAGGGATAGCCTGCCAATTGCCTCATCCATCCAATCATGCTCATTGGACAGCTATTTCGTTTATACGGGCTAGGCCTATGCACCTATCTTTGGCGATTATGATCTTCACCGTTCGCTGTAAATTAATGTCACGACCCAAACCTGCCCCTATAGGTTTAGTGTCGTAACCGGCCAGTAATCTTGGGATTACCAAAGACCTCAGAACAAATTAATACATGATAAAGGGCTGCAGAAGCAAATATATTAAACATACACAGTCCATTGAGCTGTGTGGACAAACATGAGACATGAAGTTAAAGCTTTATATACATAAACTTACATATGAAGTCACGTATACATCCATCTTACATTGTCATTACATATATAGGACAAAAAAACTGTTCACAAAACAACAAAAGTCTTAAACTTATGACTGGGTTTGCAAAACTCGACCACTAAACTCTTTTCGGAACCTCCTCGGAAGACACATAGGTTGGCCGACAAAACGGACCTCCGGGTAATCATCACTGAGCCTGGTCACGCGCCTGGTCATCTACATACATAAATAATAGAGTAAGCGAGAGCCTAGTGAATAATAACAAAGTAAAAATTTTAATGAATGATGTCCATAATAGATTCAGATTTCAATTCTTTTATCAAATTGGAAACATAATCATGTTCGTATTCGTATTAGAAACAGAGTCATAATCATGTTCAAATCATGTATGGTACATCCATTAGCATTAATATATCACTTTGGTCATGCATGTCAAGTTCCATAATCGTACCAAGTATCTTATAACATACGTAGGCTACGCCATTGTTTCTCTTGGGCTAGGGCCTCGTGCCACGGTATTGTTTCTCCCGGGCGAGGGCCTATGCCATGGTATTGTTTCCCCTCAGCGAGGGCCTCATGACCATATGCCACAGTATTATGACCTTTAGGCGAGAGCCTTTGCTAAAGATAGAACGAAACAAAAACACTGACAGATATTTCTACGACCGATAGATATAAATGTCAATTACATATAATACATGCAATTAACACATGATTTCCTCTCAATTACTTATTAGGCATCCTTAATCATGGTGTAACGCCCTCAAAATAATAACATTAAAACCCAACAATTTAGACATGCATTGATATAAAAGATAAATATTCTTCTATTCATCAGAGTAGTTCATTACAATGAGTATTACATGTTAACAACAAAAGCAAATGCCCTACGGGCTTACAGCTTTCCAAGTTAACACTTGGTTATAAAAAGGAGAGTACTAACTCAAATACACATTAAGCCCTTGGCTTGAATTTACATGTAATACATCCAAAAGATAACAAAACGACAAAAGTCTGTCTGCCTCTAGACTCCCAAGCTATGTCCTTGGAGGTGGCATGCTACCTGTACCTGAAAATGAGGTCCCATAAAGGGTGAGCCACAGCCCAGTAGCAATACACTAAACCAGCTATGAACAATGACTAAAAGATTAGCAGTTGATAGATGGTCAACACAGATACATCCACATATATCACATTCCGGTTTCATGACATTAAGTCCATGTTACACTTCATTTCCCATTTCTTTTCAACTTTGAGTTTGAAAACAAGGCTCAACACCTAGCCAAATAACTTAATGAGGTTAAGACTCATCTTTAAAACACTTTCGAAATTCATGATGGATACACATTTTAATGTTGTATCAATAACACATAAACTACTTCCACACTTTACGAAAGATACACATTTCGGTGCTGTATCAACATAACATAGAATCACTTTTATACTTCACAATTGATAACGATATACATTTTAGTGCTATATCAAATCAATTCGAACACTTCCATAATCAACATTTGATACACATTGTAGTGCTGTATCAATGTCACACAAAATCCGGTTTAGAGGTCCATCCCCTATCTTCCTCTAAACCGTGGAGTACATCCCCTATCTCCTCCCACACAACACATGTATATAAACATAGATCATATACAATCAATCAATACATAAAGTTAATGTATTATTCCAGTCGCTATATTCGATAGCATACTCAATCGATTAGTTTTAGTTTTCCTAATCATCATGCATTGTCTACAACAATCAAGACTATCCTCCACCGATAGCCCAGAGCAGTTATTTCTATACCAAAAATAAATGCACCAAATGGATATATAATTAACATTTCAACTAGGTGAGCGATGAATGAATCTAACTACACCCTTTAATCCCATACACATCCAATTCCAAGATTCTCAATTCAATTCCTCTTTTCTTCAAATTAATTATACCAATTAATTTATCAATGTAATTAGGGCATTTCCCATAATTAACATCACAACCCTAAGGTTCCATTTTCACTAATAATCCAATATTGATCTCATTTCTCTATGCCAAACATGCATATAAGTTTATATAAACAAAACCCCAACTTTTAAAAATTACACAAAGGCCCAAACTTTCTCAAAATTACCCAACAATCCCCAACTCATCAAAATGCTAAAATTCAAAGACAAAGCTCATGAGAAGGAGTAGGGTATCCCTACCTCAAATTCGGAGCTCAAAGGAAGAAGATGACGAAACTCAAAGTGCTCCAAAACTCAATATGCTCGGATCAAAACGTAGCCCTCGACGATCAACACAACTTTTGTAAAGGCCAAAGGTGAGGAAACAACTCCTACTGGATCAATACCTAGAGAGAAGGGAAGGGTTTAGAGAGAGAAGCTCTCCAATGGTGTCTTTTGAAAAAGTAAGAGAGAGAAGAGAAGTGAAAAAGTGATTCAAAAATGGAATCCCGAAGTTGTTATAAAAATCGCCCCGCTCGAGCGTGGAAAACCCCGCTCGAGCGTCACTCACAGACTCCCGCTCGAGCGGCGGATACACACTCCCAGAACTTTTGCTGAACCAGGTCCCTGCTCGAGCGTCCAACACTGCAAAGGAAATACTGGGAGATGGAAAATCACGCTCGAGCGTCAAAACACTCGCTTGAGCGGAGAAGCAACAACGAAGGGCCCGCTCGAGCGTCAAAAGCTCCGCTCGAGCGTGAAGGCAAAAATCTGGGTAACTACTTTTGGTTTCTAAGTTCAACCAACCTGTAACAAACCTGCCCAACACATCTTATAACTCAAATACAAAGTACGAAAGGATGCAAACAAGATATAAGTAACTACTAACATCCACAGAAACAAGTCCGGATCACTGTACACAAGGGGTAAAACCCGAGATCGCTATACATGGGTTAACAGTTGATCACAGGTCGGGGTTGTTACAATTAATCTAACGGCCCTCCTACATTCTACAGATCTTATTTTAGAAGACGATTTTGTTCAAGTTTTAGTCACGTGACATTGTCCCTTCCTTCGTTGGACCCATCAATGGTGTGGGCCTTCCTTGATTTCAGGTTGCTAGGCTAGACTTGACTTTTGGGTCTTGGGCTTAACATGTTTGGTCCTTGGGCCAATATTTTCACCCCTGTACATCAATACAATTAATTTATCTATTTTTTGTTTAATCTAACCGCAACATATTTATATCCATTCCTACTTTTTTTTTTGGTTTCCAACTTAATAAAAATAAATAAATAATTAGAATCACTTTTAATTGTATGTTATTATTTTTCTTTTCAATTTAACTATTATTATTAACGTCGAATTGAGTGTTTATTTTTCTATGTTATAATTTAATATCATTTCAAATTATATATTTATTTCAGTTACAATTTTATAGCACGATAGGGCTAAGATTATTAAAATACACATAAATAATTGAAATAAAATTATTATATATATTTGTTTAAATAACACTTTTATAGAACGATAAGGTTATAATTATCAAAATAAATAATTAGAATCATTCTTTAATTTTAAATTAACTTTTTTTCTCCAATTTAATCATTATTTTTAATATTAAAATGAATATGTATTTTATTATATTAAAATTAAGTACAAAAGTATCATATACATATATTTAAACTACATTTTCCATAGTTTAACATAACGCAAATTACGCTGCATATTTCGTAATATATTTTTTAAATAGTTATATATATATATATGTATATATAGATATATATTATTCTTTTGTAATGCATACATTGTAACATATTTCTAAAAATAATTTATATATAGATATATATAAATAATTTAATTTAATTTTATAAAATATTATTTAAAAAGGAAAAAAAATTAACCCGTGCACTATTTATATATATATATATATATATAAGTAGTATTTTTTCCTTTCTTATGTGATACATTCTAAAGACTTCTTTTTTTTCCTTTCCTTTCTAAAGAAGCCAATCAGCATACATTTTCTGTTTACATATAAAATTCTATACAAATTCAATTTCAATTATAATAAATAATTTTATATGGATTCTATTTGAGAAATATTTATTTTCCATATAATTTTCGTAATGTATTTAGTTTTATCGTTGTTAGATTTCTTTTATATAGTTGATCTTTTAATTTAATTATTAAGATATTTGAAAAAAAAAATTATTTCTTTTATATGGTTAAGATGGTTAAAAGCTTACTTTTTGACTTTTTTATATGAGAAGTGATGTGACCCAAAATGGATTAAAAGCTAGCTTTTGGCTTTTTTAGAAGGTTCCAAAATGGCCATCGCAAGCATCAAATTAATTTATTTATTTTTATATTTTTATATTTTTTGCCAATCTTATTAATGTCTTAATATTAATTTATATTTAATTTTTTTATTCAACATGAAAGTATTTATTACAAAGTATTTATATTTAATTTAAAATTTATATACTTATATAGAATATGTATGAATAATTCAAAAAGAATATTAAAGAAAAAATCAATACTCTACGTAATTAATTTATGTATTTTCTTCTTAATCCAATCACAACATATTTATATTTAATCTTTTAAATAAATTTTATGTAGTTCTATTTCTACATATTTTTATTTTCCAAATAAAAATAAAAATAAATAATTAGAATCACTTTTTTTATATTACTAATTCTCTTCTAATTTAACTGGTATTTTTAATATCAAAATGAGTATTTATTTTACTATTTTATAATTTAATATATATCATATAAAATTATTATATGATCATTGCACTTTTATAGAACAATAAAACAAAAATGATCAAAATAAACAAATAATTTAACTAAATTTATTATATATAAGTATTCAAGTAACACTTTTATAGAAGATAAGGATAAGGTTAAGATTGTTAAAATAAATAATTTAAATTTAAATTTAAATTTTATTTTAAATTAAAATTAATATTATTCTTTTGTAACACATATCATAATATAAAATATCATTACATTAATTAAAGTTAACTCCATTGTGTTGTGGTTTTATATTAGACATAATATTTGTAGATATAATTTACATACACGTGTAGCGTTTAATTTAATATTGATTGATTAAAATAATAGAAGTTAATCACTGTGTTTGGTTTGAATTTTCTAAAAATTAAGTTTTTTTTGTTTTTTTCGTTTTTTGTTTTTCGTATTTTATTTTTTATTTTTAGTGAATATTTTTAAAATTTTAAGCAATTTTTTATATTTTTTTAGATACACCTTATTTATATGTATCTAAAAAGAAAAATATTTGTAAAAAAATATTTTAAAAAATCAAAAAATGCACAAGAATATGAAAAAATGTACTAACTTTTTTTTGTATATATATATTTTTGTATTTTTGGTATTTAGTGATTTTTTTTTTTTGTTTAAAATTCACAAATATTGGTGGACCTGTTCAATGGATATGATGGAATCAGGCCTTTATAAAGGACCTGTTCATTTCAATTGTTTCCCTGATTTTACTTTAAGTCTTAGAGATCCTCATATATTAAAAGTTTTAACATTAAATATTCAATTATTTGGTGCATTTACTAATATGTTAGAAAATGTTTATAACATTGCTTTAATTTATCGAATTTATTACAAATGTATTAAAATTAATCTGAATGTTCAAGCTTTAACCAAAAGTCCAAAGGATAAAACATTACTCATCCAAGGTAGTACTACTGAAACTAATATTTCAGTCTCAAAAATGATTTGTTGGAAAGATATTACTCTTCTTAATGATTGGGTTACAGTCAATAAAAATTATTCCCAAAATCAACAATCTTTCACTCGTCAGGATATTCAATACATTCAACAATTCACCGATGGTTCTGTGCATATTAAATTTAATCGACCTCATAGTCAATCTTCTCGCCATAGTACTTCTAGTATCCCTACTGATATTGAAGATGATGAAATCTTTACCGCCCCTCTATTTATTCGAAAAGACAGGAAACTTCACCTTTGTGAACCTTCCTCACAAAACTGCACACTACACATAGTAAATTAAAAGGAATAGATCATTCCTTTACTTCTCAAATTAGTAAACAGTTTATTCAATCCGAACACATCTTCATGACGAAGCTACTACATCACAGGATTCACCACTCAAACTGATTTTGAAGTCGTTCCTCCTGTCAACCCACAATTATTAACTCTAAGTAAACCTTTTACTCCAAATCTTAATAAACTTCATGCTGAATTTAAATCCAACATAAATAAATCCAAACGCTGCACATATAGGAATACTTATGATGAAAAACAACAATCTAAAATTACCAAGAAATGGTACAAATTTTTGAATAAAATCAATATTGAAATCAACTTCTTTGATTATCTAGACAATTATTATCCAAACATAAACACAATTACCAAAGCTAAATGGAATACTTCCCCTAACACTTCTGTCTCATCTAGTCACCCTCCTTTAGAAACCATTCTTATTGAACATAAAGGTACCATTGTTCATGCTTTTCCATTTAAACTTCATAGTGAAGAATTGAAATTAAAAAAGTCATTGAACAAAATAATTATACCAATCAATGTTTAAAAACTATTGGTAAGCAATTAGATAAAATAGAAACTACTTTTGAAGATTACTCAACTAGTCATACTTCTACTAGCAAACCTTTAGATAAACCTCTTATTAATCTTCCTAGCACAAGGAAGCGATTAAGCCTAGTCACCCAAGATACTACTACTGTTGAAGCCATTGAAAAATTATTTACTAAAATATCTACCTCTTCTACAGATAAAGGAATTACTGTCTTAATACAACAACCACCTATTGAACCCAATAGTGACTCCGACACATCTAATGATAACATTAATCAGTTAGCCAACAATTCTAGGCCACCAATCTTAACCGAATCACACATTCTAAAGTTAATCCTACTACTCTTATAAAAAATTGGTATACTAAACCTACACCTCCCGATCTTCAATTCGAAGAAACTAATATTAGCAATCAGTTTTCTGTTTCTGCTAAAAAATTATATGAATGGAATATAGATGGTCTTAGTGAACATCAAATCTTATGAAAATTAAATCATCTATCTATGGATGCAAATAGTTATCTTAGTAGTTATCTTAATAATTATCTTGATTACACTCAATCTGAAATTGTTACTCTGATTACCTCTGGTTTTACAGGTATGCTCAAATCTTGGTGGGATAAATATCTCACTTCTGATCAAAGAGAATCTATTCAATATGCTGTTCAATTAGATGAAAATGGTTTTCCTATCTTTGATGAAGATATAGGATCTAGTACACCTGATGGTATCAATACTTTAATTTACACCATAGTCAAACATTTTATTGGAACACCTACTAACATCCATTCCCGAATCCATGATCAACTTACTAATTTAACTTGCCCGACTTTAAGTGATTTTAGATGGTATAAAGATGTTTTTACACTAGAGTAATGCTTAGAGATGATTGTACTAAGTCATTTTGGAAAGAAAAATTTATTAATGGATTACCCAGTCTTTTTGCCCATAAAATTAGAGATGTTCTTAGTCAACCTACTATATTATAGAATATGATAATTTAACTTATGGTGATATAATTAGTACAATTCAAAAAGAAGGTTTAAAAATGTGCATAGATTTGAAACTTAGTCAAAAAGCTGCTAAAGACAAACATAAAGCTAAATATGAATTAGGTAACTTCTGTGAACAATATGGTTTACCTCCCGTAGCACCTTCTTGAAATAAAAATAGTAAAACGAAATCTTCTTACAAATATTCCACTAAATATAAAAAGAAATATTCCCCTTCTAAATCAACTGATAAATATTATACTAAACCTAAAAAGAAATATCATAAAAAATCTACTAACTTTAAAAAAAAGTCACCATCTATCCCAAATGTTACTTGTTATAATTGTGGAAAAAATGGTCATTATTCCAATAAATGCAAAGTAAAAGAAAAACTTAAGGCTAAACTGTGACAACCGTCTCCTTAATTAAGTAAATTAATTAGATTGATTATGTGCTTAATGTTAATTGTGTGATTGGGTGATATTAAGTATTATTATTATGCCATGTGACTATTCAAAATGTGTTATTGTGGACAGATAGGTTAGAATGAATATTAAACCTGTCTGATTCGTTAATTTTAATAGGTGAGAATTAAATGATGGGACAGGAATTTGAGCCTAATCCACATTGGTATAATTTAATTTAGTGTAAGTAAAATCTCGCATCATAAATTACCTTATTTGTGATTATATCTGTTTAACGTAGAAAGATCTATTCGTGTTTTCGTTCTAGTTTGCGAATTAAAGGCCTTATTGGCATCCGATTCAGAAATTGACTTGAGATGTGTGTTATTTAGGATTTTTAGAAATTTATGGTAAGTTCGATTTAAATTCGATTCGGAACCAAATAATTATAGTAAATAACATCAATTAATTAGTCATTAAGTGAATTTCCTGATTAAGCCTATATAAGGCAATTATTGATTTAAGGGCCGTTCTTACACCCTCATTTCCCATCTTGAGAGAGAGCAACGCGAGAGAGAGAGAGTGAGAAGAGTGAGAGAGAAGTCAATTAGAGAAGAATTAAGCCAAACTAAGGGGATTTGCTAGCAATCTAGAGAAGAAATTGACTTGGAAGCCCAAAGACATAACAATTTAGAACTCAATTGATTGATTTCTAATCCTTGTGTTTAAGTTGATAATGAAGAGAATTCAAGAAGTTCTTGTGACAAAGTATGAGAATTGAGTAGAATTAAGAGAATTTAGATCATATCATGCATGCATGGTCATTTCATCAAATTTTGAACTTGATTTCAAAGAATTCTCACATGCATGTGCTCCTTTTGTCTTTGTTTTAAGAGTTCAACATGTTTTTGTGCTTAACATCTCATTTGAACAAGTTTTGAAAGCTTTGGAGCCAAAATACTTCATATATGTTATGCTTATGATATACCAAGTTTGATTTTACACAATTCTTAAACTTTTAGGCCTTGACTTGGTGAAATGGTTTTGAATTCATGATGTTTGACAAGTTTAGACATGTTTTCTTAAGCTTTTGGTCCAAAAGAACATCCTTTGTGGCTTTGAATTCGAGTTTTGAGCTTGGGAGTGCAATCTGAAAATTCTAGAATTTGCATCCTCCGCTCAAGCGACAGAACCTACACTCGAGTGACCACTCTGTGATCTTGCTCTTCTGCTTGAGTGACCAGAAGTTCACTCGAGCGTAAATTGCATGCTCTCAGAAGTGCACATGTCTTGCAGCATGCTCGAGCGAGGACCTGAGTCATATGCTCGAGCGAGCATTGAGCATGTATCGAGCAAAAAAATTTGGCAACCAGGGCTTTTTCAAAGTTTGCAGACCGCTCGAGCAAGGGAAGTTACGCTCGAGCGACCACTTACATTTTTTCATGTCTGCTCGAGTGAAGAAAGCTACGCTCGAGCGGGGGCCCTGTTTTCAAAAATTTGATTAAGTGTTTTCCAATGCATTTTGGCACCCTCATTGCATCCTAGGCATTTCTAAGGCAAGTTTAGGTCACCATAATGGGATTAAGGAGTAGAAACTCATAAAGAACAAAGTGAAATGAATTACATATTATTTGAGCGTGTGTTTGAACTATATATTGTTATGTGTCTGTGTAGGTCACGCGCCATAAGATAGTTGAATCGCCTACTCAATCTAATTGCCTTGGAATCAACTGTGAGTAACAATGTTGTAAAGCTATGTTCAATTATAATTATTTTTTGACTGATTAACTGTACTGCTTTTTGAAATGATATTGTTTACTGAATGAATGTTTGTCCTGTTTTATGAACTGTACTTGTGGCATCCATAGCAACCGACTGTTACTGCTACGGCTACTGTTACAGAGATCTCTGTTAGTTCTAATCTTTGGAACTACTGTTACTGTATTGATGGTCATCAACTGACTGTTCGGTCTTTTAAGACCTACTGTACTGTTCTGCTATTGGATGTACCATGTATGACTGCTATAATTACTATATGACAGATATAATATGAAATATGAGATATTGATCGATTAAATGATCTACTAATGCAATTGACTGTTTAAAATGCTAAAAGGACATTCATTCTTAACCTCTTTACACATTTGTTGTTCATTGGGCTTTAGCTCACAGTTTATTATATATGTATGTAGGCGACCAGGCACCGAATCAAGGCTAGAGGCGTTGACCCGAACTCATATTTTGTCAAGCCAGCTTTTGTGCCTCCTGACGAGGTTCCAAACCCGAACGAATCAAGGCTTTTGGGTGATGCAAATCCACCATTTTGTTTTTGCTAAGTGTTAAGAATGTTTAAGACTTTTGTTTACACAATTTTGATGACGGGATTAATTCCCTAACTTGCATATTGTCTCATGTATGTATTGTTTGGCATAAGTGGTTATGTATATGAAAGTTTATTTCCATTTAGGTCCTCACAGCTCATTGGACATTATCTTATTATTGATCGGCTTCCGCCAGCCCTCTTTATATTGTATTATTGTTGTTACTGTTAAGCAGGTTTTGGTAATCACGAATTACAGGCCGGTTACAATACTAAACCTATGGGGTGGGTTTGGGTCGCGACATAAACTTAACCAACTACAGATTACTGAAGAAAATCAACAACAAATATTGGACATATTTAACCTAACCAAGTCTTCCAATCAATCTCCTGATACTTCTAGTCACATATCTAGCGATATTACTCCTTCTAGTGATACTTCCACTTATTTTTCTCCTAGTGAGAATGCGGATGATGAAATTGAATTAGGATGTAATGATACTTGCTGTAAACAAGTCAATGTTCTTACTAAATCTCAACAAGAAGAAGATTCTTTAATAGAATTAATTAGTAAATTAGAAAATCCTGAATTAAAAAGAGAATATACGAATAAACTCAAATCTTTGCTAATGAATAAAGATAAAAAAAACCTCATCAAGATAAACCTATAATTAGTTTGACCACTACTTTAGAAAGGTTTAGAAAGGATAAGCATAAAGAAGTAACTTTACAAGACTTACAAAATGAGATTAACCAAATTAAATTAACTATTCAAGAATTAAAAACTAAAGATAAATCTTTAGAAGAAGAAATTGCAATATTAAAAATCAATAAAAGTCTTAGTGATTTCCAACAATCGAATGATACTTCTTCAGAAGAATCTTGTTTTAGTCCTGATCCTAGCAGCAACATCATCTTTGATAATCGATCAACTAAATCTAATAGTGATAATCACAATGATATTCATCGTTTAAATATTTTGGCCATTACGAATGGAATGTCATGCCATTTGGATTAAAAAATGTCCTAGTGAATTTCAAAACATTATGAATGAAATTTTTAATCCCTTTAGTCATTTTTCTATTATCTACATAGATGATATCCTCATTTTCTCTAAGTCACTCAATGAACATTGGAAACATCTTAATTTGTTTCTCTATATTATCAAATATAATAGTCTAGTTATTTCTGCTCCTAAGATTAAGCTATTCCAAACTAAAGTTAGATTCTTAGGTTATGATATCCACCAAAGTACTATTCTTCCTATCAGTCGATCTATTGAGTTTGCTTCTAAATTCCCTGATGAAATCTTAGACAAAACCCAATTACAACGGTTTTTAGGTTCCTTAAATTACATTGCTGAATTTTACAAAGACCTTAGGAAAACTTGTCAACCCCTTTTTGATAGGTTGAAAGATAATCGTCCTCTTTGGTCTTTTACTCATAGTGCTATTGTTCCACAAGTCAAAAAATATGTCAAGACCTTGCCTTGTCTTGGCATTCCTACTGAAAATTCATTCAAAATTATTCAGACTGATGCTTCTGATGTTGGTTATGGTGGCATTCTTCTTCAGAAAATCACTCCCCAGTCATCTGAACAAATTATTCGTTTTCATTCTGCTATTTGGAACAAAGCACAAAAAATTATAGTACTATTAAAAAAGAAATTTTATTTATCGTTCTATGTATTAGTAAATTTCAAGATGACATTTTAAATAAAAAATTCCTATTACGTGTTGATTACAAAAGTGCTAAATATGTTTTGGAAAAAGATGTTCAAAATATTGCTGGTAAACATATTTTTGCTCGATGGCAATCCATTTTAAGTATTTTGATTTTGATATTGACTATATTCCTGGTAGTCAAAATTCTATCCCTGATTTCCTTACCCGAGAATTTTTACAGGGAAGATAGAGCATCATGCCTACTCCTTATTGTTCTACAAATAGATTACAAGTTACAAGATACCGCAAAACTATTCGCTATTATAAGTTTAAAATATCCTATTTAAAGTCACTACAAAATGACCCTTACCTTCATCAAGACCCTTACTTTCAATTCAATCAGATTACAAGTTATTGCGATTTCATTGCTCATTACACTAATCTAGTTAACTTTCATATGGATAGATTAGATGTCCTCAGTGGGTGCTAATCTACTTCTGTCATTTTTCTTACAGATGTCAAGCCACAAACCTCCTACAAGACCTCTTGCCATTGTGCCATCCAGTTAACCCATTGTTGCACCTCCCATTGATCTAGTCAACCGATACCAAATTCTTGGTAATATTCTTAAACCTAGTTACACTTCGGCTCTAGCTTTAGACCGTTTTGCCTGCCAGTCAATTATGCCAATGCCTCCTAACAAGTCTACTCCAAGAACATATTATTCAATCTTTTTTACAAAGAACCAGTCCACAAAAATATCCACAATGTTCTTGATTTAGTCAAATCCTATTTCCCTAATAGATGGCATTTCACTCCTTCCCATCCCGATAAGTCAATAACCTTTTATAAGGATATTCTTTTCCACCATAAGTCAATAGTCATTAAACCTACCTATGATCGAGTCCAGACTAGTAAAATCATTTATCATTCCTTGTACATTCATAATATTGTTTCCATGGAAGAATGGGGTCTCCCTTTTCTACTTCGAGACCTTCCCAACCATGATATACAATATAGTTACTATGACTACTTTGATGCTTGGTTCAAAATCCTCCTACATCAAAATGAATCATATAGTCATTCTTGGTTTTTCTCATTTGACCACAAATTCAAATTAGAATTCCCTTCTTGGTTCCTGAGATGGTGGTCACAGCATGGTGCCATCCCAGACATCATCCCTTCTGAGTTAATAGAAAAAGTCAATTACTTCTCTTCAATTTATAAGCTCAGCCAACATAAAAGTCAGTTTCCTTGGTTACTCCATTTCATGGCCAAATATAAAGTCCCTTGGATTTTTAAATGGCAATACAGTCTATCCAATAACATAGTCAGTCGTCAATATTTTGTTAAATGGTGGGATGCATTCAAAGCCCATCGTATTATTGAACAAGTCCAGCAGGAATTTCCAGTTAACATTTATGCCCCAACTCCTACAATGGTCAAGTCTCAGCAAAACCCAAATGCTTCAATCACACAAGGAAGACCACTTCCTCTCACAACAGTCAAGCTTGGAAGCCCATCAACCAACATTGAACCTTCCGAATCCAAGTCATCCAAGGCCAAGCCCAAAGCAAAGCCCAAGTCAACCTCTAGTGATGAATTGATCCAAATGGCCAAATTATTGATGGCCCAAGCAAAGTCAACAAATTGAAGATGAAGCCTCGGATGATTTAGCCTCCTTTGAAGCCTCAACCAGTCATGATCCATATGGTCCACAATTTCAAGATGCTTAGGACCCATATGCCTAAAAAAGTCATTGGATTCCATATATATACATCAGCTTCAGTCACTACTCTTACTTTGAGAAAAGCCGTTGATATCTATATATATTCATTCTCCAGCAGTCAACTGTGCAGTCACAATCCCTCACTGCAAGTAAAAAAAAAAAAAAAAAAAATAGAGTAAAAAAGTTCTCGGTCACAGAAAGATGCTCTTAACACCCATGTACCTCTTATTTTCAAGCTTTTCAGAAGTCACAAGTTTCACAGTATTTTCCATCTTTTGAAGTCACAAGTCTCACAGCTCCAGTCATGGGCCTCACAGTTCCAAGTTCACAAGCTTAACAGTTATCCACTTTGCCTATAAAAGAAGCTCCTCAGTCAATGCCAATTCAGAGTTGGAAAGAGTTCACAATTTTCTTTCGCAGTTTCTGTAAAATTTTTTAGTTTGCTGTTTTAAGATTTAGTTTTAAGGATGCAAGTACAAGTTGTATTTTCCAGTTACTTCCAATAAACAATTCTGTATTTTCCGATTACTTTCAGTAAACGATTGTAAGTTAATTTAAACGATTGTAAGTTTATTTTATTTCTGCTTATCTATTCTTATTTAAAATATTCTATTTATAAGTTTACTTACTTTTCTTTATTTAATTTAGTTTATTTAACTTGTTTTATTGTGCTGCTTCTGCTTCTCTTGTCTTAACTTGTTTTATTTAGTGATTTTTTTTTAAAAAAGAAATTCACAAATATTATACTTTTAAAATATATTTATGTTAGGTGTATCTAAAAATGAAAACAATTGCTTAAAATATTAAAAAAAATCAGTGAAAACAATAAAATACAGAAAACAAAAAGTTTCAATTTTCTAAAAAGTGAATTCAGAAAACTTAAACCAAAGATAAATTGATAAATATCAAATGATAAATAGTATGTAGTATTATTTTAAAGAATAATAATTCATTGAAAATGATTTTATACATTTAAGGCACTTGGTGATGTTTCGTGAATAATTTTAAAATAAAATTTTTGAATTTATAGTATTACTGATGATGCACATTTAAGAGCTCTGCTAGAAAAGATATGCAAAAATAATTTGGTTGAAATAAAAAATTTGTGGTTATTATGATGTGTCACATAATTGATTAGAATCCCGTTGAGAACTGAAATTATTAGGGTTATTTTGTGTCTGAATCTCTTTGTGGACATTGTTTATGATTTGAATTTCTAAATTTTTATGCATTAATGTAACTATTACAATCTTACTGGTATAAACATAAATTCTACATTTGAGTCAACACACCTTGAGCACTTTTTCATGTAATAAAATACATATTGTCATATAAAAATATTATAACAGATTATAATCAAACACCACTTGAAGCATAATTAAAGAACCAATGCACTATTTTTCTCTTTCTTTTTCTTCCTTTTTTTTTTTTTTGTATTTAAGAATATGGAAAACATTTATATTAAAAAACAACAACTTCGACTTTAGACATAACCAAAAATATAAGAAATTAGTAAATACCTTTTTGATTAATAACCATAATAATACACCAGAGTTATAACCAAGTCATAATTTGTATAATGTAGAATTTTTTGATATTTTTATTTTTTCAAAAAAAATATTTTGATACAAATGGAATTCATAATTTTTCGTAAATTTGATTAATACAATTGAGGATTTGATTTCAGGTTGAGAATACCCTCTTTTTTTATTTTTATTTTTTATTTATAACTTTAAAAGAAATTGTTGTTTTGAGCCTCTTACATAGGATCATACACAGTGACAAAAATTGTCATTAGACATTAGCAAATCTATTTGTATTTAGCTTTCAATTGTTAAAATTTTCTATAGACATTACTACAAAAATAGTTAAAGATCACACTTTGACAAATGAAACTATCTCATTTTTATTGAAAGTGTGATAAAAAAAATTAGATTAATATTTTAATCACACTTAATTTGCATGAGTGTGATAATATTTATTTTTAATCTCATTTTTTAAATAAGTGTGATTATATCTTCTTTTTTTAATCACATTTTCTAAGTAAGTGTGATTGTATGTTGTTCATACTAATAGTCTTCTAATATGCCATAAAATATATTTTTTAATGTTTGACATGAAAATCCTAAATTAATTAAATAATCATTTATTTTGATTTCATAGAAGGCTAACAATATTGTACTCAAAGTTTATAAAATCATGTAACACTAACCCTTTTGAAGGTTTCATAGTGATGCCTCAACTTAGTTCAAACATGAGTTATTAACCATGAAACAAAGTATGAATAGGAATTTAACTTAACACATTCAAAACATGGATTTTAATGGAGTATTAATTTCATGGATTGAAATATATAAAACTACTCATGAATACAACTAACTCACGAATCATGCTATTAGTTAAAAATAGAAGCCCCACATGCTTCTAATGAAGATGTGAGAAGACCCTTACCTTTACCTGAAGCTTTGATTTACAAGGAGGGAAAAGATAGAGTTGATGGTTGAAATGGTGCAAGTAAACCCCAAGCCTCAAGAACACGCCAAACCTTCAAAGTGTTCTTCAATATTCTTTCAAAACTCAATCAAAACCCTCCATTTCACCTCACAAGTGACACCATGTCTTGGGTAGTGGTGAGTCTGCTGCAGTTTTGGGTTGGGACTCGTATGAAAAACTAGAATAAAGAATCTGGAATGCCACCCGAATTGCAATTTTGTGGTCTATTTGGAAATTGAGAAAAGATGTTGTGTTTAATGGGGTGCAGCCAAATCTGGAGGAAGTCTGTGAGCTTATAAAAGTAAGAATTGCAACGTGGGTAAAGGATTCATTTCCTGCTATGGTGTTTTCTGTCAATGATTTGGTGTTTAATCTTCATCAAGTTAGATTTTGCATTATTTCCTTATTTAGTATTATTTCCTTATTTATATCGTTTTCTAAATTGTATCGTTTACATAAACTCCAATCTTACTTTTAATCACATATTAATCAATAAACAAAATAACACTACTACAAAAATAGTTAAAAATCACACTTTGACAAATGAAACTATCTCATTTTTATTAGAAGTGTGATAAAAAAAATTAGATTAATATTTTAATCACACTTAATTTGCGTGAGTGTGATAATATTTATTTTTAATCTCATTTTTTTTAAATAAGTGTGATTATATCTTCTTTTTTTTAATCACATTTTCTAAATAAGTGTGATTGTATGTTGTTTATACTAATAGTCTTCTAATATGCCATAAAATATATTTTTTAATGTTTGACATGAAAATCCTAAATTAATTAAATAATCATTTATATTGATTTCATAGAAGGCTAACAATATTGTACTCAAAGCTTATAAAATCATGCAACACTAACCCTTTTGAAGGTTTCATAGTGATACCTCAACTTAGTTCAAACATGAGTTAGTAACCATGAAACAAAGTATGAATAGGAATTTGACTTAACACATTCAAAACATGGATTTTAATGGAGCATTAATTTCATGGATTGAAATATATAAAACTACTCATGAATACAAAACTAACTCAGGAATCATGCTATTAGTTAAAAATAGAAACCCTAGCATGCTTCTAATGAAGATGTGAGAAGACCCTTACCTTTACTTGAAGCTTTGATTCACAAGGAGGAGGGAAAAGATAGAGTTGATGGTTGGAATGGTGCAAGTAAACCTCAAGCCTCAAGAACACGTCAAACCTTCAAAGTGTTCTTCAATATTCTTTCAAAACTCAATCAAAACCCTTTATTTAACCTCACAAGTGACACCATGTCCTGGGTAGTGATGAGTCTGCTGCAGTTTTGGGCTGGGATTCGTATGAAAAAGCTAGGATAAAGAATTTGGAATGCCACCTCAATTGCAATTTTGTGGTCTATTTGGAAATTGAGAAAAGATGTTGTGTTTAATGGGGTGCAATCAAATCTGGAGGAAGTCTGTGAGCTTATAAAAGTAAGAATTGCAACGTGGGTAAAGGATTCATCTCCTGCTATGGTGTTTTCTGTCAATGATTTGGTGTTTAATCTTCATCAAGTCAGATTTTACATTATTTCCTTATTTATATCGTTTCCTAAATTGTATCGTTTACGTAAACTCTAATCTTATTTTTAATCACATATTAATCAATAAACAAAATGATAAAGTAGACTCAAATCAAATTTTCATTTTAAAAATAAATTCTCGTGCATCGCACGGGTCACCTACTAGTGGTTATAAATAGGGATGATTTTCACAAGAATTTTACAAGAAATTCTCCATATAATGCTACATACATAAATAAAGTTGTAGAGAAAAAATCTACATCAAGCAAATCAAGTAAGAGATGTTGGGAAATAATGATTTTGTGGTGACTTTAATGCAATATTAAAGTGGGTGCCAATCCTTAATTGAGGTGATTAAAGTAGGTTTAGATTCTTTGTAGTGAAATCTTTACACTACAAAAAAAATGACAAAAAACTAGTAAGATTTGAATGAGAAATTCACTCATTAAGTTGGCCTCATGAAAGAGGTGTTAGGAAAGGTGTAAAACCTTCTATTCTACATCAATTGTAGAGGAGAGTATTGATGGATATTTAAATCCATTTTTTGCCTAAGGGTTTGAGCCCTTTGGGGCATCTAAATTTTCCGAAAGAAGGGAGTTATGGATGCATCAATGATGGACTTGGGCCAAGACTATGATCCAAGTTGGTTATGTAAAAATTGCCACACGCGCGCTGCTCGGCCAGCTCGAACCAAGCCGGGTCCCGGTGTAGACCCGCCTCCGAGAACTCTCCGGCTCCGCGCCTGCGAGGGCGCGAATCCCATTTTGTTCTCTAGCTACTACAGTTCGGACTCAACGTCACGGTTCTGAATCTAATCTCACAAAGTGCAATGTGAGACCGATAAATTACCAAAGAGTCTAAATTCGGCAAATCATTTTGGAAAACTGATTTTTATAAAGAAGTGCCAAACATGGACTGCTTTGCCAGATACAGAGTCGCCACCTAAATATTTTATTTTGAGGGAATTTAGGAAACCCTGACTCGTGCCTAAGGCCACGTGTCCATCATCGCCAAAGTTGCCTCAGCTCGGGAACTTGGGTACGAGAGGGGAAGGTCATGCAATGAGCACCCCCGCTTGCCCGATCAAAGATCGGCTTGTACTAAGCATGATATGTTGTTTTTGAAAACACATGTGTTCTTATTCTGGTTATTTAACCTAGAATTACTATATGATGCGCACAGCATACAAGTATAGACTAGATCGCCTAAGTTGGAACAAAACATTGCATGTTCATTTGTTTGAAAACGGTTTGAAGTTTGCTACTCGCAAGTAGGCTAACTCGCGGATTTCAATGAATTGTTCCAATTCAAGCAATCCAACCTTCACCCACAGGCATTTAGGCAGTTAATCACATAAGCAGTTAGCCTCATGGCAAGCATGCTTTCATGGCAATCAATAACACACATGCAGTATGCTAAAGCGTAAACACTCACAGTGTACTCCGAGCCAAAACAGAGAACTAGTTAGAAATCATGCATGATCCTTGTTCATGTTAAGATGGCTAATGCAACACATGCAAAAATGCAGCTAAAATATGCTCGGCTATTCTAGAATGGCATATAAAATGCAACTTGATACATATATTCAACTTGGAATTGAAATACAATGCAGTTAGTATGATGCGCCGAGCCCGGTGCATGCAAAATAGATGAATGATGCACGCATGCAAGCATAAGGTATGCTAAACGAAATATGCCCTAAAACTAACCATCGTAAGCGGTTAAGTAAAAGGGAGAAAGAAATGGGGGTTGGAAGACATGCATCACACACACACACGCTTATTACAACAATCGGCCCTCTCGACGGAGGGTCCGAATAAGAAGCTAACTAGCTAATCTAAGTTAATTAAACTAATTATTACAACACAAAACTAATTAACTAACAAGCTAATTAATTAAGCTATTACAACACAAATTGAATAGTTAAACGCATTAACTAATTAGGTACAAAACCAAAGCATAAACTAGCTAAGCAAATTAGCTAAGTAAAGCGACAAATCAGGAGCCTCAGAGGGAGAAGAATGCACGCATGCCCGGTCGTCTCGTTCGGAAATCCATTGCGATGCCCCAATTTGCCTCTGTTTTCAATTGTCCTCAGAACCTTGCACCAAGCTCCAGAAAGCTTCCAACTCACCTTGGGAACCTGTAGGAGGGTGGCCGACCAGTTGTTGATGTGGGAGGCCACCTGCTGACCACTTTTCTTTGTTGAAAACCAAAAAAAGTGGTCAGCCAACTAGTTTTTCTGGCTGGCCGACCAGTTGTTGCTGCCAGACTCTAGTTTGCTGCAACAGAGAGCAAGAAAGGGCATGGCAATGTATTTGCAAGATATGTGTGCACAACCACCCTCCTTATCATTTCATAAGCTCAAGGGAGTGTAGTTCTCGACCCTCGGGCTACCAATCACGCATCTAGATGCATGATGGCCGAGAGACAAAGTTGTATAATTCAATATGAAATGAATGCACACATAAACACATAAGTGCCTAGAACTCTATCATGTATGATCAAGAGCGTCGGCGATCGAGAATTGAGGCAAGTTTCATCACTTTAAGTATGAAACGTCCCTCGTTTCCCGTGTTTGGACTAACACCTATTCCAAACAAATGCAACAACAACAATGCAACTTAAGCATGCAAACATGCTATGCAACATGAACAACCTAACAAGGCTAATGGCATGCACAATGTTATGAAGAGGATGGCATACTCAATGCTAAGAACATGTAAACAAACATGCTCGATGCGATGTACGATGGCATACACAATGCGAGGTAACATAAGCATGCAACAATGTAAAGAACATGGCATACACAATGCGATGAACAACATAAGCATGCAACAACATGACAATGTAAGCATGCAAATAACATGAAAGAAAACATGCTCGATGGTCTTAAACCAAAATGGACAGATCTCAATCATGCCCAAATCAATGGCCATAACACTAAAACAAAGACATGAAATGCAAAACAAAGCATGCACATGCATTGGCCCATCAACTAGGCCAAAGAGCACAACTCTCGAGAGTGCTCAAGAAGTGATAAACATGGAAGTGTGACAACACTAAAGGCTCTGAAATCAAGTGCGAAATGATGCCAAATCATTCAAAAACACAAGTAAAGCATGCAAGAGGGCCTAAGGCACAAAGCCATTAAAGGGACTACACAAGGGGTATGCAATACATGGCATAAATGATTGAACCAATCATGGACAGAGCTTAATTAGGTTTAAAAAAGACCAAAACATGCTAAGATGAGGGCTCAAGGACCTAGGCAAGATGGCATACATGCTAGGCCACAAATTAGGCAACAATGCTTAACCCTTAGAGGCATTCAAAGCATGAAAGAAATGGGAACATGGCAGTCCTATATGCTCTGAAATGTCATGTTAGGTGATGCTAAATCATGTACACAACACAAATGAAGCATGCTATGGTGCCCAAAGCTTGAAGCTAGCATAGGCATTTGTACTATAACTATGCAAAACATGAAGCATATGATCAAGGCAACCCAAAACAGTCCTAGAACATGTCAAAATGAGTCTAAAACATGCATGGAAGGAAGCCCAAATAAGCTAGCATGAAGGGCATAAGGCATGGAATATGCAAGGCAAATAAGGTGGATTACACTTCACCTACCAAGACCAAGCGTGAGATGACTTAACCAACAAAAATCAGAGTTATATCATGGCAAAATAACCCCAAAAACACATTGAAATGATAGCTCGCAAGCTTAGGCATGAAGGCATACGCGATGGCTCATGTTAAGGCATAAAGGGCGAACCCTCCAACACATTGAATAAGTGAAAGATGCAAGTGTATGACCACACTACATGGACTGAAATCACATATGAAATGATGCCAAATCATTCAAATAGGTCAAGCAATACATGTTAGTGGACTTGATACACAAAGCTAACAAGCTAGAATGCATTATAGCTATACAAACCATGGCATGAAAGACCAAAAAAACACAAATCAGAGCTAAAGCATGCTAAAACATGGACAAAAGCTTCTTGAAGTTAAGCCAAAAGCATGCTAGAATGACATGTTAAAGCATGGTACACATTAGGCTATTTCATGGAAATGCACTACAAGTGCATGGAACATGCAAGGATCAACCAAACCAAACCTTAACAGAGGTATGACATGGCAAAACATCACCAAAAACATGCTAAAATGGAGTCAACATAAGCTAGAAAGACATGCTACTTCATGAAGCATACAAGACTAGTTTATGAAATTTACACTACAAATGTATAAGGTATGCAAGGGCCAACCAAACCAACCAGAAATAGATCTAAGGCATGTTAAAAAAACACCAAAAACCTACTGAGATGGCCCCAAAACAAGCTAGAAAGACATGCTCAAACATGAGGCACACAAAGCTAGTTTGTAAGATTTACACTACAAGTGTATAAGGCATGCATGGAATGACCAAACCAAATCAAAACAGATCTGAGGCATGCTGAAATAACCCCAAATACATGCTAAGAGCAATCCAACACAAGCTTGACAAACATGCTCAAACATGAGGCATTCAAAGCAAGCATTCAAAATACAAAGAGAGGGGATGACCCTCTCCTATTTGGGACCTCAAAATACCACTTCCACCACTAAAATTCCTCTGAGTTTCAGTGGTGAGAAGGTCAAAACAAGGTGGTCCCAAAAGCTCAAAAAGAAGGCACAAAAGCAAGGCCAAACAAGGCCTAAGAGGGGGTAGACAACCCCCAACACAAAAGTGACCTCAAACAAACATTTTAAGCATGCAAAAACAAAACTTTTTACAGTAGGAAGTTAAGCCTAAAAACCATGCAAATAGGGTTAAAAGCTTAAGCAAAAAGCAAGGTTTAAGGGGTTAAAGGCTCACCCTTGAAGACCACCTTCAAAACCACAACTCCAACAGGTTTTTCAAGCTTAAACCAATCCAAAAACTACAAAACCAGCTCCTAATCACCTCAGCAACAAAAGGATGGTGTTTGAGTGTGTGTTTGTGTGTTAAAGTATGGCAAACTACACTTTTAGGCAGAAAACAAGAGCAAACAAGAAGAATAGAGACAAGTGTGTATCTATAGCTCTAGCACCATTTTTCTGACCCTAGAGGAGGGAGGAGGAGGTTCTCTCTTATAGAGAACAAAAGTGAGGAAGCTAAGGGTCCAAGGCCATCCCTCCATACACGTGTATGGAGGATGGTTCTGGTGCCTTCCAGCTGTGCCAGCTAGCTAAAAATATCTCCAAAAAGGTGACAAAAAGTAGCCGACCACTTGAAGTGGTCAGCCAGCTACTTGAAGTGGTCGGCCGACCACCACAAGTGGTCTCCCAAGACAACAAGTGGTTGGCCATGGTGGGAGAGAGTCTAGAGCATGAAAACAATGCAGTGGTGTGGTGGCCGACCAGAAAAAATGGCCCAAAGACTAAGGAGACCAGTTGGCCGACCAGAAAATTGGCTGGCGGGAAGAAAAGTGGTCTCCAAGGGGAAGAACTGGTCTCCCACCCTTGTACCACCTTCCAAACAAGGAAAACAAGGTTTGTACCAAAAACAAACCAAAACGGATGCAAGACGAAAGTTCGGGAGGCAAGGCGCGCGGCTGAAAGCCTCGAAAACTAGTCTAAAGGCACCAAAAGTGGTCTACGACCCCAAAAGTAGTCTCCCGGACCACAGTGTCCCTCTAGGCAAAGGCAACAAGGTGTGGTTCAAAAACCACGCCAAACAGAGAACGCTAAGCGGTCCTGAGTCAAGGCGTGTGGCCGAAGACTCCGAAAACTGAAAACTGGTCTCCAAACAAGAAAAGTGGTCTACAACCACAAGAGGAAGGTCTACCAGACCTTTCCCTCCCTCCAGGAAAGAGAAACAAGGCTTGGCCCGCAAACCGAGCCAAAGCTTAAAGAGTTCAGAGGCCCGGAGGCAAGGCTCTTAGCCAAAACTCCGAAACCTCGAAACGAGCACGATATACGCAATCACCGAGCGCTCAATCGATGATGTCTGAGTCTTAAGGTTGGTCAAAAATGGGGTGTCTACACCCGGTCCAGGGATCTTGGGCTTGAGGCTTGTAGGAATGGATTGAGTGTGGAGGTTGGGCTTGGCCCACCCATCTTAATCTTTGTGGGCTACAGAATTATACACATTACACAAGTGTACAATAGAGCTGGTAACTCCTTGTAGACACCCCATTTTTGACCTACATCAAGACTTGGGCATCATCATTTGTGCACTCGATGATTGTGTTTGTTTGTGCTTGTTTTGAGCGCCCGAAGTTTTTGGCGGAACGCCTTGTCATTGAGCCTCTAAACCCATTTTGTTTTTGTGATTGTTTTTGGGCCAAACCTTGTTGCCTCTTGCCTAGAAGGGGGAGGGGCCTTGTCGGCCACTTTTTGGCTTTGTTAGCCACTTTTTGTTCTTGTCGACCACTTGAAGTGGCCGGTCGGCTACTTAGAGTGGTCAGTCGGCTACTTAGAGTGGCCGACGGCCATTTGTCTCATTTTTCAGATATTTGTTTGCCAGTTGTGCCAGCTATTGTTCACTGAAGTGCATCACCATACACGTGTATGGAGGGATAAATGCAAGCCTTTCTCTTGATTTTCTATATATAAGGAATGCTCTCCCCCATTTGAAGGGGTTGGACATTTTGGATTAAAATTTCCTCTCCCTCTCTAGAATTCTCTCTTTCTTCTTATTTTGTGCCTTATAGTTAGATTTCTCTACACTTTGGCACAAGGACCCTTAACCAAACATTCTCACCTTGGAGCTGAGATTCTTTGAGGTTTAGTTTGAGCTCTTGAGGGAGGTTTGAGCTGGAATTTGAGCTTGTTTTGTGCTGTGCTTCAAGAGGTATAAGACTTACCTTATAGGCTTTGTTTTGCTTACTTGCTTTGCCACCTTTTGTACTATTTTTGGCCTGGTTTTCAACTACAAAAAACTCTAATTTTTGAGGCTTAAAATGATGGTTTGAGGTCATTTTGTGTTAAGGGGTAGTCTACCCTTCTTGTTGCCTAATTGTGAAGCTTTTTGTGCCATTTTTCAAGGCTTTCAAATCAAACTTTTTGAACCTTTAAACCACTGAAATTCAGAGTTATTTTAGTGGTGGAAAACATGTTTTGAAGTCCAAAATGTGAGGGGCTAGCCTCCCCTCCTTGTGTCTCACTTGCATGCCTAATTAGCATCACATGGTAGTATGT
This sequence comes from Camellia japonica, assembly GCA_030407325.1. NCBI lineage: Eukaryota > Viridiplantae > Streptophyta > Magnoliopsida > Ericales > Theaceae > Camellia > Camellia japonica. Next base: position 64,542,968 of record JAPPVO010000059.1, on the reverse strand, counting down.
TTTTGTAGCCTAACTTAACTTATTTCTAGCATATGTTTGCCTATGATTTGGAATGATTTAGCTCTATTTTGGGCTGCTTTGGTCATGTGAGTCACGTTTTGCGTAGTTGTAGTGCAAATGGCTTCACTAGCTTAATGTTTTAGGCCTTTAAAGATGATTTGCTTGAGTTGGTTGCATGTTGTAGTGTCTTTTTACATGTAATTTCAGCATATATAGCTCTGTCACATGCTCATTTGTTTCACTCTTTCTTTGCTCTTTTTAGAGTTGTTCTTGAGTCTTGTTTGGAAGCTAACATGTGAGCATGTTTTTCTAGCACTTTGTACCTTAATCTTAGTATGATTTAGTCACTGTTTTGACTGGTTTTAGCTCTGTTTTGAGCTGGTTTGGCCTTTTGAGGCTTGTATTGTGTGGTTGTGGTGCAACCTCTTTCACTAGCTTAATGTGTTAGGCTTTTTAACATGAATTGCATGAGTTGCTTGCATGATTTAGTGTCATTTTGCACTCCATTTCAGCACTGAAATCTCTGCAATCTCCCTCTATTCTTCGCTCTTTCATTTGTTTTGAAAGTGGTTTTAAACCCCTTGTTGGCTTGAGTGTGGAATTGAGACCCTCATGCCTAATGGTTTAATTCCTTCGGGAGTTCATTACCAACAGCATGAGGCCTCTTTCATGCTTAAGGTACTTGTGGTTTAAGCCCTCTTTCCATTAGAGGACACTCACATTTTGGACTAATCAATTAAAGAATGGATTGGTAATCTAAAATGTGTAAAAAAAATGAACAAAGTAAAAGAGGCAAGATTAAGCATCTGTAGACGTCCCCGAACGTCCCGGGAGAAATCCCGCTTTGTTTATTTGGGCTCACTACAGTTCAGGACTCAATGTCACGGTCCTATATCTAATCTCGCAGAGTGCAATGCAAGACCAATGAATCATCAAAGAGTCTAAATCCGGCAAATCGTTTTTGAAAACAGATTTTTATGAAAGAAGTGCCAAACATGGACTGCTTTGCCAGATATAGAGTCGCCACCTAAATATTTATTTTTGGGGGAATTTAGGAAACCCTGACTCGTTGCCTAAGGCCACGTGTCCGTCATCACCAAAGTTGCCTCGGCTCGGGAACTTGGGTACGATTGGGGAAGGTCACTTCGTGAGCACCCCCGCTCGCCCGATCAAAGATCGGCCTCTACTAACCATGATATCGAGTTTTGAAAACAATATGAGCTCTTATTCTGGTTATTAGCCTAGAATTACTATGTAATGCGCACAACATATAAGTATAGACTGGGTCGCCTGAATTGGAATAAAACATCTCATGTTCGTTTGAAAAACAGTTTGAAGGTGCTACTTGCAAGTAGGCTAAGACGTGGATTTTGCCATTCTCGGGTGGGCTTAGAAAACATGATTTTGCCACTCTCAAGTGGGCTTAAAAACTCTCAATTGGTGAATTGTTCCAATTCAAATAACCAGTCTATACTTGTATGCTGTGCGCATCACATAGTAATTCTAGGCTAATAACCAGAATAAGAGCTCATATTGTTTTCAAAACTCGATATCATGGTTAGTAGAGGCCGATCTTTGATCGGGCGAGCGGGGGTGCTCACGAAGTGACCTTCCCCAATCGTACCCAAGTTCTCGAGCCGAGGCAACTTTGGTGATGACGGATACGTGGCCTTAGGCAACGAGTCAGGGTTTCCTAAATTTCCCCAAAAATAAATATTTAGATGGCGACTCTGTATCTGGCAAAGCAGTCCATGTTTGGCACTTCTTTCATAAAAATCTGTTTTAAAAAATGATTTGCCGGATTTGGACTCTTTGATGATTCATCGGTCTTGCATTGCACTCTGCGAGATTAGATACAGGACCGTGACATTGAGTCCTGAACTGTAGTGAGCCCAAATGAACAAAGCGGGATTTCTCCCGGGACGTTCGGGGACGTCTACAGTTTCTGGCGACTCTGTTGGGGAGTTAGAGAACTTAACTTGAACTCATGATATCTTGTTTTGATTACACTTATGTGTTTCTTTGCATTGCATGTGCATTGGTGCGCCTAGGACAACGTGTTTGCCGTCTGCTATTCCTGAACGGTTTGTCGGAGGCTCGCTTTGAGAAGCGTGCCGTAAGGCTGACCGGTTACGGGCTCGGCCACGATGGGAACACAAACCCCGGCTTTTACCGGGGCACCCTTTTTGACCATTCGGCCTAGTGCATATTCGGAATCCATAGTGACCATTCCAAACTAGGACAGGTTGCTTACCCAATTATAGGTTGTTTGAAACTGCTGCGTGCATAGTGAAACCCTAGCTCCTGACAAAATAGGACAGGGAAACCCTACCCCAACATAGGGGTGTTTTGACTCTCACTTGTTTGTTACGTGCTTTAGAGTTAGCCTCTACAGGAATACATGTATCAGTTTACAAGTTTGGGTATCAGGCCTGCGGGCACCAGTTCAGTATTTTGGGAATCAGTTATCTGCGGGTATCAGATTCAGTTTTGGGGGCAGTGATTTAGGAACAGTGATCAGTATTTGAGAAGATCTATTCAGCTTATCAACTGGTGTTTGTGATGCCCAACTGTGTGTTGTGTGTTTATTTACGCTGTTATGCTATCCGTTTGTCTGGTTGTTTATTTCCTTATTATTGCTTTATTTATCTTTTTGCTAGGTAGTTTAGCACAATTGCTTCAGACCAAGCAGATATTCCCCAAGCACTCTGGACTAGAGGTCACCGACTCAATCGATCTGAGGATCTGGTCGATGGACAACCAGTGTTTTATTCCTTACCCCCGGTTATCAGACGGAGGTCGAGAAGACGCAGTGTATCCGAGCAGAGGTTGCCAGAACAGTGGTTTATCCCGTCAGTGGACAGTTAAGCTGAGGTTTCAGTTTTTACCACAGAGATAGATATACCAGTCAGTCAGCTAGAAGCAGAACATGGCAGGGATGGAGGACATGGTGCGCCAACTTCAAGAAAGTATGAGAGCCAGCAGGACACTGTTCGTCGAGATGAATTTGCTAAACAATAGGCCGAGATCATGGCCCAGCAGGCAGAGTTAATTGCCAGACTGCAACAATAAACCGGGGCATCTGCCTCACATCAAGCTCCTCCCCCACCAAGGGTCCCGTTACCCGGGGAGACGCTAAATGCCTAGAATATCCAGGAGGATACAGATATCCCGACGGGGCCGGCTCCGCCCCCGATTCTACCTCAACTATCCAAGGCACCTACGCCCACCAATCAACCGGACTCTCCCTTTGAGTTTGAGGTGGACCCTACAGCGTTGAAGTTGAGCAAGCTTGAGAAGTTGTTCAAGAAATCCCAAGGGGTAAAGTCCATCCCAGACATTGAGGACGGGTATACCGACGCGGCTGTGACGTTGCCAGACCGTTGAAGATGCCACAGATCGACCACTTCGACGGGTTTGGGGATCCCATGGTGCATCTATTTGTTTTTTGGACATATTAAGGCCGATGGGCCTCACCAGACTACAGAAGCTTTCATTGTTTGGCCGGACCCTGTCAGGTGTGGCGGCCATCTGGTACACAAAATTGAAAGACGATGTCAAGCGGAATTGGGATGGGATGGCCGAGGCTTTCATTGCACAGTACTCCTGTAACACGCAAATCGAGATTACCACCTGTGATCTCGAGACAACAAGGCAGGAGCCTAAGGAGAGTTTCTCTGAATTCGTAACCCGCTGGAGGGCCAAGGCCTCAATGATGACCACTAGGCCCACTGACAAGGATCAGATTCGGATGATTGTGCGCAATCTCTAACCCAAACTGATGCAGAAAATGATCGTGCTCCCTTTCCCCACCTTTTCGGATTTGCATGAGATGGGGGTACAAATTGAGGATGCGATGAAACAGGGTCTGATTGACCAAGACAGAGAGCAACCCAGGAGAACCTTCAACCGTAACACCAATACAGGCACAAGCAATGCCGCAACTACCAGAGCTTCAGAAGTAAGCATGGTCACCACCAATTCCCCAAGAAACCTTGTAGCTACGCCATTCACTATTGCGTCCGGTAGTAGTTCGCAAACAGCCAAATACCCACCCAAAAACCAAAGAACTTTCACTCCACTATATATGTCCTTGTCCAAGGCTTTAGGAGTTTTGATTAGGAAAGGGCATTTAAAGCCCCTAGAGCTGCGGCCGTTACCAGAAAAACTCCCCCCCTCCCATAATCCAGCCAAGTACTACACTTTCCACCAACAGCACGGTCATGACATCGATCAATGCTTCCGATTACGTCATGAGATTCAAGATCTCATTGATAATAGGGTGATTGTGCCTCCAGAGAAACCCAATGTCATAACCAACCCTCTCCCACCACACAACCAAGCTCTACCTCCCAAACGTGTCAACTTTATCCAGACCGGGGTCATGTCATATGACCCCAGCATATATATCACCCCATCTCACCTACCCAAGCCGGAGGTGTTCCTTCCCGACAGTACTGACTTGTGCATGTTGGACATCTCCCGAGCCCAATCTGAATCAATGGTGGTGACCATCGAAGATGGAATAGGGATGATTTTGGAGGAAAGTAGCGTTGTTGATTCGAGGTCTGAGGAAATTGGGGACTTTGCTGAGGAAGTGTACAATTCGAGTGGCTACATTGCGTCAGCGGGTCAGAATAGGCCAAATGTGGAATTGCCAGTGGGGGCAGAAATTTGTGTACTACAGGGGGATGGACTTGGTCAGAGGATAGATGATTTAGCAGTTCTGGAAGGGGACATCGCTGACCTCCAGATTTTCAACGAACAAGATCCGGGGGACATAACAGTCAATTGGTTCGATTTTGAGGAGTCGGCAGAGGTCACAGGGTGGCTTGACGACCAACCAGATATTGTTGAAGAATCTCAGCTGGAAAAGGGCCCGTCAGAGGCAAGGACATCAATTGTGGCCGGAAGGGCCAGGGATCAGAATACATCATCGGAGAGCGCCAGTGCTAAGAATTTCGCTCGGGATCTGGGCATTTTGAATACAAGAGATGTTGAACAACAGACTGCATTGATGCAGCTAGAACATGAAGGAATTGAAGACTCTGAGAGAGCCAGAAAAGCCAAGGCCCCTGTGGGGATTGAAAGTGCCGTGTGCACAAGGACAGAGGATACTGCCAGCATGTGGACAGAGGGTACCGTAAGTACAAGGACAGTGGTAACGGAGCCGGACAGGTGTCTGTCGGCTACCGATGGAATGTGGTGGGAGGACGATGATCTATGTCTTGCCCACACGGATGAGGATTGGGGGAGTAACCAACAGGACGATACCTGGTACATTGGTGAAGTTGACCATATGACTAGGAGTGGGCAATATTTCAAGCCCCCACACCTAGATCAGCCAGAAGCGTCCGGGAAGGACAGGGAGTCGGAGAGACAGAAAGAGCAGCAACTCGAAGAAGAGGCTGTACTTAAGTAGTTGAAAAAGATACAAGCAGACATCTCCATTTGGGGACTGCTTATGGCTTCACGTGTGCATAGACAGGTTGTCCTATCAGCAATGGACAAAACCAAACTCTCGATAGACACCACGCCTGAACAGCTGGTGGGATTGGTCTTTCCGGGAGGAGGTTCCCCGACGTTGACCTTTTTTGACAAAGAACTGCCGCCTAAGGGCGCGAATCATAACAAACCGCTCTACATCTTTGCGGAGTGTAGAAGCAAATGGATACCGGTGGTTCTTGTCGACACAGGATCCGCTATTAATGTGTGCCCGTCGAGGACGACATATGCAATCGGGTTAAAGCCTGCGGACTTCGTGCCAACTGCCCAGGTGATTCGGGCGTATTATAACACAAGCAGGGAGGTGATGCGGACTGTCAAAATTCAGACCCAGGTTGGTCCGGGACAACACGAGATCGATTTCCATGTCTTGGATGTTCTCGCAACCTTTAACCTACTTTTGGGGCGACCGTGGTTGCACCAGGTAAAGGCAGTCTCTTCCACCTTACACCAGATGTTGAAATACCCCCACGGGAAGGGGGTGTGTGACACCCCTGTTCCGTATTATGCTAATTGGTCCTTAATTTAAGTATGATTATGTGTTTAGCATGATTTTATGTGTCATTATGTGAATGTATGTGATTTTGAGTTTTTATCTGTTCACCGTAGGAATATCTGTTTGATTTTACTGCTTCGGGAATTAAATTGAGGGCCTTATCGGCCACAAAACCCAAAATTGATTACGCCTTTGTGATTAGCGTAATTTTTAGAGCCTACGGTGAAATTTGATTGAAAAATTGATTCAGGTCAGATTAAGTCAATTAAATTGATGAATTAAAGCCCAACTACTTTATTATTTTAATATTGGCCTTAGTGGGGTTTTGTTTACAGCCTCTACACTCCCTATTCTCTATTATTCACTTCATTTGGCTGATCAAAAACTCAAGGGAGAAGAGAGGGTCGGCTAGAGAGAGAAAAAAGAGGAGAGTTGGGTGTTGTTTGGCTCAAATTTGTGAAGGATTGGAGGATTGAACTCAAGAAATTGCTATAGTTTGGAAGATTGAACCTCTAGGTAAGCATTTGGTCTTGAATTCATGAGTTTAAACTTGTGATTTTGTGTATTAAAGGTTAATTGGTGATCAAGAACAAGAGTTGTGCTATAATTGATGAATTTGGGGTTAATGTACACATGCATGTATAGGATCACCATGATTTTGTGTAATCAAGCATGTAGTAAGATTGAATATGGAAAAATGAGTGTTGAATCATACATGCAAGCATAGTTTTGTTGAGCTTCATGCTTAGAAGCACCATTTGTACCATTTGAAATAGAAATGGAGTCAAGAATTGACATGCATGCATGATTGATGGGGATATGAAGCTTAAATGCATGAATTTAATGTATTGGAAGTAAGTTTGGTATCATTTGGGTTTGCATGTGATTGATTCATGAGAATCGAGCTTCAATATGTTGTAATTTGGTGTTTATATTATGTTAGTATGATTATATTTGAGATTTGGGCCATTGCATGCAAGTAGTGTGGCTGGGAATTCGAATTGGAGCTCAAGAACACAATCTGGGTTTTCCAGAATTTTGGTGTCCGCTCGAGCGGGGTAATGGACGCTCGAGCGGGAAAATCGAGCTCCCAGCATTTTCTGCAGACCTGGTTACCGCTCGAGCAGGGAAGTTGACGCTCGAGCGGGGAGCTATGTAGGCAGGAAGTACGCTCGAGCGGCCGAGTTTGCGCTCGAGCGGGAATTGAAGGCAACCAGTACTTTTGCAGACCTAAGGGTCCGCTCGAGCGGGAATTCACGCTCGAGCGGGACCCTGTTTTCTGAAATTCTGAAAATGCATTCTGTGTTATATTTTTCCGTTCTCTTTCACTTGTAAACACTCTTAGGCATGCATTGAGCATCGTGATTGAATTAAAGAGATAAGAATAAAGCCTAAAGAGGAATATGTGAATTAAAGAACGGATTGAACTATTTGTGACCCATATGTGTTATGTGATATGTAGGGTCAAGCTCCAGGGCAAATCCACATGCCGACCACTGTGAGTAATATCTAAATTATGTTATTGTCCCATTTGCTTACTCTTATGTAAGTTTGTAAAGTTCATTAATTTAATGGTGGACAAGTTTGATACAAGGGCCTATGTGCCAGTTTGATAAAGAGCCTAAGTGCCAGTTTGATATAAGAGCCTAAGTGCCAGTTCGATATAAAGGCCTATGTGCCAGTTTGATATAAAGGCTTATGAGCCAGTTTGAAATGGAAGGCCTATGAGCCATTTGACACGAAAGTGTATTTGGGCCTATGAGCCATTTGACACGAAAGTGTATTTGGGCCAAAGGCCGTTTGATACGAAAATATATATGGGCCGAAGGCCGTTTGATACAAAAGTATATATGGGCCGAAGGCCGTTTGATACGAAAATATATATGGGCCGAAGGCCGTTTGATACGAAAGTATATATGGGCCGAACGCCGTTTGATACGAAAGTATATATATGGGCCGAAGGCCGTTTGATACGAAAGTATATATATGGGCCGAAGGCCGTTTGATATGAAAGTATATATGGGCCGAAGGCCGTTTGATACGAAAGTATATATGGGCCGAAGGCCGTTTGATACGAAAGTATATATGGGCCGAAGGCCGTTTGATACGAAAATATATATGGGCCGAAGGCCGTTTGATACGAAAGTATATATGGGCCGAAGGCCGTTTGATACGAAAGTATATATATGGGCCGAAGGCCGTTTGATACGAAAGTATATATGGGCCGAAGGCCGTTTGATACGAAAGTATATATGGGCCGAAGGCCGTTTGACACGAAAGTGTATATGGGCCGAAGGCCGTTGGATATAAATGTGGGCCGAAGGCCGATTGATAAATGATTGGGCCAAAGGCCGATTGATAAATGATTGGGCCGAAGGCCGATTGACATGAATGAATGGGCCAGAGGCCGTTTTGACACGAATAATAGTCTGAAATGAATGATAGTCCAACATGAATGAATTGGGCCCGAGGCCGTACGTTTGTTTTGGGACCTCAGTTACTTAACTTACATATGTCTATGTATGTATGTTTTAGTTAGAAATGCAAATTGGGCCCAAGGCCGTTTGATGTATGTTGCTCCAATGTACATTCTTTATTTGGTATTATTCACTGGGCTTTCGCTCACGCTCATTCATGTATTTGTAGGTGAGCCAGAGAAGTCCAAACCCAGCCTCAGTGAAGTCAGTGTGGAACAACAAAGATTTTTGGGGAAAGTCAGCCTTTGTGTCTCACGCACGAGACCCGCCTTCGCCTTTTGTCGTTTGTTTCTGTTCTGTTATGTTGGCGAAGTTTTGAGTACGTCTGTGTATAGTTTTGTTTAGCTGACTTAGATTTGAATGATCCTGTTTGTACAGAATTTTATGTTGTTGTACTTTCTGTTGTGGGTTGTTAACATATGTATGTAATGAGGTGCATATAAGCACGGCTCTATGGACAAAGTTTCAAATTGCTTCCGTTTGGCCCCTTTTTCTCTGATGAGTTTTGTCCGTTTTGATTTGAGGCCGTAGGTAATCTCGCGATTACTGGCCGGTTACGTCCTTAACCCACGGGGGCGGGTTAGGGTCGTGACAGAGTGGTATCAGAGCACGAGTTAATAACTCACACACTTGTCCAAAAAGAGCAATAAGCGTCTAGATGAGATCTAGGATGCATTCATGTGATAAATATGAATTTGGAGACATGGATAATATGCTTAACTATTTTTTTTATATGAACTTTGGAAGCATCAAGAATATGCTTAAGTGTTTCGATATGAACAGTTATGCTACAATTTGCAAATTGCTTGCATGGTGAACCTTTGGGATATGTATGCTCTCTAGTATATGCATACTTGTGAACCTTGTATAAAGTATAATGCTACGTTTGGCATAAATGAATGATTGTCTAAATTCTCCTTGAATGTAATTGTGGTAATCCTTAGCGGAGGCCCTCGCCCAGGGGACATAATACTGTGGCTTATGGTCATGAGGCCCTAGCCCGGGGGAAATAGTACCGTGGCATAGCCCTCGCCCGGGGGAGATAATACCGTGGCCTATGTATGAGATATGTTGATATGCTTGACCAACATGATATGTCACGCTAAGGAAGTACCACACATGATTCGAAATGAGATATGAATTGTTACACTAATGTGTGCAACAAGTTTGTTTTGCTATAATGCACATACATGAATATATGAACCATGGAAAGGTGTTTATGTGCATTCAATTTTGCTTACGGGTGTGGTGTGAAATACGAACATGATTTGAGTATATATTACTTAGTAAATGTTCAGCATGCTATATTTGATAGGTATGCAATTATCTGTTATGCTGTGATTAGTTGCGTACAATATGTGAAATGAGTATAAAGATGTGTCTATGTGTAATGTACCCATGTGTATCGTGTTTATTTTTGTATGGGACATCCCAGTAATTGGCAAGGTTAATAAGAATTGTGTAGAGTATGGATTGAGTAAGGGCATGCGAGTGGAAGGCTCTTCCACAGCCCGACTTGATAGTCTGGAAGGAATAGTATAAAAATGGGCAGAAATCTTAAGACGACAACGTCAGTTGCCGCTACGGCAAGAACCTTTGCCACCAAAAGTGTAAGAACACCGAGGAGTTTATTATCAGCTTTCTGGGGCTCGTTATAGATGTGGTAAAATGGACTATACGGTAAGGAACATCCCCGGATTGAACGAAATGTGAATGAATCCTCTGCCTCGGCTAAATCCGTACCAGTGGTAGGAATTGCTACTCAGGATGGAGTAATTGCACTCATCCCAGGAAGCACTCAGAATACTGTGATTGTTATCCCAGGTATCTGTATTGTTTATAAACGAATGCCTATATGTTGATTGATTCTGAATTAGTACGTTTATACATCTTCGCCTGGGATATTATTTGATCCGGATTGGCATATTTTTCCATATCTGCTGCATGTGTATCTAGATTGGTTAGACCCACATGATCGAGACCGTACCCGTTGGAAATGTATGCCCCGTATGGGAAACTTGTGAAATACATTTTGGGATATTGATTGACTCTACACATGCACATGTACATCTGAACCTATGCTTAGGGTGATTTGTTATATTACTGTTTCAATGACTAAACCACTGCAATGTGATTCTGTGATCGTGTGACCGAGTTGAGCGCCTAAAATGATGAACTCTATGATTGGGAGACCATGTATTTTGATTAGTAGAAAATTGACTGGATCATGTGACTATACTGGGCTTGACTCATAAACTATGTTTTGTGACTAATTTGGGGCTTTTGCGTAAGACCTATCTTGTGTACGACCGAGGAACTTTGTTCGATGTGTTACTGTGCACCATGTGCTCGCATATAAGACTTATTTGGAAACTGCTATATTGATTATGATACGGACTTCCTGACATGAACAACTGCACGTATATGCAACTACACCTGAATTTATGTAGATAATACCGTATTGTACATGATTTGAAACATATTGATATGAACTATTGTGATGAATGATTCTGATATCACTTTGAGAACTGATGAACTTAGGGCAGTCGAGAAACTATCAACCATGTACCTAAGCAAACGAAGTATGCCTTACAGAACCGAATGTGCCCTATTTGAGGAAATTTTATTTGATTCGACCCGATAGAACCTTTGCCTGGTACTGTTTCGATGGAACCCTCACTTGATATAATCTGATGGAACCTTTATTTGATTTAATCCGATAAGACCTTCGTTTGGGTCGATTTGATAAGAATTTCTAATTGATTTGGTGTTGTAAAAAGGGGATTAAGAATTGCTTGTAAGTAAATGGCCAGATTATTCTTGGCAGAAAAACTGATAGACCCAAAACTTGAATTCGTTTGGAATACTCGACTTATTGGAAAGACCTTTTGTGGACTATCAACAGGTTGACCTAACCAAACGCACCATTGAGAACCAATCCCCAACTATTGAGGACATATGTGTTAAAAACGAACCGAATTGTACAAACCCCGTGATTGGGTGTCGTAAGGAGTGTTGTTCCATTTTGTTTGTTTGACGCTATGGGAACCGATGACGGTAGATTGATTTGATTTTGAGCAGTACTGAACATTTGTCTTTGACTGATCAGAACATGTTTTGTAAGGGAGAGTGGTTGCTTCAGTGTTATCAGATTTTGGGGAAATCAGGTTATAGTGAATGGTGTTGTGTTGCTTTGATGACATTCTTAGAGTATCCTTTTGTGCTAGGGGACGTTAAGCCCATGTAGCACCTTTGATTGAGATACCTTCTGCCACCGACGGTTTCGTACGGGTGGGTTTGACTAATCGATCTGGAATCGGCCACCGACGGTCGCGAACGGGTGTGCTTCAATTCCGAGACGATTATTCTTTTGTTTTGTCCGGAATGTCATCCTTTTGTAATTTGTAGATGTTTAAACATCCAAGAAACTTTGAAAAACCCTAATTGTCCGTAAGTGCGTGAATTCAGTACGCTTTGTGAATAACTCAGTGTCTTCATACTCTGTGATTGGGGCTTTGAGGATGTGTAATTTGTGTTTAACATGTGATTGATTGTTTTAGTATTACCTTTGACGCCATGGGAGTTAGTATATGAATTGCCTTCCGTTTTGACGACTATCAGATAGAGTAGAAAGACTCGATGGAACAGAAAATTGAATACTGAACTGAATTGTGAATTGCAAACTGTAAACTGTTGAATGAACTGAGAATACGTGCATTCTATTAGAAGTCGACTGCCTCGGTGTTGTTGTATTTTACAATTGATACTATGGGGATATACGGACTATATGCGTTGTATGGGTAATTGCCTTGATATTACCTTTGTTGGTTAGGGAATCGGTGTCTGGATCCATTTTGAATTCCTGAAGACTTTTGATTGACCTTGGACAACTGTGATGAGCCACTGGACTAAATACCGAATCGGATTGTGAATTGTGGAACTATTGAAGAATGAATTGAACCTCTCTGACAAGTTAGCCGACATTTGAAATAAATATGTTAGTGACCTGCTTTGAAGAGGGTAATTGGTGAACGTGTGTCTAAGTATTTTTCGGGGCCAACAGGTCGGAGCCGAATATCAGATAGTGGCGGAACTACTTCAATCCCTCTACTTTGGAATGGAAATGGGAGTGTGTGACTGCGAATTTTGTTGTGGGGCTACCTTGAGCATCAAGGTATAAGTCCCGTTTGGGTTATTGTATGTAGAATTACTAAGTTAGCTCATTGCCTCCCTGTAAAATTTTTGTATGATGCTAGTTGACTGGCCACTGGTTACATCGTCAAGATTGTTTGGTTGCATGGGGTCCCAGTATCTATTGTTTTAGGCAGAAATTCTAAAAGGTGTTTCAAGAGGCAATGGGGCTCAGCTTCTGTTTTGTTATGCTACCCGGATCCGGAGGTTCCTTTATGGAACTGGTTATTCGTAACCTCACGAGCATATGTTCTGTTCTGTTCCGTTCTGTTCTGTCTGTTAACGCTAATGGATGTATCACGTAAACTTAATCATGACTTATGATTTCTGTCTGGACAAATTATGAATTTGATATGAACAAAATTATGCTTCGACGCTGTTTTCTATTCGCAATTGATGTGTGATCAGAAAGAACTTTTTAGATTTTTGGGAAGAATGCTCCAAATGTATGTGTTAGATTTCCGGGGAATTGGAAAGATCTGTCCACCGTTGGCAAACTTTGTTTACAACAACAGCTCACACTCTAGTTACGGTATGGCACCATACATGCCTTGTATGGCATAAAAGGTAAGTCTCTAACCGATTGAAAATAGAGTGTTGCTTGATTTGGGACCAGGTGAATAACTATCAGAAAGGATTGGAACTGTTAAATGGAAAGTGTTCCGAATTGTTTTCGATTGAAGGTAAATTAAGTTTGGAGGACCAAACTTCCTAAAGGGGGGAAGACTGTGACACCCCTGTTCCGTATTATGCTAATTGGTCCTTAATTTAAGTATGATTATGTGTTTAGCATGATTTTATGTGTCATTATGTGAATGTATGTGATTTTGAGTTTTTATCTGTTCACCGTAGGAATATCTGTTTGATTTTACTGCTTCGGAATTAAATTGAGGGCCTTATCGGCCACAAAACCCAAAATTGATTATGCCTTTGTGATTAGCGTAATTTTTAGAGCCTACGGTGAAATTTGATTGAAAAATTGATTCAGGTCAGATTAAGTCAATTAAATTGATGAATTAAAGCCCAACTACTTTATTATTTTAATATTGGCCTTAGTGGGGTTTTGTTATAAGCCTCTACACTCCCTATTCTCTATTATTCACTTCATTTGGCTGATCAAAAACTCAAAGGGAGAAGAGAGGGTCGGCTAGAGAGAGAAAAAAGAGGAGAGTTGGGTGTTTGGCTCAAATTTGTGAAGGATTGGAGGATTGAACTCAAGAAATTGCTATAGTTTGGAAGATTGAACCTCTAGGTAAGCATTTGGTCTTGAATTCATGAGTTTAAACTTGTGATTTTGTGTATTAAAGGTTAATTGGTGATCAAGAACAAGAGTTGTGCTATAATTGATGAATTTGGGGTTAATGTACACATGCATGTATAGGATCACCATGATTTTGTGTAATCAAGCATGTAGTAAGATTGAATATGGAAAAATGAGTGTTGAATCATACATGCAAGCATAGTTTTGTTGAGCTTCATGCTTAGAAGCACCATTTGTACCATTTGAAATAGAAATGGAGTCAAGAATTGACATGCATGCATGATTGATGGGGATATGAAGCTTAAATGCATGAATTTAATGTATTGGAAGTAAGTTTGGTATCATTTGGGTTTGCATGTGATTGATTCATGAGAATCGAGCTTCAATATGTTGTAATTTGGTGTTTATATTATGTTAGTATGATTATATTTGAGATTTGGGCCATTGCATGCAAGTAGTGTGGCTGGGAATTCGAATTGGAGCTCAAGAACACAATCTGGGTTTTCCAGAATTTTGGTGTCCGCTCGAGCGGGGTAATGGACGCTCGAGCGGGAAAATCGAGCTCCCAGCATTTTCTGCAGACCTGGTTACCGCTCGAGCGGGGAAGTTGACGCTCGAGCGGGGAGCTATGTAGGCAGGAAGTACGCTCGAGCGGCCGAGTTCGCGCTCGAGCGGGAATTGAAGGCAACCAGTACTTTTGCAGACCTAAGGGTCCGCTCGAGCGGGGAATTCCACGCTCGAGCGGGGACCCTGTTTTCTGAAATTCTGAAAATGCATTCTGTGTTATATTTTTCCGTTCTCTTTCACTTGTAAACACTCTTAGGCATGCATTGAGCATCGTGATTGAATTAAAGAGATAAGAATAAAGCCTAAAGAGGAATATGTGAATTAAAGAACGGATTGAACTATTTGTGACCCATATGTGTTATGTGATATGTAGGGTCAAGCTCCAGGGCAAATCCACATGCCGACCACTGTGAGTAATATCTAAATTATGTTATTGTCCCATTTGCTTACTCTTATGTAAGTTTGTAAAGTTCATTAATTTAAATGGTGGACAAGTTTGATACAAGGGCCTATGTGCCAGTTTGATATAAGAGCCTAAGTGCCAGTTTGATATAAGAGCCTAAGTGCCAGTTCGATATAAAGGCCTATGTGCCAGTTTGATATAAAGGCTTATGAGCCAGTTTGAAATGGAAGGCCTATGAGCCATTTGACACGAAAGTGTATTTGGGCCTATGAGCCATTTGACACGAAAGTGTATTTGGGCCAAAGGCCGTTTGATACGAAAATATATATGGGCCGAAGGCCGTTTGATATGAAAGTATATATGGGCCGAAGGCCGTTTGATACGAAAATATATATGGGCCGAAGGCCGTTTGATACGAAAGTATATATGGGCCGAACGCCGTTTGATACGAAAGTATATATATGGGCCGAAGGCCGTTTGATACGAAAGTATATATGGGCCGAAGGCCGTTTGATACGAAAGTATATATGGGCCGAAGGCCGTTTGATACGAAAGTATATATGGGCCGAAGGCCGTTTGATACGAAAGTATATATATGGGCCGAAGGCCGTTTGATACGAAAGTATATATGGGCCGAAGGCCGTTTGATACGAAAGTATATATGGGCCGAAGGCCGTTTGATACGAAAGTATATATGGGCCGAAGGCCGTTTGACACGAAAGTGTATATGGGCCGAAGGCCGTTGGATATAAATGTGGGCCGAAGGCCGATTGATAAATGATTGGGCCAAAGGCCGATTGATAAATGATTGGGCCGAAGGCCGATTGACATGAATGAATGGGCCAGAGGCCGTTTTGACACGAATAATAGTCTGAAATGAATGATAGTCCAACATGAATGAATTGGGCCCGAGGCCGTACGTTGTGTTTTGGGACCTCAGTTACTTAACTTACATATGTCTATGTATGTATGTTTTAGTTAGAAATGCAAATTGGGCCCAAGGCCGTTTGATGTATGTTGCTCCAATGTACATTCTTTATTTGGTATTATTCACTGGGCTTTCGCTCACGCTCATTCATGTATTTGTAGGTGAGCCCAGAGAAGTCCAAACCCAGCCTCAGTGAAGTCAGTGTGGAACAACAAAGATTTTTGGGGAAAGTCAGCCTTTGTGTCTCACGCACGAGACCCGCCTTCGCCTTTTGTCGTTTGTTTCTGTTCTGTTATGTTGGCGAAGTTTTGAGTACGTCTGTGTATAGTTTTGTTTAGCTGACTTAGATTTGAATGATCCTGTTTGTACAGAATTTTATGTTGTTGTACTTTCTGTTGTGGGTTGTTAACATATGTATGTAATGAGGTGCATATAAGCACGGCTCTATGGACAAAGTTTCAAATTGCTTCCGTTTGGCCCCTTTTTCTCTGATGAGTTTTGTCCGTTTTGATTTGAGGCCGTAGGTAATCTCGCGATTACTGGCCGGTTACGTCCTTAACCCACGGGGGCGGGTTAGGGTCGTGACAGGGTGGCCATTGTTTTCGGGAATTCGTCAATCCATCCACCGCCAGAAGTGTCTATACCAGTCTTGGAAATTGAGCACGGCACGGAGGATGTGTTCTAATCAGGGTTTACTCTGGCTGAGGCTTGAGTCGTGCAAAACATCTTGGCTGTTGATGAGGGGGTGTATGTCAGCGCACAATCAATATACCTCATGAACAAGCTTCAACACATCCCTGGGATGGGATTGGGAAAGAGTGGCCGGAAAGGCATCGCAGTATTGGTCGAAGTGCCGCACAACCCGCATACCTTTGGCTTGGGTTATCTGCCCACCAAAGAGGACTGGGTTAGGAAAGGTAAGGAGATGGCTGGGAGAGCCAGAGCAAAATGGACGGGGAAGCCTTTTGAGTTAATGCACCGACCCATCCAGGGTACCCTAAACGGACGCTTCGTCCGAGAGGGGGAGGACTTTCCATTTTGTGGCTTCCCAGAGCCATGGCTGAATGCGGAGAGGAAGCGCGTGCCAGGTTTTGAGATCTTCTTTGACTTGCAGTTATCCGGGGATGATGTTGCCGAGGAGCAGACAGACCCATCAGCTGAGGTCGAGTAGTGTAAAAATATGGATTCCGAGAGCGCCGAAATCGAAATGGGGGTAGCGCTGCTTGTCTACTTTCAGATCCTCCGATCGTACAGAAGTGCTTGGGGGATAACTTCTTGGTGTCCATGATCGGGAATGAAACGGCTGCGGGCCTACAGTATAACATTTTGGATGCATCCATCACACTCTCTCTCATCTGGCAGTATGAGGAGGGATTTTTGTCAAGCAGCACCGGGTCAGGTAATGAGCCGGAATCTGATTCCACCAAGTCTAGTGAGTCGGAATCAGGTTCCAGCTCGACTGAGTGTGAGTCCGGTAATCCTGGGGGTGATAACCCGGATACTACAGTCCTGTCTAGGTCGTCTTTTTCTTTCTCTTTTGAGTCTGTTGTAGCAGAAGAATCGGACGATTTGGAAATGCTTAATGAGAATGGAATGGATGTGGTTTCTGAGTACTTTTCTGTGCCCTTGATTTATTGCATTAATCAGGACTTTCAAAATTTTGATGAAAACGACGGGGAAGAAATTCCTTCGGTTTTGTAACGTTTAATTGATGAAGAGCAGGAAAGATTTGTTAAACTTTTAGTTGATGAAATCACTACTGTTAATGTTGGTACTGAGGAGGACCCGCGGCTGGTCCAGATCGGGTCCACGTTGTCTTCGGAGGAACGCGAGCGCTTAGTCGCTTTATTAAAAGATTTCAAAGATGTTTTCGCGTGGTCCTACGAAGACATGCCTGGGATCGATCCTGAGATTGTACAGCACCGGATCCCTCTTGACCCCGAGGCCCAACCCGTTAAACAGAAACTCAGAAGGATCCGCCTGGACTGGGCCCTCAAGATTAAAGAAGAGGTCACCAAGAAAATTGACGCAAGGTTCCTACTGGTATCCGAATACCCAACTTGGTTGGCCAACATTGTTCCGGTGCCGAAGAAGGATGGCAGGATCCGGGTATGCGTGGATTTCAGGGATTTGAATAGAGCCAGTCCGAAGGACGACTTTCCCTTGCCGCATATTGATGAGTTAGTGGACTTCACAGCGGGGCATGCTTTGCTTTCGTTCATGGATGGATTCTCGGGCTATAATCAGATAGTGATGGCACCTGAAGACCGGGAGAAGACTGCTTTCACCACCCCGTGGGGGACTTACTGTTACAGGGTGATGCCATTTGGGTTGAAGAACGCTGGAGCTACATATCAACGAGCCGCGACTATGATATTACATGACATGATCCACAAAGAGGTTGAGGTGTACGTGGACGACATGATTGTCAAGTCCAAAGAAAGAGAGGGCCACTACACCGCCTTGCAAAAGTTCTTCCAAAGGATCAGAGAATTTCGATTGCGGCTGAATCCTCAGAAGTGTACGTTCGGTGTTACAGCAGGGAAAATGTTGGGGTTTCTGATTACATAGAGAGGTATCGAAGTCGACCCTTCCAAAATCAAGGCCATCTTAGAAATGCCACCACCAAGGACTGAAAAGGAGGTGCGAGGCTTTCTGGGTAAAGTGCAATTCATAAGACGGTTTATCTCAAAATTAACCTTAACTTGTGAACCACTTTTTGGTCTTCTAAAGAAAGGAAAGAAGTTCTAATGGGACGGTTGATGCCAAGCTGCTTTTGAACAGATCAAGGAATACTTATAGAACCCTCCCGTGTTGTCACCACTTGAGCCGGGAAAACCATTGATATTGTACCTTTCAGTGACTGAAACTACGATGGGTTGCATGCTTGCGTAGGAATCAGAGGATAAGGTGGAGAGGGCTATCTACTATTTGAGCAAGAAGATGCTGGAGTATGAAACCCGCTACACACCGTTGGAAAAGGCTTGCTTAGCCTTGGTATGGGCTACCAGGAAGCTGCGGCACTACCTGTTAGCTCACTCTGTAATGTTGGTTTCGAGATTAGATCCCATCAAATATCTCTTCGAGAAACCGGCACTTACGGGTAGGCTAGCTCGTTGGTTGCTGTTGCTTTCCGAATTCGATCTGAAATATGTGACGCTCAAGTCAGTCAAGGGAAGAGCGGTAGCAGAGTTCTTGGCCGATCATCCAGTGGAAGGGGGTGAAGCAGTTGAGTACTTATTCCCAGATGAGGCCATTTTGCATATCGACGACGAGTTTTGACGATGTACTTTGACGGAGCATCAAACCAGTATGGGTATGGGGTAGGGGTGTTGTTGATAGCACCCGACAAGTCCCGTATCCGTCTAGCATTTAAACTTCGGTTCAAAGTCTCGAACAACGAAGCAGAGTATGAAGCATGCATTGCTGGTTTAGAAGCCGCCTTAGAACTAGGAGCAAAACGGTTGGACGTCATCGGGGACTCAAACCTTGTTGTATCTCAAGCGAAGGGAGATTGGAAAGTCAAAGAAGAAAAGATGATACTCTACCATCAAACCCTGGACTTGCTGATTCCTCAATTTGAGAAGCTGAACTTTGCTCATCTCCTAAGAGAGAACAACAGGTTCACAGATGCACTAGCAACTCTATCTTCCATGATAGACATTCCTTTTGGAGTCCGGATGCGTCCGATCATCATTGACCAGAAATTTGCGCCAGCCTACGAGTCGATTGCTGCTATAGATGAGGTTCAAGATGAGAACCCCTGGTACTACGATGTCTGGAACTTCTTGGAGAAAGAAGCGTATCCACTAGGGGCAAATGCCAAGGATAAAAGGGCAATCAGAAGAATGGCTGCTCAGTTCATCATCTGTGGGGGTAAACTGTACAAGAGAGGTCATCTGGGAATGCATAAACTATGTGTCGACGTCGAAGAATCGAAGCGCTTGATGGAGGCCATCCATGGAGGAGAATGTGGAGCACATATGAACGGGGTGATGCTAGCCCGGAAAATTCTCAGATAGGGTTACTACTGGTCCACCATGGAAGAGGATTGTATCGACTTTGTTCGGCAATGCCACAAATGTCAGATCCATGCAAATCGCATGAACATCCCGCCGTCGAAGCTGTACAATATGACTTCGCCATGGCCATTTTCAGTTTGGGGAATCGATGTGATCGGAGCCGTCACTCCTCCGAAGGGGTCTAATGGGCATGAGTTCATTCTGGTCGCGATAGATTATTTCACAAAGTGGGTTGAGGCCCAATCCTATGCGGTGTTGAAGGCTTCACATGTTGCAAAATTCATCAGAAACAACATCATCTGTCACTACGGGGTCCCGAACGAGATCATTTCAGATAACGGTTCCCACTTCAAGAAGGAAGTGATTGACTTGTTAGAAAAATACAACGTGGCTTTTCATAAGTCATCCACATATCGGCCGCAGACCAATGGAGCAGTTGAGGCCGCCAACAAGAACATCAAACACATTTTGCAGAAGATGGTGGAAACCTACCGGGACTGGCCAGATAAGTTGCCATTTGCTCTGTGGGGCTATCGGACTTCAATTAGAACTTCTACTGGGGCGACTTCGTATTCATTAGTTTATGGGATGGAGGCCGTTTTACCTATTGAAATTGAGGTTCCGTCATTGCGAGTGCTGGCTGAGTGTCAGATAGCCGAAGTAGATTGGCAGCAGAGCAGATTTGAAGAACTCATGTTCTTTGATGAAAGAAGACTGAAAGCACTGTACCATGTTCAAGGTTATCAGCGACGAATTGCCAGGGCTTTCAACAAGAAGGTTAAGTCCCGAAATTTGAAAGAAGGAGATTTGGTGCTCAAAGACAACCGAGCTCCCATCCATGACCCTAGGGGCAAGTTCAGACCCAATTGGACTGGTCCTTACATCATCAAGTCTATCTGGTCAGGTGGAGCTGTCGTTCTGATGGACCTAGATGGCCTAGAGTTCTCACAGCCGATCAACATGGACAAGTTGAAGAAATATTACCCCTGAGAGGCTCGCTAGGCCGAAAACCCGAAAGGGCGACCTAGGCAAAAGTTAGAGCACAAAAAATTTGAAATTATAAAAACTGAGCTCGCAAGGTTGAAAACCCGCAAAGGGCGGCCTTGGCAAAAGTTAAAGCGTAAAAGAAGAGTGAAAATACTCGAGTGAACCTGAGCCTGAACTACGTAAGGCTTGATTCCCATCTTTGGGATACGTAGGCAACTTCATTCTGAAGTTCAGCCATAAACTTTTCCCCGATCAACTTTGTCCATTTGATCATCTCAGTCATCTTTGTCTATTCAGCATTCAAGAGCTTCGGTTGTTATCTCCGGTGCAGTGCTATTCAGACTAGGGGCAACTTTCTAGTTGCTGGGATCCAGAGTTGTGCATCTCAGTGACAGATCTCAGGCGTGTCCAGTTCTGATCCATGTCGAAAATAGTTTTGAAAAGTTTTAATAAAAGTTGATTTTGTTCAAATTAATCTTTTTACAACTTAGACCAATTTTTGGACCAAAGTGGAAAATTTTCAGTACCCACAACCTTCAATTTTATTGATTTCAATACAGAGTCCTCCTGCTCTTGCATACAAATTGAAGTTACTTTTGGTTACATTCATAAAGAAAACTTGAAAGTACTAATAAAGCAATAAATCTGGAGCATAGCTAAGTCAGGTGTTCCTGCGCCCCCTCCCAGAGCTGGTCAAAGCTTCTGACGCCAAAGTGGGCCCAATCTGTGCCTCTTCATTGAGCTAATCTATGCACTCATCAGACAAAGTGCAACTGAAAGTGGGAGCGGGGACCAGGAGCTCTCTAGTCCTCCATGCTGTGGCATATCGAGCAAGTTGTCTGCCTCGGACTGGGAATGCAGCTGGGTATTCTATCCTCTCTGCCGGGCAAATCTGATCATGGTCGAATTGGCGTTGGAACCGGAAAGGAAAGTAAAACACGCAGTGCGTCAGACCAATCAACTGAATCCTAGTTTGCCGGGACATGCTGTAGCTCATTGCCGGTAGATTGAGCCAAGGACAGCGCCAAGCAATGCGGTCTGCGGACAAATTGCACATCCAGTCAAACCACCATCCCTCATCCAGGGCATCGACTAGACGCTGTCGGAAGAAGTAGCCGCAAGCTGAGTACGCTGGGCAAGAGTCCACAACCTGTAATTTGTCCATCAACCACACCTGGGGAGAGATGAAAAATGAGAGATTAAAGAATAGAGAGGTGTACGATGAGAGAAAAGTGAGAAAAGGGTTTCAAGAGAAAAAAAAAATGAGCTTGAGGGCCGAGTGATGTGAGCAATATACATGAGAGATAGGGTGGGAAACATTACCTGCAGCAGTAGTGAGCATGCATCATCCATCATTTCGAGCGGAGCTGCGGCAGTCTCTTTAATTTCATACTTAGTTTATTCTTGTAATTAATTTGTTAATTAATTAAGGGCCTGTAATAATTAATTAGCTAGAGTAGTTAATTATTTATTTGGTTTGTATTATTCTTTCGGACCCTCCATCGAGAGGGCGAATTTGTAATAAGGGTGCGTGCGTGCGTGTGTGAATGTCTTCCAACCCCACATCTTTCTCCCTTTTACTTACCTGCTTTTGATGGTTAGTTTTAGGTCATGTTTCGGTTAGCATACCTCATGTTAGCATGTTTGCATACATTCATTCGTATTGTACGCACCGGGCTCGGCGCATCATACTAACTGCATTGTATTTCAATTCCAAGTTGAATACATGTATCGATTGTTGCATCTCATATGCCATCTTAGAATAGCCGAGCCTATTGTAGTTGCATTTTTGCATGTGTTACATTAGACATTTCAGCATAGTTAGGATTCATGTATGATTTCTAATTAGCTTCTTTCTTTGGCTTGGAGTACTCGCTAAGTATTTATGCTTTAACATCCTCGCATGCATGTGAGTGACTGCCATGATAGCATGCTTACCATGAGGCTATTTGCTTATGTGATATAACTGCCTGAATGCCTGCGGGTGAAGGTTGGGTTATTTGAATTGGAACAATTCACCAATTGAGAGTTTTTAAGCCCACTTGAGAGTGGCAAAATCATGTTTTCTAAGCCCACCCGAGGATGGCAAAATCCACGTCTTAGCCTACGTGCGAGTAGCACCTTCAAACTATTTTTCAAAATGAACATGAGATGTTTTGTTCCAATTCAGGCGACCCAGTCTATACTTGTATGCTGTGCGCATCACATAGTAATTCTAGGCTAATAACCGGAATAAGAGCTCATATTGTTTTCAAAACTCGATATTATGGTTAGTAGAGGCCGATCTTTGATCAGGCGAGCGGGGGTGCTCACGAAGTGACCTTCCCCAATCGTACCCAAGTTCCCGAGCCGAGGCAACTTTGGTGATGACGGACACGTGGCCTTAGGCAACGAGTCAGGGTTTCCTAAATTTCCCCAAAAATAAATATTTAGGTGGCAACTTTGTATCTGGCAAAGCAGTCCATGTTTGGCACTTCTTTCATAAAAATCTATTTTCAAAAACGATTTGCCGGATTTGGACTCTTTGATGATTCATCGGTCTTGCATTGCACTCTGCGAGATTAGATACAGGACCGTGACATTGAGTCCTGAACTATAGTGAGCCCAAATGAACAAAGCGGGATTTCTCCCGGGACGTTCGGGGACATCTACAGCATCTTTGTGTTGCATTGCATGTGTTCGGATCGGACGTTAATCCGAACACGAGAAAAATGGGACGTTTCATACTCAAAGTAATGAAACGTGCCACTTTTCTTAGTCACCGTCACCCTTAATCATGCATGATAGGGTGGTGGTTATTTTGGTCTTGTTTGTGCACTCATTAAGCTTGTACAAGCTTGGTTCTCTAGCCATCATGCATTGAAAATGCTTGGTTGATGGTTTGAAGGCCAAGAGTTACCCTCCATTGAGTTTGTGCGATGATAAGGAGGGCAACAGTACACACATTTCTTGAAAATACATTGCTTTGCCTCTGTTTGCTCTCTATTGCAGCAAAAGGAGAAGCCCAGGGAAGGGGTGGCCGACCGGCTAGTTGTAATAGCCGACAGCCACTTTTTGTAGCCGACCAGCCACCAGCAAATTTTTGCACAAATGTGCTCCTGAGTTGGAGCTGAGTCATTCTGGGAGTCAGTGTAATTTTCATTGATCAAAACGAGTGCAAAGAGAGGCATCCGATGGCAAGGCAATGGCATTTTCGGGTGGATCAACCGAGCATGCATGTGTCCCTCACCCTTGAGGCCATTTAATCGCTTTAGTTAGCTTAGAATAGCTAGTTAACTCAAATGTTGTACTTAATTAGTTAGTGTAACTAATTCTTCAAATTCGGTTTGTAATATTTAGCTAGCTTAGAATAGTTAGTTAATTTATTTTAGTTTTTGTAATAATTAGCTTAGAATAGTTAATTAGTTTTGTGTTGTAATAGTTAGCTTAATTAGCGTAGCTAGTTAGCTTATTTATTCGGATCCTCCTTCGCGAGGGCATAATGTTGTAATAAGTGTGCGTGCGTGTGTGGATGTCTTCCAACCCCACGTCTTTCTCCCTTTTATTTAATCGCTTTCGATGGTTAGATTAGGGACATTTTCAATTAGCATACCTTATGCTTTCATGTTTGCATTATTCATTTGTCTTGCATGCACCGAGGCTCGGCGCATCATTCAAACTGCATTTTCAATACTTTTTTGAATTCGTGTTTCAAAGCATATTATCAAATTGTATCATATGCCATATTAGTAGCCGAGCCTATTAATTGCATTATTGCATGTGTTGCATTAGGCATCTTGTATAGTTAGGATCATGCATTTTTCTAACTAGTTTTTGTTTTGGCTTGGAGTACTCGTAAGTTTAACGCTTTAGCATACTTGCATGAGTGTGATTGCCATATTGCCATGTTTCGCATGCTTGCCATGAGGCTATTTGCTTAAATGATTAACTGCATGAATGCCTGTGGATGAAGGCTTGATTGTTTGAATTGGAATGATTCAACGAGTGTGAGTTTTAAGCCCACTTTGTGAAGTGGCAAATCATGTTTTAAGCCCATCATGTTTGATGGCAAATCCGCGTTTTAGCCCACTTGAGGGTGGCAAATTCAAACCATTTTCGAAAACAAACATGAGTTGAAATATTCCAATTCTTGTGATGTAGTCTATACTTGTATGCTTGCGCATCACATAGTAAGGTTAGATTAATAACCGGAAAAAGAACGCATGAGGTTTATAAAACAACATATCATGATTAGTAGAGGCCGATCTTTGATCGGGCGAGCGGGGGTGCTCATTTCAGGACCTTCCCCTCTCGTACCCAAGTTCTTGAGCCGAGGTAACTTTGGTAATGACGGAAACGTGGCCTTTGGCACGAGTCAGGGTTTCCTAAATTTCCCAAAAAACAAAATATTTAGATGGCGACTTTGTAATCTGGCAAAGCAGTCCAGTTTTGGCATTATTTGATTCAAAATCAATTTTCCAAAATGATTTGCCGGATTGGAATCTTTGGTGTTTATCAGTTTCACATTGCACTTGTGAGACTAGATTTAGAATCGTAACGGGAGTCCGAACTATAGGACCAATTCGAGCTCTCCAAAAGGGGGCGGGAAAAAGTCGAGCTACAATATCTGGCGACTCCGCTGGGGATTTAGAGAACTTGACTCGAACTCATGATATGTTATTTTATTTACACTTATGTGTTTCTTTGCATTTGTATTTGCATCGGTGCGCCTAAGTCACAGTGTTTGCCATCTGCTATTCTTGAGCGGTTTGCCGGACGCTTGCTTGGAAAAGCTTGCCAAAAGGCTGACTGGTTGCAGGCTCTGCCACGATGGGAACACAACCCTTGGATCTGGACTACCGTTGTTCCGTTTGATCCTCCTTTCACTTCTTGGTGTTAGGAGCGAGAGGTATATTAGGTGGTCTTGCCGAGGTACCCTTTTTGACCAATCAACCTAGTTGCATATCGGAAGCCATAGAGACTGTTCCAAACTAGGACAGGTTGCTCACCCAAATGCAAGATTGCATGAAACCGCCTATTTGTGTAGTGAATCCCTAGCTCCTGACAAAATTAGGACAGGGTAACCTTACCCCATCAGAGGGGTTTTTGGTTCTCACTTGCTTGATACGTGCTTTTAGAGTGAAACTCTGCAGGAATGTATGTATTAGTTGCAAGTCTGGGTATTAGTTTGAGGGTATCAGATTTGGGACAGAAATTAGTGTTTGAGTACAGATTGTCCAGGTTATGATTACGACTGCGTGTTGTTTCTGTCTGAGCCAAGGTGCTGTGCATTTTTTGATTTTTGTTTCTTTTGCTTTATTTTTCTTTTTGCCAAGTAGTATTTCACAATTGCTTCCGACGAGGCAGTTACCCCCCGAGCACTCTGGACCCGAGTTAGGAGGATTTACCGATCTGAGGATCTTATTAGAGGACAACCAGTGTTTGCTTCGCTGCCCCCGGTTACCAGACGGAGGAGAGTTAGGCATAGCTCACAGATTCAACATTCGCCAATTCAGCAGTTACTGACTACTTCACCTATGCTTAGTCGAACCCAGTTATCTGCTTCCATCTCAGAAAGAGAGTACACGCCGGTTCTGATAGACCAACACCCCTCAGTCAACATGGAGGATATGTTGCGTCAACTTGAACAGACCATTGAGGCAATTCAGCTAGACGCTGCTCGCCAAGCGGAAGTCACCATCTGCCAAGCGGAAATTGCAGCCCAGCAGGCTGAGTTGATCGCTAGGCTTCAACAGCAACAACAACCACAACAAGTAGCAGCTTCTGCTTCACAACCACCCCCAGTCAGGGTTCCAATACCTGGGATTACAACTAATGTCTAGGAAAATGCAGACATTCTGGCAGAGCTAGTCCTATCCTAGACTTCCAAAGCACCGGTCTACCCAACAGAGGCACCCTTTGAGTTTGAGGTCAACCCTACTGCTCTGAAAGTGAGCAAGCTTGAGAAGCTTTTTAAACGAGCTCAAGGTGTTAATTCGATCTCGGATATAGAGGACGGCTATACAGATTCGGCGGTGACATTGCCGGATAGATTTAAAATGCCACACATAGACCGCTTCAATGGCTCGGGTGATCCTATGGTCCACTTGCGGCTATTCTCAGACATTTTGCGGCCGATGGGCCTAACTAGACTGCAAAAGTTATCCCTCTTCAGCTGGACCTTGTCAGGTATCGTGGCCATTTGGTATGCTAAACTTGAGGATTCTGTGAAGAGGAGTTGGGAAGAGATGGCCGAGGCCTTTATTGCTCAATACTCCTATAATACTCAAATCGAGGTCACAACTCGTGATCTCGAGGCAACTCGTCAAGAGCCGAAGGAGGGCTTCTTCGATTTCATCACTCGGTGGAGGGCCAAGGCCTCCATAATGACCACCCGGCCAGCTTAAAAAAACCAGGTCAGAATGGTCATCCGCAATCTGCAACCGAGGCTGCTACAGAAGATGATAGTCTTACCTCTACCTACATTTGCTGACCTCCATGAGATAGGGGTGCAGATAGAGGATGCGATGAAACAGGATCTGATAGACCATGAGAAAGATCAGCCCAAGAGGGCTTTTACACGTAGTTCAAATGCGGCTACGAGTAGTAATGCAGCTGCAAGGACTTCTGATGTTGGTATGGTCACCACTACACCGAAAATGGCCACCCCCTTTGCCGGAACATCCGAAACTACCTCACAACCTGCAAGCACCAACCCCAAGGCCAGAGGGTTTTCACCCCACTCTACATGTCTCTATCTGTGACCTTGAGGGTCCTAATTAGAAAAGAGCATCTGAAGCCTCTAGAGCCACGTCTATTGCCTACTCCCCTCTCTCCTACACACAACCCAGCCAAATACTGCGCCTTCCACCAACAGCATGGTCATGACACCGACCTATGCTTTAGATTGCGTCATGAGATTCAGGATCTCATTGACAACAAAGTGATAGCACCTCCTCAAAAGCCTAATGTCACTACAAATCCTCTCCCACCACATAACCAACCCCCGCCACCCAGGTAAGTAAATCTTATCCAAACACTGGCCGTCCCATACGAACCCAGTATATACATCACCCTCTCCCACCTACCTAAGCCGGCGCTGTTCATCCCGGAAAGCACAGACTTGTGCATGATGAGCGTGTCCATATCCTAACCCGAACCTGTGGTGGTGGCTGTGGTAGAAGAAGGCATGTCTGAGGGCTTCGTGAGCTTAACTGAAGAGGAATATAACCCGTGCCGCTACATTGTGCCAACTAGCCAAGCCAGACCAGGGGTAGAATTGCCAACGAGAATAGAAGTTAATATAGTCCGGGAGGACGGACCAAGCCAGGGACTGGATGACTTAGTTGAACTCGAGGAGGACATCAGTAACCTGTAGTTCTTCGATGAACAAGATCTGGGGAGTGTACAGATTGGCTAGTTTGATATGAACAGATCAACAGATAATACGAGGTGGCTCAATGATAAACCGAATATTGATGAGGGGTCTTAACCAAAGCAGGAACAGCTGGAAACAGGAATTACTGCAATGGCCGGAAAGGTCGACGATAAGGGAAAGTTACTGGAGAGCACCGGTACTAAGAATTTTGCTTAAGAATTGGGTAGCATTTGTACAACTGATACAGAATAGGAGGCCACGCTGAAGCGGTTCAAACATGAAAGAACTGAGAATGATCAGAAGGCTAGAAAAGCCAAAGGCCCTGTGGGGATTGACTGTGTTGCGGATACGGGAATACTTACAATGGAACCAGACAGTTTCTTGTCGGTTGCCGGAGGAATGTGGTGGGAAGATGATGATTTGCATCTTGCCCACACGGATGAAGATTGGGGACAGAATCTGCCAGATGATACATGGTATTCCGAGGAAATCGATCACATGACTCGGAGTGGGCGGTACTTCAAGCCCCCACACCTGGACCGACCAGAAGCATCTGGGAAGGATAAGGAGGCAGAAAAGTAGAAGGAGAAACTGCTAGAAGAAGAAGTTGTATTGAAGCAGCTAAAGAAAATCTAAGCAGACATATCGATTTGGGGTTGCTCATGGCTTCAAGGGTACATAGACAAGCCGTCCTATCAGCAATGGATAAGGCTAAGCTCTCTATCGACACAACCCCCGAGCAGTTAGTGGGACTGGTCTTCCTAGGAGGGTCTTCGCCGACTTTGACCTTTACAGATAAGGAATTGCCGCCTGTGGGTTCTGAGCATAACAAACCACTATACATCTCTGTTGAATGTAAAGAGAAGTGGGTACCAATCATCCTGGTTGATACCGGGTCTGCAATTAATGTGTGTCCGTCGTGCACGGCCTATGCTATCGGCTTGAAGCCAGCAGACTTTGTACCAATGGCCCAGGTGATTCGGGCTTATGACAATACAAGCCGAGAAGTGATGGGAATAGTTCGAATTAAAACCTAGGTTGGCCCGGCGCAACAGGACATTGAGTTTCACGTCCTGGATGTTTCGGCCACTTTTAACTTACTCCTTAGACGGCCGTGGCTGCACCAAGTGAGAGCTGTCTCTTCCACTCTGCATCAGATGCTGAAGTACCCCCATGGGAAGGGGGTACCTATTGTTTTTGGAAATTCTTCTATACATCCTCCGCCGAAAGTCACTACACCGGTACTGGAAATTATACACGGCGATGAGGATGTCTTTTTGTCTGGGTTCACCTTGGCTGAGGCCCTGGTAGTGCAAGATATCCTAGCTATTGATGAGGGGTTGTACGTTAGTGCTCAATCAGTTTACCTCATGAATAAGTTACAGCATGTACCCGGAATGGGATTGGGAAGGAACGGCCGGAAGGGCGTTGCTGCATTGGCCGAAGTGCTACATAACCCTCATATCTTTGGTCTAGGTTACACGCCTACCAAAGAGGATTGGGTAAGAAAAGGGAAGGAAATGGCAGGAAGAGCCAAAGCTAAGCAAAGCGGGAAGCACTATGAGTTGGTGCATAGACCTATTCAAGGAACCCTAACAACCGCTTTGTCGGAGAGGGGGAAGATTTCCCATTTTGCGGCTTTCCTGAGCTATGGCTGAACTCTGAGAAGCGACGTTTTCCCAGCTTTGAGATCTTCTTCGACCTACAGTTGCAAGGGGATGAAGTTGCAGAAGAATAGACTGACCTACCAGCTAAGGCTGAATAAAGTACAGAGGATGAGTCCAATGGCAGTGAACTTGAGCTGGGAGCAGGATTGGCTTGTCTCCTTTCGGATCCTCAGATCAAATCGGAGAGCTTAGGGGATGACTTCACCGTTTCCATGATTGGAGATCAATCGGTTGTGGACCATTCCGGTGGTATTCTGGATGCATCTATAGCACCCTC
This sequence comes from Camellia japonica, assembly GCA_030407325.1. NCBI lineage: Eukaryota > Viridiplantae > Streptophyta > Magnoliopsida > Ericales > Theaceae > Camellia > Camellia japonica. Next base: position 64,512,830 of record JAPPVO010000059.1, on the reverse strand, counting down.
CCTCGTTTGGCAGTTCGAGGAGGGCTTTTTGTCTAGTAGTTCTGATTCAGGCAGTGAACCGAAATTTGATTCCACAGAGTCTGTGGAGTAGGAATCAGATTCCAGTTCTTCTGAGTCGGAGTCCGGTATTCCTGGGGTTGATAACCCGGATGTCGTTGTTTTGTCGAGGTCGTCTTTTTCCTTTTCTTTTGAGTCGATTGTAACCGAGGAATTGGACGAGCTGGAAGTTGTGAATGAGAATGGTACCATTGCTATTTCTGAGTACTTTTTTGTGCCACTTGTATATTGCATGGATCATGACTTTCAAAATTTTGATAAAAATGATGAGGAAGGAATTCCTCTGGTTTTGAAACATTTGATTGATCGAGAAGAGGAGAGGTTTGTAAAACCTCTAGTTGATGAAATCATTTCAATTAATGTGGGTACTGGGAAGGATCCACGTTTGGTCCAGATCGGGTCCACGTTGTCTTCAGAGGAACGCGAGCGCTTAGTCGCTTTATTAAAAGATTTCAAAGATGTTTTCGCGTGGTCCTACGAAGACATGCCTGGAATCGATCCTGAGATTGTACAGCACTGGATCCCTCTTGACCCTGAGGCCTGACTCGTTAAGCAGAAGCTTTGGAGAATACGCCCAGATTGGGCTTTGAAAATTAAGGAAGAGGTCACCAAGCAAATAGATGTAGGGTTCTTGCTGGTATTGAGTATCCTACTTGGTTGGCCAACATTATTCCGGTGCTGAAGAAAGATGGCAGAATTCGAGTGTGTGTAGATTTCAGAGATCTGAACAAAGCTAGTTCGAAGGACGACTTTCCTCTACCGCACATCGACGAATTGGTGGACTTCACCGTAGGCCATGCGTTGCTCTCCTTTATGGATGGATTTTCTCGGTACAACTAGATCTCGATGGCACCCGAGGGTAGGGAGAAGACTGCCTTCACCACGTCGTGGGGAACCTACTGCTATAGGGTGATGCCATTCGGTTTAAAAAATGCTAGGGCTACTTATCAACGGGCTGCAACCACTATCTTGCATGATATGATCCACAAAGTGGTTGAGGTGTATGCGGACGACATGATTGTCAAGTCCAAGGAAAGAGAGGGCCACTACACCGCCTTGAAGAAATTTTTCTAACGGATCAGAGAATATCGGTTGCGACTGAATCCACAGAAATGCACTTTTGGTGTCACAGTAAGGAAAATGTTGGGGTTCTTTATCACACAAAGGGGCATCGAAGTCGATCCTTCCAAAATCAAGGCCATACTAGAAATGCCACCACCAAGGACTGAAAAGGAGGTGCGAGGCTTTCTGGGTAAAGTGCAATTCATAAGACGGTTTATTGCAAAATTAACCTTGACTTGTAAACCACTATTTGGTCTCCTGAAGAAAGGAAAGAAATTCCAATGGGATGACCGATGTCAGGTTGCTTTTGAGCAGATCAAGCAGTATCTACAGAACCCATTCGTGTTGTCACCGCCAGAGCCAAGGAAGCCGTTGATTTTGTATCTGTCAGTAATCGACACGACAATGGGCTATATGCTGTAGCCACCCCATTTTTGACCGTCCTCAAGACTTGGACGTCATCGTGTAAACACTCGATGATCATCCATGTTCGTGTTCGTTTTAAGTTCCTGAAGGTCTCGGCTGAGCGCCTTGCCTTGGAGCCTCTCAACTTGTCTGTTTTGTGCTTGGTTGTGGACCAAAGGCTTGTAGCTTTGCTTCTGGGGAAAGAGGGTGGCCTCTCGGCCAGCCCTACAACCCATCGGCCAGGGCTTGTTTCCATCGGCCATCAGTGGTGGCCGGTCGGCTACACTAATGGCCGGTCGGCCTCATTAATGGCCGGTCGGCCACTGATAATGACTGACGGCCTTTTTTCTGCTTTTTTAGATATTTTGTGTGCCAGCTGTTGAACACTGAAGCCATCCTCCATACACGTGTATGGAGGGATGAAGCAAGCTTTTTGCTTGCTTTTTCTATATAAGGGGAGGTCCCTCCCCCTATTTGAGGGTTCTGAAAATTTAGAAGCAAATTTTCACTCTCTCTCTCTCTCTATATTGCTTGAAAGTGAGTGTTCTTTGCATTTTTGGCACACAGCCTCTTAGCCAAACACCGCCACCTTGTTGCTGAGGTGCTTGAAGGTCTTATTTGGGCTCAAAAAGCTGGTTCTAGCTCAGAGTTGTAGTCCTTTGCTGCTGTGCTTCAAGGGTAAGGCACTTACCCCTTTTAAGCTTGTTTTTGTACATTGGATTGGCCACCTTTGCATGTGGTTTTTGGCCAAGTTGTCAACTACAAAAACCTTTGTTTTTGAGGCTTAAAAATGGTGGTTTAAAGTGTTTTTGGAGTTAAGGGTGATTCACCCTCCTTTATAGCTTCTTTGCTAAGTTTTGTACCACCTTTTAAAGCTTTTGAAACAACCTTGTTTTGGCCTTTAAACCACTGAATTCCAGTGGTAGAAAGCTTGTTTTGAGGTCCAAAAGGGGAGGGGTGGCCTCCCCTCCTTGTCTCTTTATGCTATGCCTTGGTAGCACTACAAAGTAGTATCTTTTTATGGCTCATGTTGGCTTGTTCTTAGCATGTTTTTGGCCATGTTTTAGCATGCTTCAGCTCTGTTTCAAGTGGTCTTGGTCACATATGCTTCGCTTTGTATAGCTATAGTGTAATCGGTCCTTACTAGCTTTGTGGTTTAAGGCTCTTGGCATGCCTTATTTGAGTTATTTGCATGATATGACATCATTTAGCGTGTGATTTCAGAGCATATTCTGCAGTCATACTCTCACATATATCACTCTTTAAATGCTTTTGAGAGTTGTGTCTTATGCCTAGCTTGAGAGCCAACATGTGCGCATGATTTTCTTGCCTTTTAAGCTTCAATCTCAGCATGTTTTTGGCCTTATTTTAATATTCTTTAACTCTGTTTTAAGTTGGTTTGGCCCTTTGAGGCTTGTGTTGTAAGGTTGTGGCACAACCCCTTTCATTAGCTTAATGAGTTAAGCCTTTAACCACGCACTATATGAGTTGTTTGCATTGTTTTTAAGTCATTTAGAACGATTATTTCAGTGCTGAAATATGTGTCATTGCACTCCATTGTTCCAATCTTTCATTCACCTTGAAAGTGGTCTTAAGCCCCTTGTTGGCTTGAGCATGAACTTGAGGCATTCATGCTAATGGTTTTAATCCTCCCTTGAGGATTTCTACTAACCAACAACATGATACCTCCTTCATGCTCAAGGCACTTGTGGCTTAGACCACCTTTCCGATTAGAGGACTTTTTCACATTGAACTTAACCGGTTAATGGACTAATTGGTAAGCTAAAATGTGTAAACAAGGATTGGACCAAGTAAAACATGAGCAAGATAACATGTATGTTGCATTGCTTGCGTTTGGATCGGACGTTAATCCAAACACAAGGAATGTGGGACATTTCATACTTGAAGTGATGAAACGTGTCACATTTCTTGGTCACCAACTCCCTTGATCATGCATGATGGGGTGGAGGCACTTTGAGTCTTATGTGCGCATTCACTAAGCTTGTACAAGCTTGGTTCTTGGGCCATCATGCATTGAGATGCTTGATTGGTGGCTTGAGAACCAAGTGCCACACTCTTTTGAGCTTGAGACATGATAAGGAGGGTGGCAGTACATACATTCCCTTGAAAATATATTGCCATGCCTCTGTTTGCTCTCTGTTGCAGTAAAATGAGGAATTCCAGGGAAGCACTGGCCGACCGGCCACATGTCTTAGCCGGCCGGCCACAAAAGAAGCCGACCGGCCACCAGTACTGGCCGATGGCCACCAATCATGGCCGATCGACCATTAGTATATTCTTGAGATCAAACAGAAGCAATCTGGAAGTTGGCACAATTTTGAGAGGTCCAAAGATGTGCAAACAGAGGCATTTAGAGGCAAGGTAGTGGATTTTCGGGAGGAAGCAATCGAGTATGCATACCTCCCTCGCCCGCGAGGCCATTCTTATCGCTTTATTAGCTAGTTATAGTTAATTACATGTGCTGTAATTAATTTAGCTTAGTTCATGTTGTAACATTTTAATTAGCTTAGATTAGCAAGTTATTCAATTCAGTTTGTAATAATTAATTAGCTAGAATAGTTAATTAGTTGATTTGTAATGAGTAGCTTAGCTTAGCGTAGCTAGTTAGCTTCTTCAGACCCTCATTCGCAATGGCACAATGTTGTAATAAGCGTGTGTGTGTGTGCATGTCTTCCAACCCCACTTCTTTCTCCCTTTTACTTAACTGCTTTCGATGGTTAGATTAGGGCACGTTTTGTTTAGCATACCTTATGCTTGCATGCGCGCATCATTCATTTGTCTTGCATGCACCGGGCTCGGTACATCATTCAAACTACATCGTATTTCAATACTTATTTGAATACGTGTATCAATCGTCGCATCCATATGCCATCTTAGATAGCCGAGCCTATTTTAGTTGCATTATTGCATGTGTTGCATTAGGCATCTTGTGTAGTTAGGATCATGCATGATTTCTAGCTAGTTTTCTGTTTTGGCTCGGAGTACACTGTAAGTGTTTACACTTTAGCATACTTGCATGAGTGTGAGTGTTGCCATGATAGCGTGCTTGCCATGAGGCTATTTGCTTAGATGCTTAACTGCTTGAATGCCTGTGGGTGGAGGCTTTATTGCCTGAATTGGAACAACTCGATGATTATGAGTTTTAAACCCACTTTGCGAAGTGGCAAAATCATGTTTTCAAGCCTACTTGAGGGTGGCAAATCCGCGCTTTAGCCTACTTACGAGTAGCACTTTCAAACCATTTTCGAAAACAAACAGGAGTTGTTTTGTTCTAATTCTCGTGATCGAGTCTATACTTGTATGCTGTGCGCATCACATAGTAAGTTAGCTAAATAACCGGAATAAGAACACATGGTTTATAAAACAACATATCATGGTAGTAGAGGCCGATCCTTTGATCGGGCAAGTGGGGGTGCTTATTGCATGACCTTCCTCTCTTGTACCCAAGTTCCCGAGCCGAGGCAACTTTGGTGATGACGGACACGTGGCCTTTGGCACGAGTCAGGGTTTCCTAAATTTTCCAAAAATAAAATATTTAGGTGGCGACTCTGTAATCTGGCAAAACAGTCCATGTTTGGCGCTTTTTCATTCAAAATTGATTTTTCAAAACCAATTGCCAGATTTGGACTCTTTGGTGTTTATCAGTCTCACATTGCACTTTGTGAGATTAGATTCAGAACCGTGACAGGAGTCCAAACTGTAGTAAGACCGAATTCGCGCCCTCTCCGAAAGGGAGGGCGAGCGAAGAAAGTCGGGTCTACACATGCTTGCGCAGGAATGTGAGGATAGAGTGGAGAAAACCATCTATTACCTGAGCAAGAAGATGCTGGAATATGAAACCCATTACACTCCGCTCGAGAAGGCTTGCTTGGCCTTGGTATGGGCTACCAGGAAGGTGAGGCACTACCTGTTAGCTTACTCTGTAATTCTGGTTTCGAGATTGGATCCTATCAAATATCTCTTCGAGAAACCAGCACTTACGGGTAGGCTAGCCCGTTGGTTGCTTATTCTCTCTGAATTTGATTTAAAGTATATGACTCGCAAGTCTGTGAAGGGGAGAGCCGTAGTGGAGTTCCTAGCCGATCACCCAGTGGAGGGAGATGAAGCAGTAGAGTATTTGTTCCCAGACGAGGGTATTTTGCAAGTTGAAGAAGAAATTTGGACTATGTACTTTGACGGAGTGTCTAACCAGTATGGTTATGGGATAGGGGTGTTGCTGATAGCACCCGACAATTCCCACATACCTTTGGCTTTCAAACTCCGGTTCAAGGTATCAAACAACGAAGCAGAATACAAGGTATGTATCGCTGGCTTGGAAACCGCCCTGGAACTAGGGGCAAAACGGTTGGACGTCATTGGGGACTCGAACCTAGTTGTGTCTCAAGCAAAAGGAGACTGGAAGGTTAAGGAAGAAAGGATGAAAATCTATCACCAAACCCTGGATGTTCTGATTCCCAGGTTTGAGAAGTTAACCTTCATATCTCTTTTAAGAGAGAAAAACAGGTTCATTGACGCTTTATCAACTCTATCTTCCATGATAGACATCCCTTTGGGAGTCCGGATGTGTCCGATCATTATTGAACAGAGGTATGTGCCTGCCTATGAGTTGATCACCGCAATAGATGAAGTACAAGATCAGAACCCCTGATATCATGATATCTGGAACTTCTTGGAAAATGAGGTTTATACACTAGGGGCAAATGCCAAAGATAAAAGGGCAATACGGTGAATGGCTGCTCAGTTTATCATCTGCGGGGGTAAATTGTACAAACGAGGCCATCTGGGAATGCATAAACTGTGTGTCAATGCAGAAGAATCAAAGCGCCTAATGGAGGCCATCCATGGAGGAGAATGCGGTTCACACATGAGTGGGGTAATGCTAGCTCGAAAGATTCTCAAGCAGGGTTATTACTGGTCAACCATGGAGGAGGATTGTATTGGTTTTGTTCGGCGATGTCACAAATGCCAAATTCATGCAAATCGCATGAATATCCTGCCGTCGAAGCTGTACAACATGACTTCACCATGGCCATTTTCAGTTTGGGGAATTGATGTTATTGGGGCAGTTACTCCGAAGGGGTCAGACGGGCATGAGTATATCTTGGTGGCAATAGACTATTTTACAAAATGGGTCGAGGCCCAATCCTACGTAGTGCTAAAAGCGTCACATGTAGCCAAGTTCATCAGGAATAACATTATCTGTCGTTATGGGGTCCCGAATGAAATCATCTCGGACAATGGTTCCCACTTCAAGAAAGAAATGATCGACTTGTTGGAGAAATACAATGTGGCTTTTCATAAGTCATCCATGTATCGGTTGCAAACCAATGGAGCTGTTGAGGCCGCCAACAAAAACATCATGCACATTCTACAGAAGATGGTGGAGACTTATAGGGACTGGCCAGACAAGCTGCCATTTGCTCTTTGGGGCTATAGGACATCAATTCGAACATCTACTGGGGCAACTCCGTATTCTCTGGTTTATGGGATGGAAGCTGTTCTGCCGATTAAAGTTGAGGTTCCCTCGCTGCGAGTTATGGCTGAGTGCTAGATAGCAGAAGCGGATTAGCAGCAGAGTAGGTTCGAGTAACTAATGCTGTTCGACGATAGGAGGCTGAAAGCACTGTACCACGTCCAAGGTTATCAACGCAGAATTGCCAGGGCTTTTAACAAGAAAGTTAAGTCCACGAATCTGAAAGAAGGGGATTTGGTTCTCAAAGACAACCGAGCTCCCATCCATGACCCTAGGGGCAAGTTTAGACCCAATTGGACTAGTCCTTACATCATCAAATCAATTTGGTCGGCTGGAGCTGTCATTCTTATGGACCTAGATGGCCTTGAATTCTCCCAACCAATCAATATGCACAAGTTGAAGAAATATTACCCTTGAGAGGCTCGCTAGGCCAAAAACCCAAAAGGGTGACCTAGGAAAAGTTAGAGCACAAAAAAGTAGAAAAAAGAAAAACTGAGCTCACAAGGTTGAAAACCTAGAAAGGGCGGCTTTGGCAAAAGTTAGAGCGCAAAAGGAGAGTGTTAATATCCCGAGTGAACCCGAACCAAACTACGTAAGGCTTGATTCCCATTTTCGGGATACGTAGGCAACTTCATTCTGAAGTCCAGCCATATACACTTCCAAATCAACTGTGTCCATGAGATTGTTCTGGTCATCTTTGTCTTTTCTACATCCAAGAGTTCGGTGGTCTTCACTATGAGAGCTGGTTACAATACAGTGCAGTGCTATTCAGACAAGGGGCAACTTTCCGTTTGCTGGATTCGGGGTTGTACATCTCGAGGATAGATTCCATGTGTGTCAAGTTGTGATCTTTATCGAAAATGGTTTTGAAAAGTTTTAATAAAAGTTGATTTTGTTCAGATTAATCTCTTTTTTACAACTTAGACCATTTTTGGACCAAAAGGAAACTTTTCAGTGCCCACAACCTTCAATTTCGTTGATTTCAATACAGAGTTCTCTACCTCTTGATACAAATCAAAGTTGCTTTTTTATTACATTCAAAAGGAAAACTTGAAAGTTAGATCAAAGCAATAAACTTGGGGCACAGATGAGTCAGGTGTTCCTGCGTCCCCTCCCAAAGCTTGTGGAAGCTTCAGATGCTAAAGTAGGCCCGGTTTGTGCCTCATCTTCAAGCCAAGTTAGGCATTCGCCAGAAAGGGTGCAACTGAAATTGGGAATGGGAGCCAGAAGTTCTCTTGTCCCCCATGTAGTGGGATATCGAGCTAGCTGTGAGCCTCAGATTGGAAATGAAGCCGGGTACTCTACTCCCTCTTCTGGGCAAGTCTGGTCGTGTCCGAACTGACGCTTGAACCAGAATGGAAAGTAGAAGATGCAGTGTGTCAAGCCAATCAACTGAATGCCAAGTTGTCGAGACATGCTGTAGCTCATCTCGGGCAGGTCAAACTAGGGGCAACGCCAAGCAATGTCAGCAGCAGATCTGTTGCACATCCAATGACACCACCACTCCTCGTTCGGGAAATTAACTAGCCATTGGCGAAAGAAATAGCCGCGCGCTAAATATGCGGGGCAAGAGTCCACTACTTTCAACCTGCCCATGAGCCATATCTGGGTGTCACGACCCAAACCCGCCCCTATAGGTTTGGCACCGTAACCGGCCAGTAATCCGAGGATTACCTACGGCCTCTTAACAGATTAACAAATATTAAGGGGCTGCGGAAGTAATAATGTAAAATAAGTAAGGTCCAATGAGTGTGATGACATACATGGGACAGAGGATTATAAAATTTATTTATATACATAAGCATGCCAGTCAAGTACACCAATATGTACAAAATATTTACAACTTGTATTCCTAAGATCCGACATTACAAACATGAACATTGACTAGCATGAAACAAACAGTCATGGCATTAGGCTTCGAGCGGAACCTCCTCGGGAGGCACAACAGTTGGCTGACAAAAAGGAACAGAAGGCCCTCAACTCTGGCCCTGGTCATGTGCCGGCTCACCTACATATATATAGTAAACTGTGAGCGAAAGCCCAGTGAATAATAAACAGAGTAAAGGGGTTTCAATGAATGAGTCCATACAGATTTCAGAAATCAATTCATATTGTATCAAAATCATGCTTGATCAGATCGAAATCATAATTCAGCTTTATCAAATTCATACTTGATCAGATCATATATAGACAGAAATCTTAAGTCATGGTTACATTTACGTGATACATCCATTAGTATAACTGAACAGGACGCGCAATGCGTAAGGTTATGAATAACCTCCATAGTTCCCGTGAAGGAACCTCCGGATCCGGGTAACAAGATAGCTAAGCCCCCATGGCGGGCCTCCGGTACGGGCATCAGTGCACAAACAGGACGCATAAAGCGTAACATAACAGGACGCATAAAGCGTAAAGTTCCACGAGGAACCTCCGATACCGGGTCACGGCTGTAGATAACACATGATACTAAGGATGTCACGAATACATGTCAGAAATTGGACAATCATTCATTGTACATAACATATCATTTCAGAAAACAGATCTCATTTTATCACACAGAAAGTAAGTACAGTTGAACATAACTTTACAATGTTATTACTCACAGTGGGCGTTGAAATAGATAGACGGAGCCAAACGGTCAAACAGAATGCGGCACACGACCTACATAACACATCACGGATACACACTTGAAACACGCAATCCAATTGTACAAAACTCACATCAATGATCCTAAGTGTGTACCTAACCTCTTATCTTTATTATGGAGCCTCAAACATGGCCTAGGAATGCCTAGGATGGAATGAGGATGCAAAAATGCCTTAGAAAACATTTTTCACAAGTTGCTGAAAACAGGGGTCTCGCTCGAGCGAGCCTTCCTTCGCTCGAGCGAGATTGCAAAATCAAAGGGTTCGCTCGAGCGAGGACTCCTTCGCTCGAGCGATCTGCAAAGATGAAAAAGTACTGGTGCTGATTTTTTTCTGCTCGATGCTCGCTCGAGCGTGAGACACAGCTCCTCGCTCGAGCGTAGGTCTCTTCGCTCGAGCGTGCGTCTGCGTGCACCAAGATTCTGAGAGCTTGAAATTTACGCTCGAGCCACCATTTATTTGCTCGAGCGGAGCTCTGAACAAACAATGGTCGCTCGAGCGAGGAATCCTTCGCTTGAGCGAGGAAGCCAAATTCTGGAATTTCCAGATTTGCCTCCCAAGCTCAAACCAAGCATTCTATAGCTCAAAACTCAACCTCTTGGGCCCATTTTCTGGAAAAACATTTCAAACTTATAGTACAACAAGTTTCAAAAGCCAATTTGGAATATGAATGCCCAAGGGTGAGTCAATTTGGTCACAAATTCAATAAATCACCAAAAACAAAGTTTAAACAAACATGCATGAGTCCAATTGAATTTCAAAGCTCTAAAACATGATTTAAAGCAAAATTAAACTTAGAATTTTAATGAATTCATGGACTTTAGCAAAAATATGAGCATGCATGTAAAAACTTGATACAAAACAACTTCAATTTCTATGAACATGTACATGCATGCACTAATTAAGCTTAAATTCAACATGTTAAACCCAATTCTAACCTTAAATACCAAATTAACCAAGAACCATGCAAGGATTACTCTTAAACTTACAAATAAAAGAGAAACCTCCTACCTCAACTCTTGAATTCCAAGTCTAGGAGCTCAAAGTTGTTATAAACCTTCAAATCTCCAAGTGTTTAGCCAAAATCCTTGTTGAAACTAAGTTTTTCTCTCCTCTGCCTCTTGCCTACGTTTTCCTCAGCCAAAAATGATTAAATGGTGTAATGACACCTCACACAAGATGAAACAAAGGTAGCCCACTCACAATGGCAAAAGGGTAAATACCTAGGTTCATTAATATAACATTATTTAACCTGATTTAAACATTCCCAAATCAAATTTTAATTGAACCTACCATAAAATCACATAAAATCTAACTAGTCTAAAACACTAATCAATTTGGGAGTCGGGCGTCGATAAGGCTTCCAATTCGCAGTTTAAAGTTTAAAACATGAACAGGTATTTCGACACCGAACAGATAGAAACACATAAATCATGCAATACACATGCAAATTGATTTCAGATTCCCTCTTAATTATTATTAGGCATAATTAAGTACCAATTAGCGTTAATCAGGGTCATGGTTATTACACTGGGGAGGGATGAAAAATAAGAGAGATTAAAGAATAGAGAGGTATATGTGGAGAGAAAAAGTGAGAAAGGGTTTTAGAGAGAAAAACAGAGCTCGAGGACCGAGTGATGTGAGAAACACATGTGAGATAGGGAGGGAAACATTACCTGTAAGAGTAGTGGACTTCTTGCGAACTTGGTTGTCTCCCGGCGATGGAAAGCATCCAAGCCCATCAAAGTCTCGGCTAATGTCAAGCCAATGCAGCTCTTGCCCTCTTTCAAGCCTTGGGCTACTTCGATCAAGCGAATGCTAGACCCTCCGAAGCCCGGGGCAAGTAGGAAATGAGCCAACATAGACAAGCAGAGGGCATGTTGCAAAAAACCTTACCAAAGACGGTCCCTGCAGTCGCCGGCATCAGAAAATCGGTGAATGAGACTAGGAATTTCTAGTTCTTCATTGTGAACTAAAGATCGAGCATCATGTAAAGTGAGCCCACACATCCGCCCTAAAGCTTGGATGTGATTAAAACGGGACTGGGGCAGGATTTCTTCGTCACGCCGGGATTCCATCAAAACTTGGAATTCTTCGATTGTGGGGCATATCTCTTGTCCTCCAAAGCTGAAAACATGTGTAACCGGGTTCCAACATCTAGCCGCGGTGTGAAGGAACGAAAAACACAGTGGGGTACGACTTAGCAGGAATAGTGCGTTTATCCTGAAACCCCGGAAATTCACTTTTTCTGAGCCATCCAAAGTTGCAATCCAAGTTGAGAGTTTTTCGGCGAAGAATGGCTCCATTTATAGCAAAAACAGAGCTGGAATGAAGAAACTACGAAGTCTCAAACTTTTGTAGAAGATAAGGCACTGAGTGGAAGACAGGTGGCAGTAATCTGGAGACTCCTGGCATCAATGGCCGACCGGCCAGTTAAGGTGGCTGACCGGCCACCTTTAGTAGCCGACCGACCACTTTTGGTGGCCGACAGTACCACTAAGTGGCCAACAACCCCTGTTTGTGCCCAGCAGAATTCGTTTGGTCTTCCTGTGTGTTGAGAATGCTAAGAACCTGTGTTTTTGTTCTACTCTTGATGCATTCTGCTATTTTGTGTTAGTAGTTTTGTTGAGTCGCTCTCAAGTTTGTTTCAATTTGTTTATCGAGTTGTTTTGTTGTTGCTTATCGAGTTGTATTTGTTTCGTTTATCGAGTTGTTGTTTTGTTTATCGAGATGTTGCATTAGTTGATCTTTGAGTTGTTTTACTCTGTTTGTTATGTGTTGGTCAGTTCATTGCTTGACTAAGCAATTGTCAAGACAATGTACAATATTCAATTTCCATCAATCCCGTTTTTGTGTAAAATGGTGCAATGCGTTGCTCAGAATATAAAATGCAACACATTTTCATCAAAAAGTTGTTTTCATTCTAATCATGGTTTGTTTTTACAAAAGGGTACAAGTTTTTAAGAAAATAAAACTGCCTAAAGCTGTACAATGTGCTAACACTACTAGCAAAAAGAAACAAAGCAAAAACACATAAATCAGCGCCGACTAGCTCAAGCTCTAGAGGCCCTCTTCATCATCTTCCTCAGCGGAGTGGACTCTGCAGAGCTATCCCCATCCGCACCACTGTCTGAACCCGATGCAGAACCGGAACCGGAGTTGTCGTCATCCTTTGTATCAGAACCTGGCTCAGCCTCATCTCCACTAGTGGAATCTGAGTCAGCATCATCATCTCCGCTCTTGGATGACTCGTCATGCTGATCTCCAGCCTCCTCGGTCTCGCTGGTCTCATTTTCATCGTGCATGATGGGCTCTCGACGTCTCCTTCGGCCACATGTCGGAGCTTGTCTCTCTCTTCTTGCTGCTGGAGGGGGCGCTGATGGTCCTGCTTCTGTCGCCGCCGGCCCTATCGGTAGAAGTGTGACCTGAAAAGGCAGTTTGATTATGTCAGTCACAGTATGTGTATCAGATGCAAGTATCATGTGCGGAATGAGTACATACAGAAGTTAGATATTGTGGGTGAATGTAATGTGTCAGACGTGATCTATACATGCAGTGTATCAGTGCAGTGTGGGGAAATGTCCAGTTGAGATGTCAGTTTCAATATATCAGTAAAAATATGATGACCGAAATGTAAGAAACTAAAAAATTACCTGAATACCATGGGAGCCGAGTATCGCCTCCCTTCTCAAGATCATGCCCTCGAATGAGGCCAACATCTTGAGTAACCCCTTGATGTACCTTGTGGAGGGCTACAAATGCAAGTTGAAATGATCAGTGTCTGGAATGAATGAATGTCTGAGTATCTGAGCGAGAATAGAAAAAATGAAAACTGTAGTACATACCGGAGGTGAATCAGGTGTCCTGACATATCGGTGACCAGGCAACGGAGGCTCAATCAGGATCTGATAAGGCTCTCCAGAGTATCGCCAACCTGTCAGCTTGGTCGGAAGCTCTGGCTATCCAAAACTCTGCCTAGCGAGAGGCATCCCTCTAGCCCTGTCCCTCGGTGCTAGGGGCCTGCTCGTCGAAGGGGCGTCGACTGCCCTCCTTGTATGAGCATGAATACCTGTCAAGGGAGGCATGCGGTGCGTCTAGATGTAAGTCGTATAGTCCCCCTCCTGAAGGAAAAAGTCTGTATCTACACCTCGCATAAAGTTAATGATCTCCTGAGAGGAGAGACTCTCTGTGGCTCGCATGGATGACGAAGGTGGTATAGGAACCGACTGTAATGGCACACCTAGCGTCTGGTGCAGGAAGCGCTCACCTAGGAACCAGGCTCGGCCTACCGGTCCTCAAGCACGAGCCGATAGCGAGAAGCGCCCCAAGCGCCAACGAACTCAAATCTGACACCCTCTAGCATCGTTGCCCAGGGCTGCCACGTGATTTGCAGACAACAAGTGCATAGATTGATTAGTTACCATTGGTTATGCAATATGAATTGGAGCTGAAAGTAGAAAGAACTGTGAGTTTTTAGTTACCTCTGCTACCCTCACTGTATTGAAATACTGGCGAAAAAATGAAAGGGTGTCTCGGGCCCTCGGTTGACATCTCCCGTCATACCGGTGAGAGTATGGCACCCTAGGAGGCATCTCGACCTTCGGCTCTGGGGCAATCGTCGGAAAATAGGCATACACCCATAGCTGTAAAAAAAATAAAGAAGGTGACAGTGAGTATACCACGGATAAACACGGATAATGCGGAAAACAAAGTATGTGTGCAATGTCCAGAAAATGCTGAATGCAGAAACACAGAATATAGAGAAAATGTGGAAAGCAAGGTATGTAGTACAATGTGTAGAAAGTACAAATGCAGAGCATAAATTAGATTGTGTGTGTGCAATGTGCGGTGCGTGCAGTGTACAGAAAGTGCAAAGCAGAAAGCACGGCAAAGAATATAAAGCAGAAAAGTAAAGCATACCTCCCAGGCTCTCCAATAGCCGCCAACTTTGTTCCCGCTCTTGCGGAAGGTCGAGCTCATATAGCAGTACAGAGTAGCGAGGCTAGCGTCGCCCCAGTCGTAATGCCAGACCTGAGATAAGTCCACCAAGGCGCTCAAAAGGTATAGCCTGACTGTGTTCGCCCTGTCGGCGAATAAGGTAGTGCCAAAGAGGAACATCAAGAAGCCTCGTGCATATTGCTCGATTTCCTCTACAGTCTCCGAAGCTGTCCCTCTGAACTGGTCTGCGAACCAGCTGTACCAGACCATCCCTGATCGGAAGATAGGTGGGCGTGCCCCCAGTAAATAGATCTAGGCGGCCTCCCACTCGACCATGTCAGTATCATATGGGATCGGCCGGCCTCCTACCTCGATGCCTGTCAGCATAGCAAAATCATATGGGGTCATCGTCATATCTCCCGTGGTAGAGAAATGGAAAGAGTTGGTGGTATCCCACTATCTCTCTACCAGTGCACCCAGGAGAGACCTACTTGCCATGAGGTGCGACAACCCCATGCAGAACAAACCAAACCCCGCCTCGTTGATGATCTGGCGGACACCATCGGGGAGGTCTATGTACCACTCCCTCGCCGATGTGGATTGATATCCTCGGGTAAAACGAGAGTTTTCCTGTGTTCAGAATGAGCAGAAGAAATACAATGCGTACATGTGTTCAGAATGAGCAGATGAAATACAGTACAAAGGTGCGAGCTATGCAGGAAATGTAAAGTACATCGCGGAAAATGTAAGAATACAGTGTATACCTCGGAGGCGCCATGAGATAAGTGAGACTCTGGCTCTTGCAGCAAGAGATTTGCTGGTGCGCCTCGTGCAAATCCGCTGAAATGACGGACTGTACTAGGCGGTAGTATATGCGCCTCGGGACAGTATCTCTCCGAGTCGAAAGGTCGGACTCCAGGTGGTAATGGTATGTACTCGGGATCTCTCTCTATCCCTAGAGAACCTCCATGGTGAGGAATGCCATCTGCCATCTGGAAAGAAGGTGAGAAAGTAGGTGAAAATGAGCAAAATACGTGAAAAATGCCAAAAGTCAACAAAAGTCAACTCTCGGAGAGAGAAAATGGGAGAAAAAGTCAAAGCCCGGGAAAAGGCGCCAAACTCAAGACAAACTTGAGGGAAACAAACCTCAAGTGGCAAAAATGAAGAAAAAAGCTCCGAAAACAAATTTCAATCGGTTCAAAACGGAGGAAATCGAGAGGTTTTAGCGAATCAACTTCGCGTGGGGCATTGGAAAACGCATATAAAGCACGAATCTAGGAGGAAAAAGTGTCTAGGAAGGAAGAGGAAGCAATTTCGACAATGTAGGTGTGAGCAAATGTGATTTGGAAAGGTGTACTTAAAGATCTCCATGCAAAAAGACCATAATGGCTCGGATTTGCCACAAGTGGCCGACGGCCACCTTAAGTGGCCGACAAAATTCTCAGGTGGCCAACACTGCTTCAGGGTGGTCGACAGACTTCCAGTGTTCTCCCTGTGTGTTTTTATGTTGTTTTGTGTCCTTGGCTCTCGAGAAAGTGCAAGAAAAGTCCACTTTTCAACTCAAAGTGTCTCTGCGGAAGTTTCGAACCATGTCTTCGATGCATGACTCATCGTCAGCCGGCATGAACGATGTGTATCCTTTTAAAATATATTGTAACTCCTCCGAAAGGTAAATCGGAAGTTGTAACTGAATCGGTTCTATTAAGGCACGTTTTTTTTATTGTTACATAGAACGTGTGTTTCTTTATTCGGTGTTTTGCATCGAACATGCTATTGATGTTGCATTGAATATGCGTCGTTACTATTGTGCATAGAATATGTATGTTGCGTTGCATTGCATTACACATGCTCTCATGTTTGCATAGGATATGCATGTTGCATTGTATTACCCCTATTGCATCAACCATGCGTTTGCTACTATTGCATGGAATATGCATTACTAATTGCATAGGACATGCTCTCGCTTGCGCTGCATAGAATATGTTTCTGTTTTGTTCCTTGCATGTTGTGCATGAAACATGCCTCTAGCATTGTGTCACGGTTATTCGTCTTGCATAGAACATGCATTCTTATTGTATTGTACCTGTCAAGTTTCTTTCTTATGCAGGTACGATATTGTATGTACGGTTCATTCAAAGCTGGTGTAACCAGACGATATTGTATATACGGTTCATTCAAAGCTGGTGCACCAGATGATATTAAGAGGAACTCCAGGTAAGATCATTCCTATTCCTTGAATCCCTTTGTTGGTGAGCAACACTCGGGTACACCCGGTGTTGACACCATCTCCTTGTTTTGGTTAGAAACATTCGGGTATGCCCGGTGTTTACACCACTCCTTGTTGTGGTTAGAAACATTTGGGTACACTCGGTGTTTACACCACCCCTTTGTGGTTAGAAACATTAGGGTATGCTTGGTGTTTACACCACCCCTTGTTGGTTAGAAACATTTGGATACGCCCGGTGTTTATACCACTCCCTTGCTTTGGTTAGAAACATTGGGACGTGTTTTCGATGTTTATATCACCTTTTCGGTTAGAAGCGTTTGGAACGTGTTCCGATGCTTATACCACTCCCTTGCTTTGGTTAGAAACATTGGGACGTGTTTCCGATGTTTATACCACCCTTTCGGTTAGAAGCGTTTGGAACGTGTTCCGACGATTATACCACCCTCCGGTGTTTGCACCGCTCTCCTCTTCTCCTCTCGCGTGTGACGCATTAGGACACTTTGGTTAAATGCATCCGGACGGATTCCAATGCTTATACCGCTATTTGTTTTAGCTACATAATATTTGGATGTGTTTCAATTGTTATCACTTTTCTCTGTGGTTCGGAACCTTGGGGTGTGTCCCTAGGTTCATACCATCTCTCTTCTCACGTGAGCCACGCGTTAGGATCTTGTTGGTACCTCGGGTGCGCCCGAAGGTTGTGTTGTTCTTTGCCTTTCCTGCGTGATGCGTAGTTAAGATTGCATAATTTTCTTACATCCTTTCTGCATGAAATGTGGTTTGGTTCATGTTTACTTGCTTATGTATAAGTTTGTTGTAGCATTTCTTCGCATAACATTTGCATCTAGATGTTTCATTACAGCCCTCATTGCATGATCATAAGTTATGTTCTGCATCGTGCATATCATTTGCATCTTGCCCCAGAACTACGCTGGTTTGATTCCTTGCAAAGGGATACGAAGGTAGCCTGTGGGCGCAACCGTTCTTTGTTTTGATTGGTTGTTTTGTCTGAGTCTTCGGCCTTGTCAAAAATGGGTCGTCTCTGGGCTTTGACATTCACTCCTGTCATTTCATGACTTTCGAGTTCTATCAAAGAGGGGCAACTGTAGACACCCCATTTTTGACCGACCTCAAGACTTGGGCGTCATCGTTTGTGTACTCGATGATTGTGCTTGTTTTGAGCGCGTGAAGTTCTTGGCGGAACGCCTTGTCTTTGAGCCTCTAAACCCATTTTGTTTTGTGCTTGTTTTTGGGCCAAACCTTGTTGCCTCTTGCCTGGAAGGGGGAGGGGCCTTGTCGACCACTTTTTGGCCTTGTCAGCCACTTTTTGTTCTTGTTGATACTTGAAGTGGCTGGTCGGCTACTTAGAGTGGCCGACAACCACTTAAAGTGGCCGACGGCCATTTGTCTCCTTTTTCAGATATTTGTTTGTTAGCTGTGCCAACTGTTATTCACTGAAGTGCATCACCATACACGTGTATGGAGGGATGAATGCAAGCCTTTCTCTTGATTTTCTATATATAGGGGATGCTCTCCCCCATTTGAAGGGGTTGGATATTTTGGATCAAAATTTCCTCTCTCTCTCTCTAGAATTCTCTCTTTCTTTCTCTTTTCTTATTTTGTGCCTTATAGTTAGATTTCTCTACACTTTTGCACAAGGACCCTTAACCAAACATTCTCACCTTCGAGCTGAGATTCTTTGAGGTTTAGTTTGAGCTCTTGAGGGAGGTTTGAGCTGGAATTTGAGCCTGTTTTGTGCTATGCTTCAAGAGGTATAAGACTTACCTTGTAGGCTTTGTTTTGCTTACTTGCTTTGCCACCTTTTTGTACTATTTTTGGCCTGGTTTTCAACTACAAAAAACTCTGATTTTTGAGGCTTAACATGATGGTTTGAGGTCATTTTGTGTTAAGGGGTAGTCTACCCTTCTTGTTGCCTAATTGTGAAGCTTTTTGTGCCATCTTTCAAGGCTTTCAAATCAAACTTTTTGGACCTTTAAACCACTAAAATTCAGAGTTATTTCAGTGGTGGAAAACATGTTTTGAAGTCCAAAATGGGAGGGGTTAGCCTTCTCTCCTTGTGTCTCACTTCCACGCCTAGTTAGCATCACATGGTAACATGTTTTTGTAGCCTAACTTAGCTTATTTCCAGCATATGTTTGCCTTTGATTTGGAATGATTTATCTCTGTTTTGGGCTGCTTTGGCCATGTGAGTCATGTTTTGTATAGTTGTAGTGCAAATGACTTCACTAGCTTAATGTTTTAGGCCTTTAAAGATGCTTTGCTTGAGTTAGTTGCTTGTTGTAATGTCTTTTTACATGTAATTTCAGCATATATAGCTCTGTCACATGCTCATTTGTTTCACTCTTTCTTTGCTTTTTTTAGAGTTGTTCTTGAGTCTTGTTTGCAAGCTAACATGTGAGCATATTTTTCTAGCACTTTGTACCTTAATCTCAGCATGATTTAGTCACTGTTTTGACTGGTTTTAGCTCTGTTTTGAGCTAGTTTGGCCTTTTGAGGCTTGTATTGTGTGGTTGTGGTGCAACCTCTTTCACTAGTTTAATGTGTTAGGCTTTTTAGCATGAATTGCATGAGTTACTTGCATGATTTAGTGTCATTTTGCACTCCATTTTAGCACTAAAATCTCTGCAATCTCCTTCTATTCTTTGCTCTTTCATTTGTTTTGAAAGTGGTTTTTAACCCCTTGTTGGCTTGAGTGTGGAATTGAGACCCTCATGCCTAATGGTTTAATTTCTTCGGGAGTTCATTACCAACAACATGAGGCCTCTTTCATGCTCAACGTACTTGTGGTTTAAGCCCTTTCCATTAGAGGACACTCACCTTTTAGACTAATCAATTAAAGAATGAATTGGTAATCTAAAACGTGTAAAAAAAAATGAACAAAGTAAAAGAGGCAAGATTAAGCATCTTTGTGTTGCATTGCATGTGTTCGGATCGGACGTTAATTCGAACATGAGAAAAATGGGATGTTCCATACTCAAAGTGATGAAACGTGCCACTTTTCTTAGTCACCGTCACCCTTGATCATGCATGATAGGGTGGTAGTTATTTTGGTCTTGTTTGTGCACTCATTAAGCTTGTACAAGCTTGGTTCTCTAGCCATCATGCATTGAAAATGCTTGGTTGATG
Organism: Camellia japonica; assembly: GCA_030407325.1. Classification (NCBI taxonomy): domain Eukaryota; kingdom Viridiplantae; phylum Streptophyta; class Magnoliopsida; order Ericales; family Theaceae; genus Camellia; species Camellia japonica. Next base: position 64,492,855 of record JAPPVO010000059.1, on the reverse strand, counting down.
GTTCGAAGGCCAAGAGTTACCCTCCTTTGAGTTTGTGCGATGATAAGGAGGGCAACAGTACACACATTTTTTCAAAATACATTACTTTGCCTCTGTTTGCTCTCTCTTGCAGCAAAAGGAGAAGCCAGGGAAGGGGTGGCCGACCGGCTAGTTTTAGTGGCCGACGGCCACTTGGAGTGGCCGACCGGCCAGTTGTAGTAGCCGACAGCCACTTTTTGTAGCCGACCGACCACCAGAAAATTTTTGCACAAATGTGCTCTTAAGTTAGAGCAGAGGCATTCTGGGAGTTGGTGCAATTTTCAGTGATCAAAACGAGTGCAAACAGAGGCATCCAATGGCAAGGCAATGGCATTTTCGGGTGGATTGACCGAGCATGCATGCGTCCTTCGCCCTCGAGGCCATTTAATCGCTTTAGTTTGCTTAGAATAGCTAGTTAACTCAAATGTTGTACTTAATTAGTTAGTGTAACTAATTCTTCAATTTCGGTTTGTAATATTTAGCTAGCTTAGAATAGTTAGTTAATTTATTTCAGTTTTTGTAATAATTAGCTTAGAATAGTTAATTAGTTTCGTGTTGTAATAGTTAGCTTATTCATTCGGACCTTTCTTCACGAGGGCACAATGTTGTAATAAGTGTGCGTGCGTGTGTGCATGTCTTCCAGCCCCATGTCTTTCTCCCTTTTATTTAATCGCTTTTGATGGTTAGATTAGGGACATTTTCAATTAGCATACCTTATGCTTGCATGTTTGCATCATTCATTTGTCTTGCATACACCGAGGTTCGGCGTATCATTCAAACTGCATTTTCAATACTTCTTTGAATTCGTGTTTCAAAGCATTTTATCAAATTGTATCATATGCCATATTAGTAGCCGAGCCTATTAATTGCATTATTGCATGTGTTGCATTAGGCATCTTGTATAGTTAGGATCATGCATTTTTCTAACTAGTTTTTGTTTTGGCTTGGAGTACTCGGTAAGTTTTACGCTTTAGCATACTTGCATGAGTGTGATTGTCATATTGCTATGTTTCGCATGCTTGCCATGAGGCTATTTGCTTAATTGATTAACTGCATGAATACCTGTGGATGAAGGCTTGATTGTTTGAATTGGAATGATTCAACGAGTGTGAGTTTTAAGCCCACTTTGCGAAGTGGCAAATCATGTTTTAAGCCCATCATGTTTGATGGCAAATCCACATTTTAGCCCACTTGAGAGTGGCAAATTCAAATCATTTTTGAAAACAAACATGAGTTGAAATGTTCCAATTCTTGCGATGTAGTCTATACTTGTATATGTGCGCATCACATAGTAAGGTTAGATTAATAATCGGAATAAGAACGTATGAGGTTTATAAAACAACATATCATGATTAGTAGAGGCCGATCTTTGACCGGGTGAGCAGGGGTGCTCATTTCAGGACCTTCCCCTCTCGTATCCAAGTGCCCGAGCCGAGGTAACTTTGGTGATGACAGACACATGGCCTTTGGCATGATTCAGGGTTTCCTAAATTTCCCAAAAAACAAAATATTTAGGTGGCGACTCTGTAATCTGGCAAAGCAGTCCAGTTTTGGCATTATTCGATTCAAAATCGATTTTCCAAAATGATTTGCCGGATTGGGCTCTTTGGTGTTTATCAGTTTCACATTGCACTTGTGAGACTAGATTCAGAACCGTGACGGGAGTCTGAACTGTAGGACCAATTCAAGCTCTCCGAAAGGGGGCGCGAAAAAGTCGAGCTACACTCCTCTATTCATGGTGGACTTTAATCCATCAGTTTTGCAGGTTAATACATAATTTATTTATGCATTGGTACATGAGCCTTTTCTTTCTCCCTCCATGTGTATAAAAGGAGGCCTTCTCTTTCACTCTTACACACCAAAATTTTTCCTCTAGTTTTTATATGCTTCCTAGTGAAAGAGTGCTGCTTGAGTTTTGTTTGCTGAAGTTACACCATAGGCGCTTCACTGTAGTTGGTCCAACTGCCATATCCTAGGAGACAAATGTCGAACAACCTCCAGCACTCCAATCTGTGAGGTGGTGAATCTATTTTAAGGACACTGTCTAGAATAGGCTTCGGTTTGCTTCTTTGATGCAATTTTATTTTATTCTTGTGTATTTCTGCTTGTAATTTCTAGCATGCATTCTGGTTCTGAAATTTTAATTCCTAAACATGAATCTATTTGTTTATTTAGTTACACCATTTGTACAACAATTTTAAAACATATTATATATAATTTTCATGCAATTGATCAAATAAATTCATATCTAATTGGACTAGTTTATTTTTCCTCAGAATTGTACATTGTTATAGAATTGCTCACTGATTCATGATTAGAAATTCTAAGTGCACTATGTCCTATATGTGGTTCATGTCTAATTGTCGTTGGTACTTCATTTCAGGTTGTTGTATGTGTGAATATTAAGTAATACAACAAAATATATATTTATATGTATATTAATGTTTTATTTCTGGGACTGCTTTATAGCTTCTGTTTCAATGACATGAAATTGCATGTTTAGAGATAGAATTGATTTTTATGGATAGGCTATTGTTCCATTTCATTTAAATTAATTGCAGATTCATGTTTTGCTTATATGCTTGCACATAGTAATATTTTCATGCCTCTTGCATAGGTTCATCCTTATTAGTAAATTAATATATTTTGTGTGCCATAATAACAAATTCATGTTTGTACACTTTAGTGTAAGCCACGTTATAGGACTGTTTGATTTGTATACAGAAATTGCATGCTTCTAGTTTTAGGAAATCAATATTATTTGCATGAGATGTTAATACAATTGTGTGGACACCCCATTTTTGACCACTTGCAAGGCTCGAGCGCTTTACTCGGGACACTCGATGATGAAAGTGGTATTGTGCATGGTTCGAGGTCTCAACGAATGAGTCTTGTTCAAGCTTCGAAACAACCCCAAACCTTCCATATTCCCATTGATCATACCCAAGAAATCCCTTTGTGCACCTTGTACCACCCCTTTGTGCACCTTGTACCACCCTGTGTTGAGGCTGAAACAAAAAACAGGGAAATTCATTGAGGCCAGGCCATGCCTCATTGAGGGCCAGCCGGGCTTCAGTAGTGAGAAACACTGTTCTGGGCGGGAGGCCGCTAGCTGTCCTTTTTTGAAGATATTTATCACCTTTTGTGCTCAAATTCCATAAATACGACCATATACCTCTGTTTTGGGGGTTGAACAATTGAGAGAAAGCCTATACACATAGAGAGAGCTCCTTCTTCCTCTTTCTTCCATTGCAAGCTACCTTTGAGTTAACCTACCAACCTCGTATCATCTATATACAGCATACACAACCTTGACTCATCATCTTAGAGCCTTGGTTGACCCTTGAGAAGCATAATTCAAGCTTGATAGTGTGTCAAGAGTGAGTTTGATCATAAATCAAAGCTTACTCCATTTTGAGAGGTATAAGCTTGTAACTTTTGTTCTTGTTTTTGCTTACTTCATTTCTATCTATTTATTCTATTCTTGGGCTGTTTTACATCTATTTTAAGTGTTGGAACTTGGGTTTGGAAAAGCTACCAAAGGTGGTAAGGTTACACCCTTACTTGCACCGATTTTTTATAGCTCAACCCTTGATTCCTTTACACTCTTTTTCTTTGATTTTTGAACTGATTTTTAGAGTTGAACTAAGGCCAAAAAACATGTTTTAAAATCTTGAAATTGGAGGGGTTGGCCATCCTCCTTGTTTTTGCTTACATAGCTTCATTACCTTTACCTTTTGTTTAGCTTTTGAGCTCTTTTCTTACATTTTCAGCCACTATTTTGGGCTTATTAGAGATTGTTTTAGGGTTGTCCTACTCTATTTAATTGGTTCAAGCTTTGATTAGTTCATTTGTTGTAGCATTAGTCTTTGTACATAGCTTGTATTATGTAGTTCTTAACCTTTCTTTGTCTAACTTTCATAGTAATAACCTCATTTTAAGAATCAACTTGTCACTCCTTTCTTTCATTTGAGAGTTGTTTCAATCGTTGATGGTTATTCAACACATGAACTAGAGATTCACGCTTAATGGCTTAATCTCTACGAAGATTCATTGTCAACGGCATAATCTCTGTTTCATGTTGAGAATTACTTCCCATTTGATGCTTCTCCCTTTTAGAGGACTTAATCACCACTTCGGACAAATGGACTAAAGAATGGAAATGACTAAAAGAATTAGTTTAAAACCAACCAACACACATAAAGAAAATGAGTCATATTGATTGGGCTTGGCCAATGTTATGCCAAGTTTATCGAGTCAAGAGTGTTCATGCGCTAATTCATGGCGTTTTGATGATTCTTGAAGCGTCTCTACTATCCTCTTTGAGTTCACTCTATGATAAAGAGGAAGGAGTGGTCATATTCATTATATTCATTAATTTTTGTCCAGAATTGTATTCGGAATCATCAAGCAATCAATTTGCTCATTAATGGTTTTGGAAACAAATTCTAACCTTCTCTCGAGGCTTTTCCATGATAGAGAAGGAAGGAAGGGACAAACAAAGCTTGAACAACTATGTCTGCACTGTTTTCATTTCAGAACACAAAACAGAGTTTTGCACAAAATTGAGGCACGACAGGCCTTCTTTAGGCCCGGCCGGCCCTCAATGTTTGGTCAGTAGTGTATTTTTGCAGAAAACAAAGGGCAGTGGCTGAGGTGAAACAGAGCAAGCTTGGGGCAGACAGAGCTGTTCTTGAACATTGTGCATGTGCATACATGCAATTCTTGCGCATCCTCACTTACATTATGATCGTTGTAATTAATTTAATTTAATATTATTTATTGTAATTAGTCTCGTTAATTATTAAGTGTTGTAATTATTATTATTGTCCCTTTGTAATTGTTGTAGTTACTTAGCTTAGAGATCTAGTTTATTTATCTTGGTTATCCTTGTTGTAATAGCATAGTTAGCTAGTTAATTAGCTTCGCTTATTTATTCGTTTGGTTTTGTAATAATTACTTTAATTTGGACTTTGATTCGCACCCTCTTGCACGAGGGCAAATGTTATAATAATGTGTATGTCCTCCAACCTCGTCTTTCTCCCTTTTACTTAGTTGCTTACGATGGTTAGTATAGGGCATCACGTCTCATTAGCATTCTTATATTTCGCATCCATTTGTCTTGCATGCATCCAAGACTCGGCCCATCATACTAACCCAATATCAATGTTCAAATTCATTTCCTTGAATACGTGTTCTCTCGCATGTCTTGAATGAAATCATGTACCATGCTCATAGCCGAGCCTATAAAATACATAATGCGTGTGTTGTATTAGTCATATTGCATAAGTTTGGAACATGCATATTTTTCTAACTCTTTCACCTGTTTTGGCTCGGAGTACTAGGTGAGCTTTTTTTATGTCTTAGCATCTTGCATCGGATGTTTGTGTTGCCATATCCAAAGCATGAATACCATGAAGCTAATTTCTTAAATGATATAATTGTTTGAATACCTGTGGATGAAGGCTAGATGCTTGAACTAGGATGGTTTGATTAAATGTCCATTTTAGCCCACTTTTTCAAGTGGCAAACTCACAAAACAATTTCAAAACAAAGCATGAGATCAAATGTTCAAATTCTTGAAAACTAGTCTATACCTTGTGTGCGCATCACATAGTAATATAGCTAATAAATCTGAACAAGAGCATATAATGTAAATAAAAAACACATCATGATTAGTAGAGGCCGATCTTTGATCGAGCGAGTGGAGTGCTCAATTCATGACCTTCCCTTCTCGTACTTAAGTTCTCGAGCCGAGACACTTTGGTGATGACGGACTAATGACCTTTGGCATGAGTCTTGGGTTTCCTAAATTTTCCAAAAATATTTAGGTGGCGACTCTGAAATCTGGCAAAGTAGTCCATTTTTGGCATTCGATTCAAACATTGATTTTCCAAAAGAATTGTCGGATTTGGACTCTTTTTGTGTTTTCACTGTTTCACATTACACTTGTGAAATCAGATTCAGAACCATGGGTGTCTGAATTATAGGGCTATTCGCCTTCCGAAAGGAGCGCAAAAAGTTGAGCTACAATTTCTGGCGACTCTGCTACAGAATTAGAGAACTTGACTTGAAACTCATGATGTGAATTTTTATTTACACTTATACATTCTTTGCATTGCATTTGCATTGGTGCGCTTAAGTCACTGTGTTTGCTGACTGCTAGTCCTGGACGGTTTGCCGCAGGCTTGCCTGAAAAGCTTGCCAAAAGGTTGACTGGTTATGGGCTCTACCATGTTGGGAGCACAACCCTTGGATCTGGATTACCGCCGTACCGCTTGATCCACCTTTCACTTTTCGGTGTTAGGTATGAGAGCTATATTAGGTATTCTTGCTGAGGTATCCTTTTGACCATTCGACCTAGTTGCATACAGTGAAGCTATAGTGACTATTCCAAATTAGGACAGGATGCCACCCATTTGTAAGATGTCGTGAAACTCGTTGTTTGAAATAGTGCAGCCTGGATCATGCCAAAAATTTAGGACAGGGTAACCCTACTCCCTCATAGGGGTGTTTTGGTTCTTTCACTTGATATTTGCTTTTACAGTGAAGCTGTACAGGATGGTTCATATCAGTATGAGTTTGAGAAAAGAGTTCAGTGGAGATTACAGTTCAGCTATGTGTCTTGACTATTGTGAATTGGGGCCGAAGTGCTATCCAATTTTTATTTTGTTTTTCTTTCTTTCTTTTTGCTAGGTAGTTTACCATCATAGCTTCAAAAAGACCTGATATTCCCTAAGTTGTGTGGACTCATTTCGTCAGGTTGTGTAAAGCTTGAGACCTTGTTGGTGGTCAGCCTGTGCTAGTCTCGTTTCCTCTAGTCATTCGACGGAGAAGAAATAGATGGTCAGTAGCATCAGTACAAAGCACTCCACAAACATCTACCCGTTCTCAATCAATCAATTCACCAGCATCTAGTTCACCCAGATTAGCAGTGGCACAGAACACAACACCAAACGCAGAGGAATTCGCTGCCATGATGATTGCCGTCCAGAGGACTATGGACACTGTAAACTAGAGGATGGCTGTACAAGATGAAGTCATTGTCGATCTACGGCGTACATCTGGGACATCAGCATTAACCGTGCATCCAATCCCTACTGCTCAGCCAAACCTAGATCTACCCCCGCCAGCAGAAAATTTACCAGTCCCAGATCCTCAGGACATGTTTCCCCTAACTCCAGCTTATTGTCCTCCGGTTCAACCTCCTCCAGGGATTTTTCCTTTTGATATCAACGAAATTGATCCAGTCTTGGTCAAGATTGCCAGATTGGGAAAAGCATTGAAGAAATCCCAAGGCTTCAACTCTATTCTAGATATCGAAGATGGGTACACTGAGGCTTCGGTCAGATTACCGGAGAAATTTAGGATGCCCCACATCGACAGATTTGATGGGAGTGGGGATCCGATCGTACATGTCCGATTGTTTTCGGATGTATTGAGACCCATGGGTTTGTCTCGGGCGCAGAAGTTGTCGTTGTTTGGGAGAAACCTGTCTGATGTGGCAACGATCTGGTACGCTAAGTTGGAGTACTCTACAAAGCGGAATTGGGAGGGGTTATCTGAGGCATTTGTCAATCAATACTCATATAACACCTAGATAGAAGTAACCATTAGCAAGCTGGAGGCTACTACCCAGAACCCCAAAGAATCCTTCATCGATTTTGTCACCCGATGGAGAGCCAAGGCAACCTGAATGACAAATAGGCTTGCCGAGAGAGAACAAGTCCGACTAGTGGTCTAGAACCTAGAGCCAGACATATTGCAGAGAATGATAGTGGCTTCGTTGTCCACATTTGCTTCCTTACATGAGTTGGGGGTCCAGATCGAGAGTTCATTCAAAAAAGGATATCATCCACAGAACAAGTGAACCCGCAAGAAGGCCGTTCTCTCAGAATACCAATGCTAGCAGTAGCATTATTCCGTGGCCTACAGATGTCAGCAATGTTGTCACAACTGCCACAATCTCACAACCTTCACAAAGTGCCGGTCCACCCCGAAACTGTAGAGTCTTTACCCCCCTTCCATATGAGCCCAACCCACGTCCTCAAGCTGCTAATGCAAAAAGGGCATCTCAAGCCCCTTAATCGTCGTCTGCTTCCAAACCCGTTACCACCCAAACACGACCCTACCTAGTATTGTATCTTCCACCAACAACATGGCCATTTCACAGACATGTGCTACCATCTACGTCATGAGATCCAGGATCTCATTGATAACGAAGTTATCGCCCCACCTTCCAAGCCCAACGTAACAACCAACCCACTTCTTGCACATAACCAAGTCCCTCAGCCCAGAAATATTAACCACATCTATACACTGCTACCCGCCTTCAACCCTAGCATATACATTACCTCATCCCACCTACCAAAATCGGAGGTGGACATTCCGGAAGGCACAAACGTGTGTATGATGGATTTAACACCACCAACCCAACCCAGGCCTATGGTAGTAGAAATAGAGGAAGAGAAGAATGCACTAAAGATAGGGTCATCTGATACCCGTGTCATAGAGAAAGGGGTCTCGCTTGCAAAGGAGTATGATCCCAGCTTATACATTGTAGCCATCGATCAGCCAAAACTAGTGGTTATACTGCTACACTTTCTCAGCATCAATGCTATAGGGGAAGACCAAATGGTGCAGAATCAGAATGAGTGGCCCGAGCAAGGCCTGAATGACTTAGCAAACCTAGAGGAGGATCTGGTAGAATTAGAAGAGGATCTGGAGGATCTTTACATCTTCGAGGAAGAAGATACAAGCTGTATACAGATGGGATGGTGGGACCCAAGCCAGCCAGAAACTAGCAATGGGTGGTTGAGTGAGGAAGGGTCCGATATGGAGGAACAGACAGGAGAGACCGTGGGAGAAGAGGAAGTTGCTGTTGAGGGTAAGGCTGAGGCTGCACCTCTTACTGAGATGGAACAGGCACTGGAATAGTTTCAAAAGGAAAGGATAGAGGAGATCCAAGTGAAGATAGCTTTGGAACAAGGCAAAGGAAAAGGGAAATAAGAACCTGAAACAACGGTGGGTGATGTCCAAATAACCAGAAAATTTGAATGGGATCCTAATGACCGAAAGAGGATGTTGAGGAAACTCAGAAAGTACCGAGATGTTGAAACCCAAGCTATGATAGAAGAAGAATGGTATGATGATAGGATGCGTGATGTTTATATGCTCTGGATAGAACCCGATGCCAGTCTGGTCATGACTTCAGGAGAGTGGTGGGAAGATAGCGACCTAAGTCATGCATACATTGACGAAGGTTGGAAAGCTATTACCCCAGATGACACCTGGTATACCGATGAGATCAATCACATGGCCTGGAGCGGTCGGTACTTCAAACCCGCAGCGGTAGACCAGCCAGAGACCTCTAATAAGGAGACTGAGAGATCAAAGAGAAGGATGTTGAGGAAAGCATGGTCTTAAAACAGCTCAAGAAGATTCAGGCCGACATATCCATCTGGGGACTGATAATGGCATCTCGGGAGCATAGACAAGCCTTGTTCAAAGCAATGAACCAAACCAACAGCCCATTGACACCACCGCTGACCAATTGGTGTCATTGGTCACCTCTGGGGATGTTATGCCAGTAATATCCTTTATGGATAAAGAATTGCCACCCGAGGGCGCCAACCATAATAGGCTTTTGTATGTGTGGAGAAGTGGTTTGGAAATACTCTCTGGATCCTGTAGGACGCTCTTGATCCTCAGCTAATCACCTGAAAAGGAATGAACACTCCGGTCGGGGGTGCCGAAATTAGCACTCCGACGGATAACTCAGTGTATCTCAAGTTAATCTTACTTGTTCTCACATACCTTTCTTTGGCTGATGCTTCTCTATTTATATTTTTCTTTTAGGCCTCAGGGTCGGGCCCACCCTCAATCCATTGCACGTTTATTTATTCGGTTTTTGTTCAACTGGTTCTTCGACCGATTAGTCTATTCGGTCTTGCTATCGCCTAGGATGGAGCCGAATACAAATTATGTCCTTGACTGTCCTCATACTGTCATTCGGCTTTATTGCACGTATACCAACAAAACTGGATCCCATATTTCCCGCCAAACATCCTATTAACGCCATTAGTCGGCATGTTTGGTTTCGAACGACGTGTTTGGTTTGAACTTGGAAAGACAAGGAAAGAACGGCAGTTAACCCTATTCCAACGCATGTCAGAACACACGCTTTTTAGGCATTATTACATCTTCCCGCCTCTTCGTACGCTTTCTTCATTTAATGTGATTTGAAACCATGTTGTCCCTTCGAATGTAAGTTTTTTGAATACTCAAAGTTTATGGTTTGCCTTTCGATATACCTCCATTTTGCGACCTCTGCAACTCTCTCCTGTCTCTCATTGTCTCTTCTACTTCTTGTAAGTTCTCATCTCCTTCGTTTCGAATCCTACTTCTTTGTTTATTTTTAGTTTTGCACAATCCTTAGGCTAGCTAGGATGACAAAACACTTGAAAGAACTCCTTTTTGCGGATCGAATTTCTGGTTTCCGACGCCATTATTCCATCCCCGACGACGTCCATCTGTTACTCGTGACAGACAGAACCATTGATATGGAGAGGACTGATGAAAGTACAATCATCTTTCCTTTCCTATCAATTGCTGAGGGCGGAGTCCGTTTTCCCCTTCACCCATTTTTAGGGGCCGTCCTTCGCCACTGGGGTTTAATCCCTTCCCAACCTAATGTAATTTTTTTCCGAATCATAATGGGGATTATAGAGTTGAACCAACGCCTTAGGATTAACCTTGGTATACCTACAATTCAGCATTGTTATGCCTTAGCTAAATCTTCTGGCCGGCAGGGATGCTATTTTCTCAGGGCCGAGGATACCAACCATCACTTAGTGACTATGCTTGCTAGTTCTGGCAAGCGTGTTGATGATGTAATGGTCGTTGTCCGAGGCAACTAGGAGTTCGGCGAGGGTGAAGATCGCCTGGATCCCGTGCCAAGACGAAGAGGCAAACCAGGTGGCCGTATAGCTCCTTATTTTTTATTATTATATATTTATTCGGCTTTCCTTTTATGTACTTACCATTTTATTTGTGCAGGCAACGATTTGAAGAAAGTTATGGTTTCAGCCGACGATGCCGTACTTGCAGAAATTAAAATCGCATTCCAATTCTTTGGCTGTCCAAGCCTTTAGAAACAAGGGAGGGTGGCCTACATTCTTCTGAGATACGAGCCGACTTACGCAACGTTTTCGGCGGCAGACAACATTTCAATTTCGAGGGGCGAGCAGCAGCTTACGGCCCTTATCTTTCCCAACTTTAGAAGCCTAAGGCAGATTGGTTTGGAAGCCTCCGATTCGGAGCAGGTGGAGGAACAAGTAGTCGAAGAGGCCGCCGAGGAGCCGAACCAATCAGAAGCTGAGGTAGACGAGGCTCTAAACTTGGCCTTTGAAGAAGCCAGCCTCAATTCATCCAACCCTCCGTCCACTTCAGGCTGAGGGGACATCTCGTTTGGAGACATTTTTACAGACTTAGGAGACCTTCCCAGCACGTATCCTGAGAATATGGCTGGGGAGTCGCTCACTCAACTTGCCAGAAAGAAAAACGCCGAAAGGATGGCCGCCTGAGAGGAGAGCCGAGGCCATTCGATCGGAAACTTCACCCGCTGCGTCGTTGAGTCCTCTTTGCCTGTTATTAAGGAAGAAGCGGCTTAGACCGAAATGGCCGAGACAGAGCAAGTGGAACAGGGGGATCAGGAGGATAAGCAAATAGGGAAAAAGTGCCCCGTTGAGCGAGAAGCCGTCTCTGGTGAGGACCAAATCGATAAGCGGCCGCGCATTGAGGAATTGGACTTGATTGTTCCATTTACTGTTCAACCAAAGATTAGGAATATGTCGATTGCCTCTGATATGTCGGCTTTGAAAGACCCGACTGTGCCCTTGAGCATGGCCTCCTCAATTTCCTTGCTGGTTGACAGAGCCACATTTCGGACAGAGCCAGATCTATTGTCAATTGCACTTGTCGCTCAATCGGCCTTATTGGTACATTACTTGCCTTATCTGCAGTCTTCCGCCTAGATTTATATATATATTTTTATTGTAACTCTATTGTCTTGTTTTGCAGACGGTAGGAAGGATAGCCAAAATCGGCCGCTGTCAACATGATGCTATAGAACAGATCAGCTTGCTGAAAGCCAAAATTGAAAATGAAAAGAGCAAGGCTGTGGAAGCCTCTCAAAGAGCAGATTTTGAGGCAGCGAAAGCGGCGGAGAAACGTGTGAAAGCCGACTCCGAATCTGAGAGTGCGAGGAATCCTGACCAGCTAAGGCTGGCCGCCGAAGAGAGGGTAAAAGCAAGCGAAGACGCGCTCAAGTTAGCCAAGGAGGTGATCGCCAAGCTGGAAGTCGATTTGGAAGAGTCGAGGAAGGCAAAACAAATAGCTGACTCCGAGATTTCCAAAGCGTTCCGAGCTGGGAAGGACGCCGCCTTGGAAAACTACGTGGAGGAAATACCCAAGTTCGAGAATCGGGGCTTCAAACACGGCTGGCTCAAAGCCCTTACTGCCGCGAATGTGACATTGGCGCAGCCGATTCCATATGAGCAGGTGGACGTTGAGCCGTTGGAGTCTGACCCTGAGGATTGATTAGGGTGATATGTTGATTTTTGTTAGGCATCTTAGATGCATAGTTTCTGTAGGTTTTTGTCAGTAGATTTTTATTTCTTTACTTCGATTGGAAGTTTAAATGTAAGGTAATTTTCATGTGTAAAATGACTACTATCTGTACTCAATTTATTAATGAAAATTTCCTATGCTTTTTAGTTTACTGCATATACTATTTGTCTTCAATTTATTAATGAAAATTCCTTATGCTTTTCTGTCTGCAGCATATGAGTAAATTAAACATCCGATATATTAACCGAATCAATTAATCCTATGCTTGTCTTTGCTATTTAGCCGAATAAATAAACGAATTGGCAGTTAATAATTTGGAAAGGTACATGACTATTCGATAAAATAACGAGTAAATCAGCTCAAGGCCTGGATATTTGGCTGATTAGATTAATGAATCTGCCCTTGCCCCAACGAATGAATGAACTGGAACGCCGAATGCTATTAGTTCATGGAGTGGCTGGAGCACATGAGATGATCGGTGTCAGGCTGGACATTTGGCCGATTAGATTAATGAATCTGCCCTTGCTCCAGTGAATGCATGAACTGGAACGCCGAATGCTATTAGTTCATGGAGTGGCTGGAGAACATGAGATGATTGGCGCCAGGCTGGACATTCAGCCGATTAGATTAATGAATCTGCCTTTGCCCTAGTGAATGAGGAACTGGAACGCTGAATGCGATTAGTTCATGGAGTGGCTGGGGCACATGAAATGATCAGTGTCAGGCTGGACATTTGGCCGATTAGATTAATGAATCTGCCCTTGCCCTGGCGAATGCATGAACTGGAATGCCGAATGCTATTAGTTTATATAGTGGTCGGGGCACACAACCTGATCGGGAAAAGGCCGACATTTGATCGACATTTAGCCAAGTAGAGCCTGATCAAATTTGGTGAAAAGTTTGGAATCTTAGCATTGATGAGGTCGCCTCGGGGGTGCTGCACCTATAAGGAATAAATGGGGTGGGTGCGTGGTCCGCGAAGGGGCCATTGTTGCGTTCAGAGCCAATAAAGAACAGTGTGGACGACTGTGGATGGCAAGAAGATTATTCTACAATAGCAGAGGAGAAGGGAGAACACTGGCGGAGTTGGACGCAGAGATGAATCGAGGTGGCGAGTCTATACGCAGGGGAGTAGGACGTTGAGGGAGTGTGAAAAACGCCAGTCCCCACATCATCAAAGTAAGTCACCTAGAAGGGAAAAACAACAACGGGGTAACTCTCCTCCAGCACGTTCGAGAGGAGAAACAAATGTGACACTGCACCCCTTAAGTTTTGCGGTTTCTGTGGAAACAAACTGATGACGGAAGTGGATTCAATTGTTTATGACCCAAATGTGGTAGTCGAGTTCGCTTGACAGATTTTTCCACCAGAAGTCTAGCGGTCGATGGTCGGTCAACCTGATTTCGAAGTGTTTCGGAAGGGCATTCATGGAGCGGTGAAAGGGCTGTATACCGCCTATGAAATCTGCATGCGTCTGCGTGCCGTGCGGCAGGATATAGAGCAGAAGGATGAACGCATTTGAAACTTAGAAGCTCACGTGGAGAAGGTTGAGCGTGAGCTAAGGAGGGTCAAAATTGCCGAGACGCAATCGGCCGGCCAAGCTAACCCTATTTTGGAAGAAATGGTGACCCAACGGCTTATAAGTCATGCGATTGCCGATCGAGATACGACAAGCATGTTCGCAATAGAGGCTGCAAAGACCAAGGCTTATGAACAAGGCTTCCACGCCGGCCGAAAAGTGGGGATAGATAAGACTAAGGAAAAGCTTGCCGAAGAGGTCTGTCGATGCAAGAATCGTGGATTTAAGCACGGATGGATTAAGGCTCTCCAGGCCGCAGAGGCTCTCTGGGGAGCAGGCGTTGATTTGGCGTCGCTATTATATCAGGGTCATCATTTTCCCTTTGCGGCTTTCAAAGTTAAAAAGAGCGATGACGAGGGGGATGCCGAATAAAACTGAACATATTGTACTGCTCTAACGTAGATTGGAAGCGAATTATGTATTATCGATTAGTTCAATAAAACATATTATTTTAAATGTTTGCATGTTGCTTCAATTTATGTTTATAAATTCAGCTATGATCGTCTTCCATTTTTCGTCAACTGCATTTATGCTTGTCAATCATAATATTCATGAAAAGAGCGCCGAATTCGGAGGTGTTTTGCCTTGGCCAGACGTGGTCTCCACGAAGGGCGCTCCGGATTCGAAGTCTTATTCCCTTTGCCAATCGGTCCATGAAGGGCGCTTCGAATTCAGAGGCTTGTTCAGCCCAAACTTGTCATTCACAGATTTGGCTCCGAATTCGGAGGATTTTGTCTTGGCCAACCGTGAAATCCACGAAGGGCGCTCCGAACTCGGAGGCTTCCTCGGCCTAACGTGTCATTCACGGATGGGGCTCCGAATTCAGAGGCTTTTATCTTAGCCAATCGTGAAATCCACGAAGGGCGCTCCGAATCCGGAGTCTTATTCGGCCCAACGTGTCTTGCACAGATGGGGCTCTGAATTTGGAGGCTTTTATCTTAGCCAATTGTGAAATCCACGAATGGCGCTCCGAATCCGGAGGCTTACTCGGCCCAACATGTCATTCACGGATGGGGCTCCGAATTTGAAGGCTTTTATCTTGGCCAATCGTGAAATCCACAAAGGGCGCTCCGAATCCGGAGGCTTACTCGGCCCAAACATGTCATTCAAGGATGGGGCTCCAAATTCGGAGGCTTTTATCTTGGCCAATCGTGAAATCCACAAAGGGCGCTCCGAATCCGGAGGCTTACTTGGCCCAACGTGTCTTGCACGGATGGGGCACCGAATTCGGAGGCTTTTATCTTGGCCAATCGTGAAATCCACGAAGGGCGCTTCGAATTCAGAGGCTTTTGATTTGCTGAACTGAAATTTCATACAGTGATAAGAAGTCTTGCTTTACAAAAGCGAAAATTGTACACGGCGAACATTCAAAACAAGTTATCATGCCGCACAAGTCGGGTTAATGATAAAATTTACGCAAATGCGTGGAATTCCAAGGACGTGGCAGACTTCTCCCAGACATGTCTTTGAGTCGATATGCCTCTATTCCTGCGATTGAATCGATCTGATAGGGGCCGTCCCAGTTAGGACCCAGTTTTCCTTCAGCCAGATTCCTGGCAGCGGGAAGTACTTTCTTGAGGACCAATTCTCCTAGTGTATAACGGCATAGCTGAACACGTTGATTATATGACTTAGCAAGCTGTTGCTGGTACCGTGCCACGGATGCAAGGGCACGGTCTCGTCGTTCTTCAATTAGAGTCAAATCCAAGGCCAACATCATGTCATTTCGGCCAATATCAAAAACTTTCGATTTCAAGGTTAGGAGGCCGATCTCCAGGGGATGATTGCCTGGGTTCCGAAGCATAAAGCAAATGGCGTTTCCCCAGTGGGTAATTCTTCGACCCATCTGCCTTTAGCTTTCTCCAGCCTCTTCTTGATGCCGTCCAAGATGGCTTTGTTGGAGGATTCAGCTTGACCATTGCTCTGTGGATAAGCCGTGGTGGAGAAATAGGGCCGAATACCATACGTGCTGCATAATTCTCGGTAGACGCCACAATCAAACTGGGTGCCGTTGTCTGAAATGAGTGCTCTTGGAATTCCGAATCGTGTTATGATATTTTTCCATACAAAATGCCTAACATCAGTATCTCGAATGTGTGTTAGTGCCTCCGCTTTGACCCATTTTATGAAGTAATCTGTCGTGACAATCAAGAATTGCTTGTTCCTTGGGGCCTGTGGCAATGGCCCGATGATATCAAGCCCCCATTGAGCGAACGGCCAAGGACTGGTGATTGAGCTCAACTCCTCAGCAGGCAAATGGGTTAGAGGGGAAAACTTCTGGCACTGTTCATATTTCTTGACGTAACACTCGGCATCAGCTCTCATGGTCGGCCAGTAGTACCCCTGTGTTACAGCTCGATGAGCCAAAGAGCGCTCGCCAGAATGGGCACCACAACTACCTTCGTGTATTTCGGTCAAGAGTTCTTCGACTTTATCCGGATGAATGCATTCTAGATATGGACCAGAAAGGGATTTTTTGTAGAGCTTTTCTTGTGGATCTATGTAATATCGTGAGGCTTTGTTTTGCAATTTGTGCGCTTCTTTCTTGTCTGTCGGGAGCTGTTCGGAAGATAGAAATGCAGTGATGGGGTCCATCCAACTTGGACCTGATTCTATGATATTGATTTGAATTGACTCTGAGGGGGCAATGCTCGGCTTAAGGATAAATCCTACTTCAATTGTCCATTTAATTTTTGAGTTGATGGCGGAGGCTAGGCAAGCCAGGGCGTCTGCATATGTGTTCTGATCCCAGGTTATTTGATTTAATTCATGATGGTCAAACTTTGCCAGTAAAGAATTCGCCGTTTTTATGTAAGCTGCCGTACATTCATTTTTGGCTGCGTATTCCCTCTTCAATTGGTTGACAACTAGCTTTGAGTCGCAGAAGATAAGCAGACCCCGAGCACCAAGGAGAAGTGTATTCCGTAAGTCGGTTAACAATGCTACGTATTCGGACTCATTGTTCGATGCTTCGAAGCCCAGTTTGACAGCCTGCTCGATTATTGCCCCGTCGGGAGCCATGATCACTACGCCCGCCCCACTGCCACGTTGGTTGGATGATCCATCACAATACAACTGCCAAATGTCCCCAACATAAATTCTCTAGTTTGGCTTAGGTTGAATTTGATCAGACTTAAAGTCGGCGAGACATCCAGTGAATTCGGCCACAAAGTCGGCGAGCATTTGCCCCTTGATTGAGGTTCTGGGCAGGAATTGAATATCGTACTGGCCGAGTTCGAAAGCCCATTTTGAAACACGCCCTGACGCTTCTGCACTACGGAGTACTGACTGAAGCGGGTAGTCCGTTAGTACCCCAATGGTATGCCCCTGAAAGTAATGCATCAGTTTTCTTGCTGCCATGACGAGAGCAAGGACGAGTTTTTCCAATGGAAGGTAACGTGTTTCGGCATCAACCATTGCTTTGCTCACATAATA
Organism: Camellia japonica; assembly: GCA_030407325.1. Lineage (NCBI taxonomy): Eukaryota > Viridiplantae > Streptophyta > Magnoliopsida > Ericales > Theaceae > Camellia > Camellia japonica. The sequence continues at coordinate 64,475,193 of JAPPVO010000059.1, read as the reverse complement.
AACTAGCCGCTGCTCCCCTAATTCTTCATTTAACAGTATGGCGCTGACAACCCGGTCGGAAACTGCCAGATATAAAATGAGCGGATCACCTGCTGAAGGTGTTGTCAAGAGTGGAACTGATCGGAGGTAAGTCTTCAAACCGTCCAAAGTGGCTTCATACTCGGGGGTCCATTCGAAAGCTTTACCCTGCTGAAGGGTATGAAAGAATTGTCGGCAGCGATCCATGGAACGATTGATGAACCTGTTGAGTGCGGCGGCCATTCCCATAAGCTTTTGAACCTCTTTGACCGACCGAGGAGAGCCCAGTTCTAGAATTGCTGTGATTTGCCTCGGGTAGGCTTCGATTCCGCGGTGGTTAACAATGTAGCCAAGGAATTTGCCAGATCTGATGCCAAAGGCATATTTGGAAGCGTTCAACTTCATTTTATCTTTGTGAAGAATGCCGAATGTCTCTTCCAGATCGGGTAGATGAGTTTGCTCTTCTGTGGACTTGACCACCATATCATTGATGTACACTTCCATAATACGGCCGAGTTGCTCCTTGAACATGGCAGTGACTAGTCTTTGGTAGGTTGCTGTAGACCGCCCGAACTCCGCTCCGCACGCGAGGGCGCGAATTGTAGTTCTAGCTACTACAGTTCGGACTCCCGTCACGGTTCTGAATCTAATCTCACAAAGTGCAATGTAAGACTGATAAATCACCAAAGAGTCCAAATCCGGCAAATCATTTTGAAAAATTGATTTTAATCAAAAAGTGCCAAACATGGACTGCTTTGCCAGATTTCAGAGTCGCCACCTAAATATTTTATTTTGGGAAATTTAGGAAACTCTGACTCGTGCCTAAGGCCACGTGTCCGTCATCACCAAAGTTGCCTCGGCTCGGGAACTTGGGTACGAGAGGGGAAGGTCCTGAAATGAGCACCCCCGCTTGCCCGATCAAAGGATCAGCCTCTACTAACATGGTATGTTATTTTTGAAAACACATGTGTTTTTATTCCGGTTATTAATCTAGAATTACTATGTGATGTGCACAGCACACAAGTATAGACTCAATCGCAAGGATTGGAACAAAACATCTCATGTTTATTTTCAAAAATGGTTTGAAAGTGCTACTCGCAAGTAGGCTAAAGCACGGATTTGCTACCCTCAAGTGGGCTTAAAACAACATGATTTTGCCACCTCAAGTGGGCTTAAAACTCACATTTGATGAATTGTTTCAATTCAAGTAATAAAGTCTTCATCCACAGGCATTCATGCAATTAAACACATAAGCACATAGCCTCATGGGAAGCATGCTATCATGGCAGTCACTTACACACATGCAAGGATGCTAAAGCATAAACTCTCACAGTGTACTCCGAGCCAAAAAGAAGCTAGTTAGTAATGAATGCATGATCCTAGCTATGTTAAGATGCCTAATGCAACACATGCAAAAATGCAACTAAATAGGCTCGGCTATTCTAAGATGGCATATCAGTGCAACACTCGATAACATGCTGTTAAACACGTATTCAAGTAAGTATTGAAATACAATGCAGTTTGAATGATGCGCCGAGCCCGGTGCATGCAAGACAAATGAATGATGCACGCATGCAAAGCATAAGGTATGCTAATTGAAATATGCCCTAAAACTAACCACCGTAAGCGATTAAGTAAAAGGGAGAAAGAAATGGGGTTGGAGACATGCACACACACGCGCACCCTTATTACAACATTGCCCTCGCGAAGGAGGGTCCGAATGAATTTAGCTAACTAGCTACGCTAATTAAACTAATTATTACAAATCAACTAATTAACTAACTATTCTAAGTTAATTAAGTACAAACCAAATTAATTAATTAAACACTTAACTAATTAATTACAAAATAACTAAGCTAATGAACTAGTTTAGCTAAGCAAATTAAACAAATGGCCTCGGGAAGTAAGGGGGATATGCATGCTCGGTCGGCTTCACTCGGAAATCCACTATCGTGTCTCATGATGCCTCTGTTTGCACACTTCTGCACTTCTGAAAATCATGCCAACTTCCAGAATGTTTCTGACCCACCTTAGGGACATGCTGAGGGATGGTCGGCCAAGAGGGATGGCCATCGGCCACTTTTGATAGCCGGTCGGCAGCCTTGGTGGCCGGTTGGCCACTGCTTCCTACAACTTCTCCTTTTGCTGCAACAGAGCACAAACAGAGGCATAGTAGTGTATTTGCAAGGAAAAGTGTGTGCAACTACACTCCTTATCATGTCTCAAGCTCAAAGGAGTATCGTGCTCGACTCTCAAGCCACCAATCACGCATCTCGATGCATGATGGCCAAAGAGTCAAGCTTGCACAATGTCGATGAATGCACAAATAACACATAGGACTCGAGAGGCCTCCACCCTATCATGCACAATTAAGGGGGACATCGACAAAGAAATGAGGCACGTTTCATCACTTTGAGTATGAAACGTCCCTCGTTCTCGTGTTTGGATTAACGTCCGATCCAAACACATGCAATGCAACACAAAAATGTTATCTTGGCATGTTTTACTTCAATTCATTTTGTTTACTCATTTTAGATTACCAATTAATCCTTTAACCGGTTAAGTCCAAAAGTGAGAAGTCCTCTAAATGGAAAGACGGACTAAGCCACAAGCATCTTGAGCACGAAAGAAGCATCATGTCGTTGGTTAGTAGAAACCCTCAAGAGAAGGCTAAAACCATTAGGCATGGAAGCCTCAATTTCATGCTCAAACCAACAAGGGGCTCAAGACCACTTTCAAAGCAAAGTCACAAATGAAGAGTGGAGTGATATGGCAAACATTTCAGTGCTGAAATAGGATGCTAAAGACACTAAACCATGCAAGCAACGCATGCACAACATGTTAAGGGCCAAAGGCATTGAAACTAGTGACAATCATTACACTAGAGGCATGCAATATCAAACTCAAATGGCCAAACCAGCTCTGGATAGAGCTAAATCATGCTAAAATAGAGGCCTAGATATGCTGAAACTTAGGCACAAAAGGCAAGAAAATCATGCTCACATGATGGCTCATAAACAAGGCATAAAGGCACAACTCTTAAACACAATTAAAGAGTGATAAACATGGGAGTATGGCAAAGATATAAGCTCTGAAATTCCATGCCAAATGATGCCAAGGCATGCAAACATCACAAGTATAGCACGGTAGGGGCCTCAAAACTCAAGACTAGTCAAGGCATTTGCACTATAGCTATACAAAACATGAGTCATATGACCAAGGCAGCCCAAAACAGTCCTAAGACAGCCCAAATGGAGTTCTAAAACATGCTTGAAATAAGCTAAGAATGGCTAGATTTAGAGGCCAAAACAATAGCACATGTTAGGCAATTTAGCACAATTGCACTACAAGTATACAAAGCAAAGCTTGAGTGATGAAGAACACTCAAAATAGAGTTAGAGCATGCCAAAAAAGTCACAAAAACATGCTCAAACTAAGCCTCAAGAAGGGAGAAATACATGCTTATTTGATAGGCCAACAACACATGCTAACAAGACAAGAGGAGAGGGGACCACCCCCTCCTATTTTGAGCCTCAAAACAAGTTTTCTACCACTAAAATTCCTCTGGAATTCAGTGGTTTTAAGGCCAAAAAGAAGTTGTTTGAAAAGCTTGAAAGATAGCTCAAAAGGCCTTACAAGCCAAGGAGCAAAAAGGAAGAAGCACCCCCTAGCCAAACAAGGCTTAAACCAACATTTTTAGGACTGAAAATTAGACCTTTTTGTAGTTCAACACCACCCCAAAAACAATGGAAAAAGGATGGTGAAACAAGTGTGCAAAACAAATACAAAAGAGGAGAGTTATACCTCTTGATGCACAGCAGCAAAACAGCCTGTTTCTTGGCTCAAATGATCCTTCAACAGCCCAAAAATAAGTTCCAAGGGACCTCAGCCCAATGACATGCAACTTTGATGAAGGAAGTGTATGCAAAAATGTAAGGAATTCTCACTTTCAAGCCTAAAACAAGAGGAGAGATGGAGAATTCTTAGAGAGAGGGGAGGATTTGCTCACAAAGTTTCTAGAGAGAGAGAATTCTAGAGTGAGAAGCTCTCAAATTTTCTCTAAGCCTTTCAAATGTTCTAACCTAATGAATATATGAGATATGGCTTCATATATAGCAAAAAGCAAGAGCTTGGTCGAAAATATCCGAGTTAGGACAGCTGGCACAAGCTAGAAACAGCTGTAGGAGAAATATCTTAAAAAAAAATGAATTTGGGTCACTCTTGGCCGACCGGCCATCTTTGGTGCCGACTTGCTACTTGTGATGGCCGATCGGCCATCTCCATGGTCGACTGTGCACATTTGTGGCCGACTGCAAATTCTGCTCTGCAGGTCTAACTTCAAATGGGCATAACTCTTTCATCTAGACTCCTTTGCAGGTCATTCTTGTGTCTAAAATGAATCCCCGTAAGTAAGATTTCCAATGGTGGAAGCCTTACCTCAAAATTCCAAGTGTACTAAGAGATATCCCTCTTTTAGTGAAGATTGCTCAGTTTCGGTCCAACCGGATTGATGCCCAACTTCAACCAACCATATCTCCCCCATCCGGACTCGGCTTTAGGAGATTCTTGAGTGAAAAATGAAGCCCCATAAGTCTTCTTTCCAACGGTGGTGGCCTCATAGCTTAAATCCAAGTGTATAGACAGATAGGCCTGATTTAGCGAGGATCACTCGACTCTCTCTTAGCGATTCATACCCACCTTCTTCTTCAACTTGGTTTCTTCCCTCTCCTCCAATTTTCTTCAACTCCAAACCCCTAAACAAGGTGTTTCGAAAGATTTTTCAAAGATTTCATCTCTCTTTCATTCATTTCCACTTTGTCCTTGCTTGGTTTACCGAAAAGCGCAACATTTGACAAAATGCGAGCCTCGGAACATCGTAGAAACTTCTTTTCAAAAATATTTTGAAAGAGAGGGTTTTAAAGTCTAAAAACCATTCAAAATAGTTTTAGTCCAAAAATGGGGTGTGAGGTTAGGATTTGACTCTCCTCTTGCTGAAAAAATCGAACCTTTGCACTGCACAACTTTCATCACCAAAGAAGCCATCAGTAGCGCCCAAGTCTTAAGGGCGGTCAAAAATGGGGTGTCTACAGTTGCCCCTCTTTGACAGAGCTTGGAAGTCATGAAATGACGTGAGTGAATGTCAAAGCCCAGAGACGACCCATTTTTGACAAGGCCGAAGACTTGGACAAACAAACAAAATACAGAAAAATAAATGGTTACACCCATAGGCTACCTACGTATCCCATTGCAAGGAATCAAACCAGCGTAGTTTAGGGGCAGGATGCAAAATGATATGCAATATTACAAAACAATTGAATAATATACAACACAACGAAATAATCAAACCACAAGCAGTGCAAAACCACACAAATATCATAAAAGGATGGAGATGCAAAATCAAACTACGTTTAACATAGAAAAGAAGTGAGCACGAGCCGAACGACGCCTAACACAGGCTAAATGCCTACATCCTCAATACTGGCCTCAACGCAGCATGGATGCTTACACATAACAGAACCGTGCTTCAACATGAAAGGGGTGCGAGCACATGCAAAACTATGTGTTTCGTAGAGAGACCACAAAATACAAGTAATTGGGTGGCATGATATAAGTGAGGAATGATCTGCTGAGGAAAGATTGTAATCCTAAATGCTGGATGCAACAAAACAAAATACAATGCAACGAATATATGGATGAAGTGAATAAGGGGCGCGGCCAAACCACATTTTGCCTAGAAAAAGCATAGACACAAGACAAACCACGTCTAACACAGAAAAGGTGCCAACACCCTCAGACCACAATTCTCTTAGTGGAATAGGCGCGTACACATTAACACAGAACCATGCTTCAACGAAGGAAAGTATGGACGCATGCCAAACCATGCTTAACATGGAAAGGATGCAATGCAGTAAATGCAATAGATGCATGCGATAGATGCTATATGCAATGCGATAGATGTTATGCAACACTTATGATAGATACGATGATGCGGCGGGGAAGCGATGCTCTCGAAAGTACCTTGCAGGTGCAATCAGCGATGACTCACCTTATGCTGCTGGGGATCATCCTCTTCTGCATCTTGCATTTCCGAACCACAGGTACTACTTTTCTCCCTGGCTATGGTCGCAGCTTTCCCTATTCTCCAACAGGGTGACAGACTAGGTTGGTTCAGTATCCAGAATTGAGACGCATACCCGCTACCTCAACCTATGGGGCTTCCATACAGATTTCAAGCCGAGGATACACCCCTGGGTATTTAAACCAGACTTTAGTCTCGGAAATTCCGAACCTTTGCATTCTAGGCATCGGCCATTCGAACTCTAGTTTCCACCATCTCAGTTGATCTCCTAGGAACTCACCGCAAACACAGGCAGGTGGCTATACCAAACCACCGGAAGTCATTCGGGCATGACAAACACCAAAGGAATCGCACCTTCTGAGGATTTAAGGTCTCCTAGACCAGAGAGTGCACAAGACAGTGCGAGTGGAGATGCAGGATTTAAGGTCTCCTAGACCAAAGGATTTAAGGTCTCCCAGACCAGAGAGTACACAAGACAGTGCGAGTGATACAAAAATACAATGTGCACAAGACAGTGCGATGCAGAGTGAATGCACAAAACAGTGCGATGTAGGTTGAAATGCACAAGACAGTGCGATGTAATGCACTAACAAGTACAGGTAAGGTGCGCAAAACAGCGCGAGTGCAATGTACTAACAGGTGCAGGAAAGGTGCGCGAAACAGCGCGAGCAATGCACTAACAGGTGCAAGAAAGGTGCAAAACAATGCATGGGAGACATGCATAACAATGCAAGTGAAATGGTGCGTAACAATGCAAGTAGAACGGTGCATAACAATGCGAGTGGGACGTGCATAACAATGCAAGTGAAAAGGTACATAACAATGCAAGTAGAACGGAGCATAACAATGTGAGTGAAATGTGCATAACAATGCGAGTGAAACGTGCATAACAATGCAAGTAGAACGGTGCATAACAATGCAAGTGAAATGTGCATAACAATGCAGGTGAAGTGTGCATAACAATGCAACTGGAACGTGCATAACAATGCAAGTGAAAAGGTGCATGACAATGCACGTGAGACATGCATAGCAAGGCAAGTGCAAGAAATGTATGCTCCATGCAACATTAAGATGCGCATTTCATGCCAGGGTGAGAAGTGCACATTCTATGCAAGCAAGGTTAAAACGTGCTCCATGCAATGTACATACTCTATGCAAAAGGATCAACGACGTACATCCAATGTAGCGTGTATATTCTACGCGACAACAAGAATAAGTATAGTACAAGATGCATTTATGCAATATGTGTGATGATATGATACATTTTACAAGCAATGTAGAGCATGATGTCTAGGGAATGCAATAAACAAACAAAGCGGCGCTTTAGAAAGCACCTCATGGGGTGAGTGGCGATGAACCGCTCTACTCTAATGGGGATCTCCCCTTGTATTCCTCGAACTCTTACCTTGCGTTCTTCGAACTCTTTCCTTCAACTCACAGTATAAAGGTTCTGATATGCTGACAAGGATTCTTCACGTAGAACACTTTGGATGCCGCCTTTCTTCCTAACCATATTCACAACTTTCCCTATTCTCCAACGGGGTGACAGACTAGGTTGGTTCAGTATCCAGAATTGAGGTGCACACATGCTATCTCAACCTATGGGGCTTCCATACAAATTTCAAGCCGGGGATACACCCCTGGGTATTTAAACCAGGCTTTAGTCTCGAAAATCCCAAACCTTTGCGTTCTAGGCATCAGCCATTTAAACTCTAGTTTCCACCGTCGCAGTTGGTCTCCGAGGAACTCATTGCGAACACAGCCAAGATGCCTCTGGCAGGGAATGTTACTCAGGGAGAGCACTTCTGATCGCCGTTCTGGCATTGAAACGGACTTGATCTTGAGCTTGAGGTAGAGGCACACTCATACTTTAGAGCATTGACAAGACCTGAGGAGGTACATTCGGAATGCAATCCTGGAAATTTTTGAAGTTGAAACAAACTCAAATGCCCCAAATTTTCCCTTTTTTCTTTTGCTTTGTAGTCCGGAACCTATATAGCTTCAGATAGGTCCTGGTTTTACCGTTCTCACTTGACCTGGGTTGAACCCTGCAGTTTTATGAAAGAACAAATCCTGTTTTGCATACATGTAGAGAACGGCACAGCACTCTGAGCACAAGATGATTTTACTTTTGAAATTGAAATGAGAAAAGGGTTCTCAACTGGGTATTGAGCGTACGACTGACCACAGCCAAAACGACTCAACAAAGAGAAAGACAAGGTAAAATAACCTAAACACATCTATAGACACCCGAAACGACTCAAAACAAGAATCGAGACAAACAAAAACACACGCACACACAACACTCAGATGTGTTCCAATGGCAAGAGACCTCTCAGTTCATGAGGACCCAGTTTCTTCTGGTATTGTTTCCTACCCTTTCTCATTTGTGATTCTCACATCACTCTGGCACTCAATCTCTTGTTTTCTGAAAAAGCCCTTTTCTCACTTTTTCTCTCAGCCCACATCTCTCTATTCTTTAATCTCTCTTTTTTTTTTATCCCTCCCCCGGGTGGTTGATGGATAAACAGGAAGTTGCGAGCTCTTGCCCCTAGCATTCCGCTAGATTCTTCTTCTTCTGCTCACAACAGTGAACTTTCCCACAGAGGGGTTGCGCTACAACTGGGTGTGTAGCAAATCTGCAGCTGACACTGGTTGATGATGCCCTTGGCCAGTTCGGATGTGACCAAGCCTTTTCGAATAAGGAAGTGGAATATCCTGCTCCTTTTCCAGTCCGTGCTTCGCACTTGACTTGATACCTCGCTGCTCAGAGGATGAGAGAGCTTTCGGCCCTTTGCTGTTAGCTTCAGTTGTGCCCTTTTCTGGCAAATAGAGTGCCCTTTTCTGGCAAGTATGTTGACAATGGGGAAAAGTCAGAACACCTGACTCAACTGTGCCCCTAGTTCATCATTTTGACCATTTTTTTGTATTGGCTTTCTACTAAACCAATTTTGACCAATATGAGAGTTAGATTAACATATTTGTTCAATTTTTTGATTTGAAATCATGCAAGTCAGGCTATGAGCACTGAAAATTTGCCTTTTTGGGCCAAAGATATGGTCCAGTTTTTTTTTTTAAAAAAAAGGAATAATTTTCGAGAGAAAATTAGTCAACCTCATTAAAAATTCTCAAAAACTGTTTTTACAAATGGCCACTGCTCGACCAACACAGAATTTACTCTTGAGATGCACAACCTCAGATCCAAAACAATGGAAAATTGCCCATTGTCTAAATGGCACTGCACGGCGACGGAAAGTTGCCCCTTGTCTGAATGGTACCACAGCGCACTGTAATCAGTCCTCAAAGTGACGATCACAACCGAACTCTCGGATACAGAGAAGACAAAGATGATCAGAACCATTACATGGACACAGTCGATTTGGGAGTGTTTATGGCTGGACTTCAGAATGAAGTTGCCTATGTATCCCAAACATGGGAATCAAGCCTTACGTAGTTCGGGGGTAAGGAACACTCGGGTATTAACCTCTCCCTTTGCGCTCTAACTTTTGCCAAGGCCGCCTTTTCTTGGTTTTCAACCTTGCGAGCTATGTTCTTCTTTTCTTTTCAATTCTTTTCATTTCTTCTTTTCTTTGTTCATTTCTTTTCAGAATTTTTCATTTCTTTTTATAGTATGCTAAAAATTTCAGACTTACCAGTCATTCATTAAACTTCACTCGTCTTCTTCACAAGGAATCCAATGATATACACACCCCATACATTTGCACCAGTTACATAATCATGCTTTATTGTTACTCAATAGATAAATTACATCTACATTTTTTATAGTTGAGAAAAATACTATATAAATCTCAGAATTTGTGTTATGTACCTTCACGTTAACTAAAAAAAAATAAAATAAAATTATATTGACTTGTCTTTAAGTATAGAGAAATACAAGTAATTCTACCGTTTTAAGATAATTATTTTTTGCTCTAACTTTTGCCTGGGTCGCCCTTCCGGGTTTTCGGCCCAGCGAGCCTCTCAAGGGCAAAAGTGTAACTTTGTCCATGTTGATTGGTTTGAGATCTCGAAGCCATCTGAATGTAGGAGAAAGGCTGCTGTTCGCTGATGACGTAGAAGTCCATCCAATGGGGGCTGAAATTGCCCCTAGTGTTGTGGATAGGAACTCGGTTGTCCTTCAGCAATACTTTCTTCTTTCCTCCCTTCTGGGATTTGGCTTTCCTGCCAGTCTTCATTGGTTTGCAGAATGATCCATCTTTTGAATCTTTGAGCACATTTGACATTTTTGCCCCTAGTTCAAGGGCTACTTCTGATCTAGCTTTACAAGCTTCCTTTGATAACACCTGATCTTCTTGATCTGACTTTTCTTGCCCCTAGTCCAAGGGTTGCTTCTGATCTGGCCATACAAGCTTCCTTTGATAACACCTGATCGTCTTGATCTGACTTTTCTTGCCCCTAGTCCAAGGGTTGCTTCTGATCTGGCCATACAAGCCTTATGTTGTGATTGACCGTTGAACATTCTGAATCCAAGTTCAAGGTTTGAAAGCAAAGGGGTTGAGTCTTGAGGCTGAGAGCGATCCTAAGCTGCACAATCTCAAGAGCGATTCTACACAGGTCTCCGCAGGACCGCGCAAAACATTTTTTGAAATCTTTTAAGAAAGCGACTAGTCGCTCGATGTAGACACCCTATTTTTGACTGTCCTCAAGGCTTGGACGTCACCGCTTGAACACTCAGTGATCCTCTTTGTTTGTGTTCGTCTTGAGTTCCCGAAGGTCTTGGCTGCGCGCCTTGCCTCAAGATCTCTCGACTCGACTGTTCCGTGTTTGGTTTTGGCACCAAACACTTGTGTTTTTGCCTTGAAGGGCAGGGAATGGCTTGTTGGCCATCCCCACATCCCACCGGCCTTCCCCTAACATCACCGGCTGTTTATGGGTGCCACCGGCCATGGTTTCTTAAAACCGATGGCCGGTCGGCACTATACTTGGCCGGCCGGCACTTTATTTTTCCGGCGACCTCTTTTGCTGGCCGGTGTGACTCCTCTGCACCCTTGAGGCATGGTGCATGCCAGCTGTGCCAGCTGGAATGCACCATCACTCCTCCCCGTGCAGTTTTTGGCTGGTGTGAACCTTTGAACCCCATTTCCTTCTAGAAGTTTGAACCCTTTGGCCAAGCTTCTTGGGGAAGCTTGGCCAGCTATATTAGCTTCTCCAAGAAGCCAAGAACCCTTTGCACCCTTTCCCCCTTTCATCTAACTTCTTGGAGAAGCCTAGAACCTTGGCCTTTGCCTATATAAGCACTCATCCTCTCCCTTTGTTAAGGGTTAGAGCATCCTCTCTCTCTATATCTCCCTCTCTCTCATCTTTAGGGTGTGTTTGGAAGCCTAAAAGTGCATTTTGACTTTACTTTTGCACTAACACACCATTACACCTTGCTCCGAGATTGAGAGGCATTGAGGGTTGTTTGTTGAGGTTTTGGACTGATTTTGATCAGTAGAGGGTGGCTGGATCATCTGTTCTTCAAGGTTTCTTCAAGGGTGAGACATTTGCTTTAGTTTCCCCAATCTTGCACTAGTTTTCTACCTATCTTGCATGCTGATTTAAGCTTTGTGTATAACATGAAAAAGTCTTGTATTTTCATGCTTAACATCTTTCATTAAGGGTGTTTTGGCATTGGGGGTCGAACTCCCCCCCTTAGGCCTCTTTTGGCCTATTTTGGTGCCCTTTTCTTTAAGCTTTGTTTACTTTGTTGTGTTGGTCTTCTCACCACTGAAATCCAGTGGATTTTCAGTGGTGATGAAGTGATTTTGAAGTCTTGTGTAGGGGAGGGACACCCCTCTCCCCTTTGTCCTTCTTTTACCTTTGTCTTTGGCTTAAAGGGCAACATGCATGCTTGGTTGTTTTTGGTCCCATCTCAGAGGTTTTTGGGTGTCTTTTAGTCATGTTATATCTCTGTCTTTGGTTGGATTTGTAGCCCTTAGCATGCATCTTATACTTGCTTTGTAATTCCTTATCTTGCCTAGAAATGTACCATGTGTTTAGCCTAGTATATCTTCATGATTTGGCTTAGCTTATTGAAGCTTTTGGTCATGATTTGTCGTGCTTTAGGTCTGTTGGCCACTGTTTTTTTCATGTTTGACATGTTTTATATAGCTCCTTTGCATTCTAGAATTTTGGCCTTGAGTGAATGAGTCATTAGCATGCTTTGGTTAGGTTGTTTAAATGATTTGGAGTCACTTCTTATGCTATTTCAGTCCCTATATCATGCTTGTATGATAGCATTTATCATCCCCTTCATGCCTTGAGGTGTTGTAGTTTTGTGCCTTGAAATGGGCATTGTGCATGCTTGTATGTTTAAGTCACTTAGGTTGCCATTCATGAGGGTTCTGGGGCGTGTTTTAATGCATTAAAACTCCGTTTTTGGTTGTTTCATTCATACCATGTGTGGTTATGATAGTTGTGGTAGAAGGCTTCTTTTTATGCCTTAGCCTTATGCTCTTTGGTATGCAAATTTGCATGAGTATTTGCCCATCATTCCATCACTTTTGGCCACTGTTTTGGGGTGTGGCTGAGGGTCCTCCATCTTAGTGTAAGTCCATGGATCATATATTTGCATCTTATAGTATGCTCATGACATTGCATGTTGTGGTATCCTTATGGTTTGTGCATTTGTTGCATGCCCACCTCTTTACATACTTGCCTATCTAGTGTGCATTGTAGTGTTGCTTGTAGTGTTGTATGCTAGTGGCATTACCATGTTGTTTGCATGATAGTTTGCATTGCATCACATTTGACATGTTTTGCATCTTAGCTTCTTGTTGTATTTTTGAGCCATGTTTGCACAACATGCATTGCATTGCTTGGTTTGGGGTGTCAAACCTAGTGTGAGGGTGAGAGGTGTTCATACCACAAGTGATGAAACACATCTCAACCCTCGGTCACCGAGGCCCTTGACTTTGACATGATAGGGTCTTGGTCCTCATTTGTGTGTTGCATGCATTTTACATTGAATGGCAAGTTTGGTCCCTTAGGCTATCATGCACAATTGATGGCCCAAGGATCAAGGACTATGCTCCCCTGAGTTCAATACATGATAGGGAACATGACCATGTTTACATGTGCTTGAAATTCTATGCCATGCACTACCTGTCCTCTGCTGCTGTCAAAACTATTTTCTGCAGGAAGTTTTTGCCGACCGGCAACATTTAGTGCCGATCGGTCATTAGCGAATAGCCGATAACTTCATCAGAAGCCGACGGCATTTTACCATGGCCGGTGGTCATTTCACTTAGCCGATGGTGTTCTGCAGTGCTCATTGAAGATACCCTGGGACTTTGGCAGTTTTCAGAGAAGCAAGGCAGTGAAAACAGAGGCAGTAGTGCTATGGCTATGGGTTTCCGGGCAAGATGGATCGAGCATGCATCATTCGCGCATCCCGAGGCAGGGCTGCGGCCATCTCTATTCTGCATTTAATTTGTTAAATTAGAGGGTCTGTAATAATTAATTAGCTAAGATAGGTAATTCATTATTCGGATTGTATTATTCTTTTGGTCCCTCCGAGTGAGGGCATATGTGTAATAAGTGTGTGTAAGTGTGTGTATGTCTTCCAACCCCACGTCTTTCTTCCCTTTTATTTACTAGCTTTCAGTGGTTAGATTAAGGCATATTTAAATTAGCATACCTTATGCAATGCATGCGTGCATCCATACATTTGTCTTACATGCACCGGGCTCGGTACATCATGCTAACTTCATTTATATTTCAATTACAAGTTGAGTACTTGTTAATTGCAGCATTTCACATGCCATCTTTAGGATAGCCGAGCCTATTGTAGTTGCATCTTGCATGTGTTGCATTAGCCATCTTAACATGAACTAGGATCATGCATATGATTGATAACTAGTTTCTGTTTTGGCTTAGAGTACTAGGTGAGCTTTTTATGCTTTAGCATACCGCATGCGTGTGAGTGTTGCCATAATAGCATGATTACCATGAGGCTAGCTGCTTATGTGATATAACTGCTTGAATGCCTGTGGATGGAGGTTGAATTACCTAAATTGGAATAATGCATCAAAACTGTGAGTTTTAAGCCCACTGGATAGTGGCAAAACCATCTTTTCTAAAAACCCACTCGAGGGTGGCAAAACCTATATTTTAGCCTACTTGAGAGTAGCAAACCATTTTCAAAACAAACATGAAATGTTTTGTTCCAATTTAGACGATTTGGTCTATACTTGTTTGCTGTGCGCATAACATAGTAAATCTAGGCTAATAACCGGAATAAGAACACATAACGTTTTCAAAATCAGATATCATGGTTAGTAGAGGCCGGTCTTCGGACCGGGCGAGAGGGGGTGCTCATAGCTGACCTTCCCCAATCGTACCCAAGTTCCCGAGCCGAGGCAACTTTGGTGATGACAGACACGTGGCCTTTGGCACCGAGTTAGGGTTTCCTAAATTCCCCCATTAAAATATTTAGGTGGCGACTCTGTATCTGGCAAAGCAGTCCATGTTTGGCACTTCTTTTCAAAAATCTGTTTCTCAAAACGATTTGCCGGATTTGGACTCTTTGGTTCAGATTAAGAACCGTGACATTTGAGTCATGAACTGTAGTAGATCCACAAACGAGCGGAACGGGGGTTCATCCTCCCGGGGCGTTCGGGGACGTCTACACTCGCGCTGAAGACAATGTAGAACCAATCTGGATCAAGCCAGGATCCTTCTCAGTACGCACATTAACAAATTTGATTTCATTCATTAAGGGCTTAGCATGCCTCTCTTTCTCTCAATTGATCAAGTTTTTGCAAATCCAAAGGAATTCCTCCCTCTTTGTTTTCATCACAGTGTTAGAAAAGTTTTGAAAAACTTAGGTCAGTGCAATGATCTCAAGGCACAGAAAAGTAGGTAAAAAGCACTATCGTTTCATTCAGATCTTCTGACACAACTGGCTTAAGGCAGAAACAAACTCAAGAGTGTGAACATCACTGCTGTTTCATTCAAATCTTCTGGTGCAACTGGCCCCATGGCAGAAATAGACTCAAAAGAAAGAGTGCAAAAGACAAACACAAAACAAGATAGTGATGTCTGAGGTAACACCCCCGAAATCACCCGACTCTAACATAACAGGACTAACTCGATACAACAAGACAGACGCAACTGACTCAGTACAAAAAGACTGACTCAATGCAACACAACAAGACTGACCCAATACCCAAGTCAGAAAGTAAAGTAAACAGCATTCACAAATGCTCAAAACAGTACGTGCCATCCACCACATCTGGGGTAAACTAAGCGCCATCTGCAGGTGGTTCATCCCCCAATCACATAATCACATTATCGCCCAAGTTTATCGATCCGGTGCCGATAGACTTTGCAGGACCTGGTGCGGTGATGACCTTGTTGTCAATCAGATTTTGTATTTCGTGGCGAAGACGAAAACACATGTTAGTGTCATGGCCGGCTTGTTGATGGAAGGCAGAGTAATTGGCCGGGTTATGTGAGCGAGGGAGGTTATTTGGCAGTGGACGTGGTTCGAGGGGCTTGAGATGGCCTTGCCCTATAAGAATTTGGAAAGCTTGGGACAAAGTCATGTAGAGGGGATTGAAGACCCTCTGGCCTCATGGTTGGTACTTCGAGGTTTGTGGAGTTTTGCTGGATGCACCAGCAAAGGGATTGATAGGTGCTGACTGGGTTTGCTGGTCTCTTCTAAATGCAGGATTAGAGCTGAAAGGAACGTTTCTGGTACGACGGCCCTTCTCCCGGCTTGCCCCTTGATTCAAACTGCTCTCATTCTGAGTGGCAAAAGTGTCATCCATAGTTTTTGCAACAACTGCGAGCACTTCTGTTTATTCAGTCCTTCGGCTTTCAAAGCCTTAATAGCCCACAGAAGGTGTTCATAGGAATCAATGCCTGCCCCCATCTTGTTCTTACCACTTGCCTCCACTTTGCCAAGGGATTGGGTCACTATATCAGAGCAGAGCCCAGTTGTCGTCGACATGTCATTGCCCAAACTTGGGATGGCTTCAGGTTGGCCAATTTCAATTGCAATTTGCCCCAAGATTGGCGAGCCTTCTGGCGTGAAATTTCTAGCATGTGATGTGGTCGACGACGGAGCCAATATTCCAAAGGCTAGATCTGCCACAGTTCTCTGAAGATCTTCAATCATTCTCATCAGCTCAGAAGTAGTGGGCTCATGGGTTTGAGATGATTGGGGTTCAGATGCACCCATCACGCATAAGTCCATACTGACTGGAATGAACACCTCAGGCTTGGGTAAATGGGCGGGGGTGATGTATATGCTGGGGTTGTAGCCGGATAGCATTGTATGGATTAAATTGAGATGTGGGGGTGACAGGTTTGTGGTGACCTGAGGTCCCTTTGGTGGAGCTATGATCTCTTCGTCAATAAGATCCTGAATCTTATGACGGAGGCGGATGCAACGGTTCGTATCATGACCGTGCTGTTAATGGTAGGTACAGTGTTTAGCTGGGTCATATCTTGGTGGAAGAGGAGTTGGAAGGGGTTGAGGTTCTAGGAGCTCTAGGTACCCTTTTTCCCGCAGCATTTTCAAAGCTTGAGAAAGACTCATGTACAGAGGATGGAAATTTCGGGCTTGGTGCCGAGTTGAAGTGGTTGGTCTTTGGCTATTGAGAAAAGTAGTGATAGTGTCTACTTCTGAGCATTTCACAGCTATGCTACCATCAGTAGTAGCATTGGAACTGTGAACAACATCCTTCTTCGAAGGCTCATTATCTTCCACAAAGATCCCTTGTCGGATGGCCTCCTTGATTTGAACCCCAATGTCATGGAGGTCCTTAAAGTTGAATATCATATTCTGCAATGTTTTGGCTTGCCTAACCATATCTTGTTGCAGCGAATCCACTGATTGCTGGAAATAGATAAGAAAATCCTCTAAATTTGCCGGAGGCTCGCCATGATAGAGGTAAATGCTCGCGCTCTGACCAAGGTGATGTGACTGGTGACTGACAGATCAGTTGAACCAATGAGCCCTGACTAGCCTTTTTTTGTCTTACCACTGGCGAAGGAAAACTGGTTGCCCTTGAACTGAATCTCTGACTTGACAAAGTCTATCAGCACAAGTCCAATGTACCCGGGGGATATTGGAGCCTTCTGAAGCTATGGTTCCAAGACTACCTAGCAAAAAAAGAAAACAGGCGGTATCGTTTGGGCGTTAAGGTATCTCCGTTTCAACTGGGATTATGGGTTGCCTTACACCAGATATCCAGCAGTAATAGAAGGCTATAGCAATGCAAATTGGATATCTGATGTTAGGGATTCGAAATCCACTAGTGGTTATGTATTCACCCTTGGAGGGGCAGCCGTGTCTTGGAAATCTTCCAAGCAGACGTGTATCTCACGATTAACGATGGAATCGGAGTTTATAGCATTGGATAAAGCAACAAAAGAGACGGAATGGCTTCACCAATTCGTTGAAGATATTCCACATTGGTCAAAACTTGTGCCATCCATCTGTATTCATTGTGATAGCCAATCGACGATTGGACGAGCACAAAGTAATATGTATAATGGAAAGTCTAGACATATCCGTCATAGACATAATTCCATACGACAATTACTCTCGAATGGCGTTGTCACTTTAGGCTATGTAAAGTCTAAGGACAACATTATGGATCCGTTAACCAAAGGGTTAAATCGAGTGTTAGTAGAGAAGTCGTTAGAAGGAATGTGTTTAAGGCCTTTAGTGCAAGGTGTTACCGGAATGGAAACCCAATCTAGTTGACTGGAGATCCCAAGATCTAGGTTCAATGGGACAACCTAATTGCGTGTAATGGTGGTATGTCATTGAGGAGGTTAAACCTCCAGCCATTCTTTTTATCCGTGATACCTACAAGTGTAGAGGTTAAGCTAAGCTTTTAATGACTTTAGTATGTTGAGCTATTAAGCCGAGTATAGCATGATACTCATGTAGAGTCATGTATGTGAGTGTAAAGTGGGGCCGCTTCTATAAGAATTAACAAGGTCGAATTCTTAAACCACTCACTGAATCAGGCTAGTGTTTCAGGGCCAAACCGGACACAACAGTGAGAACAGAACAATGGTTGGAGTAATTCATATGTGAGGTCTGTTGTCTTGGTTTACATAATGACAGAACAGTTCAAGACTTCGTGTTCACTGGGCAGCTAGTAAATCCGATAGACTTCACTAGGAATGGTTCAAAGCCAAAAGCTACATTTTTCGATGCAGGAGTTATTCCGTTGCACTCTCTCTCCGAGCCTTTGTTGTGAAGCGTTGTTCGTTTGTTATTATTCGGTCAATTTTATTCATGTGGGGGATTATTGGGAAATAATGGTTTTGTGGTGACTTTAATGCAATATTAAAGTGGGCGCCAATCCTCAATTGAGGTGAATTAAAGTAGGTTTAGATTCTTTGTAGTGAAATCTTTACACCACAAAAAGAATGACAAAAAACCATTAAGATTTGAATGAGAAATTGACTCATTAAGTTGGCCTCATGAAAAAGGTGTTAGGAAATGTGTAAAACCTTCTATCCCACATCGATTGTAGAGGAGAGCATTGACGGATATTTAAATCCCATTTTTTGCCTAAGGGTTTAAGCCCTTTGGGGCATCTAAATTTTCTGAAGGAATGGAGTTATGGATGCTTCAAGGATGGATTTGGGCCAAGACTATAATCCAAGTTGGTTATGTAAAAATTGCCACATGCACGAGCGCGTGCGACGCCCATCCGGATCGGACAGGGCTAGGTCCAAATCCGCGATCTGTGATCCGTGGGCCGTGGGCCTTGGATCTTGGATTTTGGGCTTGAAGCTTGTTGGAATGGATTGACTGCGGGGGTTGGGCTTGGCCCACCCACCTTAATCTTTTTGGGCCAAGCCAGATTTGTGGGTTGCAGAATTATACACAATACACATGTGTATAATAGAGTTGGTAACTTCTCTATTAATGATTGACTTTAATCCATCAGTTTTGCAGGTTAATACATAATTTATTTCTGCATTGGTGATGGGCCTTGATGACAAGAGCCTTTTTCTCTCTCCCTCCATGTGTATAAAAGGAGGCCTTCTCCTTCATTCTTACACACCAGAATTCCAGAATTTTTCCTCCAATTTTTATATTCTTCCTAGTAGGAGAGTACTGCCGAGTTTTGTTCACCAAAGCTACACCGTAGGTGCTTCGCTGTAGCTGGTCCAACCGTCGTATCTTGGGAGACAGACGTCGAATAATCTCCAACACTCCAATCAGTGAGGCAACGAATTTGTTTTAAAGACACTGTCTAGTGCATGTTTCGTTTTGCTTCTTTTATGCCATTTTATTTTATTCTTGTGTATTTCTGCTTGTAATTTCAAGCATGTATTCTGCTTCTGAAATTTTAATTCCTAAACACGAATCTATTTGTTTATTTAGTTACACCGTTTGTACAACAAGAGAAAGCTCCATCCGATTAAAACTCTAAAATTCCAAAGGTCTTTTCACCAACACCTATCAATCTCTAAAGGTATAAAATTTGGAGATTCAAATCGAAGTTCGTCATCAAACTGTACAAATCGATGGTCGTCTTCTACTAAATTGGAAATAATTCTACAAATTTGATTTGGGAATAAGCCCTGAAGTCAAAATCCTACAAACTCGTCATCTTCTTCGAGCTACTTGAAGGAGATTTTGCCATTCGATTCGGAAACAACCTGGCAAACAGTCGGATCAACTTTTGAAGAGAAGAATTAGATGATCATTTTTTTTGTACAAGAATATCTCAAAGATTATAATAACATTAAATTTATATTTTATTATTCTTTTTTTTTTTTTTTTTCGGTCATTATTTTTGCTGACAAGAAATTTGTGTGTAGAATGGTCTTTTATTGTTGATGGTTCATGGAAGGTGCAAGATTGCAGGGGTGGTTGTGCATGGGTGTGCTATAATGATCACCAGGAGCAGGTTCATCAGCAAGCCACTCAGTTGTGCCTTTCATCCCCTTTGGTGACTGAAGCCAAAACATGCCTAGATGCTATTACTTGGGCTAAGGATAATCACCTCCCTCTGTTAGGATTTATACGGATTGCCAAGTTTTGATTAATATTTTGGATAGCAAGTCGTCTCCAGATTGGCATATACATACCATACGTAGGGATAATAAATTTTGAGTCAGTTTTTTTTTGTTTATTTATGTATTTATAAAGCTCATCGGTCTGTAATTATGTCAGCTCACCGGTTGGCTCGTCTTGATAACACGAGTGCTAATCAAGCACACAATTTTTTCAAAAATAAAAGTACGATTATGTAGATTCTTACCCTCTCTTATTTTGTTTTAATGGGATTTTTTTTTTTTTCTACGGTCTTTAGTTATTAAATTTCAACAATTATGTCCCTGTGTTTGGTTGGAGGATTTGAGGAGGGAATTGGAAAGAGAAAGGGAAAACTTAGGTGAAATGTGAATAAAATATATCTATATTTCACCTAGTTTCACACACCTTTTCCCTTTCCCTTTCCAAATCCCTCTCCAAATTCCCCAACCAAACACAGCATAAAGCAACTGATGCGGACACTCTACTACTTGTATTTAGGGTAAATTATAAATACATCTTTTGAGATTTACTTAAAATACAGATTGCTCATTGTGGTTTAAAAAATTACAAATACTTCTTTATTAGAATTTTTTATATAACAGAATTAACTAAAAAAATAAAATTCATAATTGTTATCCTATACAATAATAAAATTACCTAAATTATTAATTGAAACATATTTTTAACATCATTAAAAATGTTAATTTGACTTGATGATTTATTAATAAAAAAGACGATTTATTATGAAATTAGAAATCTCAAGAAGTAAAATGTAATTTTTAAAACTACAAAAAACGATTTATATTTTAATCAAATCTCAATAAATGTATTTGTAATTTACCTGTATTTATGATTTCAATTTGTGTTAGGACTTTGTGATCAGGGCTGGGTGTGGTTAGGTTAGGCTGCCTAAAATCCAGCTTAGACCAGCCTACAATCAAGCCTTTTTTTAGATTATATGTGAAAATATTCTCTTTTGAAAATTAGGCTATCGTTTGGTTTTAAACTTTGAAAAAAAAAAACCACATTCTTAATGGGTCCAGAAATGTGAGTTCAATTCAAATAACGTACTCAAATACAAAAGGTGATGCCTTAAATTTAAAAACAATTGAACACGTCAAGAAAGGGTTATGCCAGCCAACACATGCATTCCCACTTCAATAATTTAGCCAACCCCATATTTTTCATGGAAAATTATTAAATGTTTATGAAGTATTGTGTCATGTGGTATTATTTACTTGGTACTTTCACTTAATGAGAGACAAAATACACAGTAGGAGTTTGTTTGGTAATGTTTATAAATTTTTATTTATATTTATAAAAGTTTTGAAAACAATAAATAAAAGGAAATATATCAATTAGGTGTAGATTTATAAAAATATTTTTAAATTAATGATAAACTTTACACATATTAAACTATAAATGATAAGATTTTTCATCACTTAGTAATTATTTTTTTTAAATAACCACTGAAATGTGATTCCCCCTAAACAAAACTTATTTGGCATTTATTTTAGTTTTCAAAAACTAATAAACATTTTAAATTTTATTAAATTATTGTAACTATAAAAATATTGGTTTCACTTATTTTAGAAACAAAATTTTTATTTTTATTTTTATTTTCTCACCCCTTTTAGCCACCATCCATTGCTCATTACCACCATTAGCCATCACCTCCCATTGATGAAAACCACTTTTGACAATCATCTCCGGTCACCGAAACTCATTTTCGGCCACCACCTTTGACAACTGGCCACCATTTTTGACCCAGCCACCACCTCTGGCCACAACCAATCACTCCAGCAATTGGAAATAACCTCTAATCATCCTTTTGATAGCCGACAACTATCTCCAACCAGCATCTTTGACCATCAACGATCACTTTTAATTACCATTTCTCTTATTTTCAAAATAAAATTTTAAAGTACATATGTGTATATGTACTAAATATATAAACATACTTAATGTTTTCTATAAATAAAAATAATAAACTCTAAACATTACTTAACGACTTCTAATCAGTTGTTTCTTAACTATCTAATCAAAATGAGTTATCATATTTTATTCGTAAAAATTTTACTACACTATTAATTTAAAATATCGCATAAATAATGTAACATAATCCTCCATTATTACCAATAATTATCCAAAAGAAAGGGTTATGCCAGCCAATACATGGATTGCCACTTCAATAATTTAGCTAACCCCCATATGGTTTGACAACTACTCTATTATTACTTGTTTAATAGTATCAAACACGTGGAATACCCCCTTATTCTTATTTTCTGTCCCTTTACGAACAGCCTTAACATGTGCATGAAATGCCCCTTAGAAGCTACTGTTGGGTATATTTAGGTAAGAGTGCCACACTCAAACTTAACCTAATGAATAATGATCCTATATCCCCATCAAAAAAAGAATAATGATCCTATATATTATCCAATATATTATATATGTATACATGTGCATATGTTCGCAGAGGGTTGGGGTTTTCTCCAATTCGGTGTTGTTGGTCTCGTGGGAGTTCACCACAGGTTCCGTTTTGATAATATGAACTGTTCAATATGTAAAACTCGTTGAGTATTATATAGGTATAAAAAATTACGTTGATCGGATATCGATAGCTACGTGATCAAATTAGTTTTGTATAAAAAAAAAATAGACGGTAAAAAAAATAAACAGTTGATAGAAATTTGATCCGATGAAATAGTTATCGATATCTTATCAACGTAATTTTTTACAAACATATAGTACTCGACGATTTTTACACATTAAACGGTTCAAATTATCGAAACGGGACCCCATGGTGAGCCCTCAAGGGCCCAACAGTACCTTGATCGAACTGGAGGGAAGCCAATCCCGTTTGTATATGCGTGGAAGTATTATAAATTTTATTTTTTAAGGTTATTTTTAGATATTATGAATTTGGATAAGAATTTAAAAATAAAAATAAAAACTAAGGACAATATGAATAAAATAAAAGTTAAATTTTTTTCTCTATTTTCACTTTTCTTTTCAATTTTTCATTTAAATTTATGATTTAAACACATTATAGGGATACATTAGCTCTGCAACTTCTTACAAATTAAAAATTATTAAATTTTAAATTCAACACAGAAGTTAAAAATAGTTTTAAATTATTTTTTATTAACTTACTCAAATTATTTTTGTTTCATAAAGCATAAGCATAACACATACTTTTAAAATTTTAAAGGGTTGAGTATCCTACAATTGGTGATTCAACTAGGACAGTTAGGCTTAATAGGCCCACTTGGTGATTTGACTGTTTGACTTATGAATAGGGTTGACAAGGAGATTGGCCTATTTTGAAAAGATAGTAAAAAGTAATTTTTTAACTTTTAATTAAGTTTTTGAATTTTTTAGATAAATGATTTGAAAAGTTAGTGAAAAGTGACTTTTGACTTTTTTTATTAATATTTGTTTAGGGTTTTGATTGGTAGCTCGAATGTTGTGGCTCGAGAGTAGGTTTGCAGATCAGAAGAAGGAAGAAGAAGAAGAAGGAGGAGGAGGAGGGACTGGAGAGGGCCCAACAAATGGGGCTGGAGGCGGGGGGCGGAGGCAAGGCAGAGGCGACGAGCAGCGACGGCGGTCGACGAGGCAACGAGCAGCGACGGCCGACGACGAACAGCGACGATCCTCAGCGGCGGCAACGCGACGGCGGTGGTACTCCTCCTCTCTCTTCTCTCTCTTTCTCTCTTCTCCTCTTCTTCTCTCTTTCTCTCCCTCTCCCTCTCCCTCTCCCTCTTCTGCGTTTCAACTCGAAAATGGAAGAAGAAAAAATAAAAAAATAAAAATAAAAAGAAGAAAGCCCAAAACGACGTCGTTTTGGGCTTTCGAGCCACTATTCGAGCCATCTATTCGAGTTACGAAGTATTTTCCTATTTGTTTATGATGTCAAATCATAATAAAATGACCAAACTACCCCTATTTAGTTTAAAATATTTACAACTTCACCCATGTAACACATTTTGACCCATAAATGATAAAATTGTAATTTCACCATTGGCTAAAAACTAACTTCTTAAATGAAAAAAAATTCAAAAAGCCAACTTTTGACTTTTGCTACAAATCAAAAAAAAGTGACTAAAAACTAACTTCCCAAAACAAGCCATAGTTTATGTAAAAAAATTAACGTTGCACAATACATGATTAGATTATATTTATTTATAGAATAATTTTTTTAAAAAAAAAAATATGATTCGATCATATAATTATTAATATTTAATTAACATAGAGCAATTCGATCAATCAAAATGAGTCGAAGATGAACCCACTAATACTCAACAGTATCTCTCCTATTGAATCACAAACTGAAGAGAAACTATTCAAAATTGACAATTTTTTTTATATAAAATCAACTATAAATTATACAAAACAGAACCATTGTGGCTTCTTTTTTACTTGATCTTGGCCATTGTTGCTTCACTCGGCAAAAATGGTTGCCAAACGAAGGTGGGGGCTAACTTTCCGTCCAAGGCCAATCCTTCAGCAGCAAGTTTTTTTAATTTGAAGAGTCCAAATTGATGATCACTTTATTCCACACCATTGAGATGGTCTTCCTCAAAACAAAGAAAGTCTAAAAAGACTGCCCCTGTTTCTCTGACCTTATAATTAATTACAAAAATGAAAGTGATTTGGGCGCTCCTTTAATTATTTAAACTTGCATATGAAAAGATAATCCTCATTACATCGTCTCTCAATCTATCTGACCATTTAGCATAATTATTTGGAATGGGCCGCACAATAGTCTACACCATACTTTATACCAGGTTTCATTTTAATATAAAAAATTATTAGATAATTTTAAAGTATAATGATGTATTGCTTATGCAGTGCTCCCGACAAATAAGAAATGCTAAATACACCAAATGGGGTCATTCATTGTCATTAATTTCCTAATAAAAGTGGGTCGTGCATTGTTTTATTTATAAATTTTTTATTATATTATTTAATTTTGAACAATTTCAAAGAAAGTTCTAGTTCAATCGCCTATTTTGCAAAGAAAACCATACACAGATGTTTGGTGCAATTTGTTTGAGTTACTTATAATATTTTTTTATTTTTATTCTGAAAGCTTGTTTTAGACTGCTTAGTAAAATTTTTCCAAATAACTTAATAGATAGAAATAATTTAATAAGATGCAAAAAAAATTGATTTTTAAAAAATTAAGGGAGAAATATTTTTGATTTTTATTTTATATAAACTGCACCATATATAGCTGTTGAGATTAAATGAAGCCCAATCTTCACTATTTGTTTTTTTTTGTTTTGTTTTTAGAGGGTGCCCGTTTTATCAAAATATAAGACGCGGAATCACATGTGAAATTGACCACCAGTATTTTTATTTATTTATTTTTATTTTTTTGGACCTCTTCCTCTATAAATACGAACTTGCAAAATCAGCTCAAGAAGCATCCCCATCTCTAAAAGATTTGTCAAAAGAGTGCAAAGAGAGTTAACTAAAATGAAGAATTCTAAGTCACCTCTCTGCCACACCTCCAAGGTTTCACCCAAAACAGAGCAAGAAAAGCAGAGTAGAAGATTTGATGATGATTTCAGAGGCAAGAAGAGTAGTACTACTACGGCCGTGGCGGCGGCAGAGAAGAAGTTAGAGAGCCAGCCATCGATGGATATAAATGAAAGCGCGGAGTTATTCATCAATAAATTCAAGCAACAGCTTCTCATCCAACGCCTTGAATCCATTGAAAATTACGAGCAAATGCTAGCTAGAGGGACTTAGAAGACCCTTTTCTCTATAGTACTTACAATTGTATTTTTCTTTGTTTGTGTTGGATTGGATTGGATTGAATTGAATTGTTTTGATTTGTTTGTGTGATGTGCTTCTCTCTAAATGATACTATTCAAGTTCTTTTTAATTGAGCATATATGTTGTTGTTTGAATGGTCTATGCACAAAATGATGGGAATGGTATCTTCTGTCCCTTTGTTCTTAATACATTCTCAATTGCACGATATGATGAGAATCTCGAGAATTTTGTGTTTTTCTTTCTTTCTTGATAGATATGTTGAGTGATCCAAAAATTCCACCTTAATCATATTGAAGACGAAGAGACTCGATAATCTATTTCGCCTTTCTTGGGCATCAGGGCTCCACCAAGGGCAATTTCAAGCTTCCAAAACCTGTCTAGATTGTAAGCAGCCAGTCATGTTTTTGTTAGTTTAGAAACACAGAAATTATATACAAAATCAGACAACAAAGAACATAAACAATTTTTTTTTTTTTTAAATGAATCCCACCAATAAATCTTGTAAAATTTATACATTCATATATTTTTTATGTTCGATTTTGTATTTAATTTTTATGTTCTACACTTGGTATTTTATTAGCGGTACTGGAAAGGAGAGGGTCTAGGCTACACTACAAGCTAAAACAGGCCTTTCTTGCTTTTGTTTTTGTTTTTGTTTTGAAATTCAACACCAACAAAGAAAAGATATAGATCAGCGAGAATATCTTGTATCTAGAAAGAAAGATCTGATTCAATAATTTCTATAAAATGTTTGAGACAATTAAAAGAATAATATTATGAATCATCAAAAAAATATTAGGAAATATTTCATAATTTTTTTTTTATTAGTGTGCAGTGTTTTATTGTATTTGTAATCCAACGATAGAAAATCTTTCATGATCATCTTCGTGATATTTTTTTAATAATTCCTAACATTACTCCTGTTAAAAAGGAAAATGATTTGGAGCCCTAAAAAACCCCCCTATTCCCCCTAATTTCCAATTTGGGCAACTGTTTCCTTTTTTTTTTTTTTTTCTTACTTGATATGGAAATTAGGGGGATTAGGGGGGGTGTTTTTAGGGGGGATGTAGCAAGGTCCTGTTAAAAAATACTCACAATTCTACCCATAATGACGTGATAAGATATGTATTAATTTTTGATTTGTTACATACTTAATGATAGTAAGTCCAACTCCCATATCACATTATGGATGAATTTGTAGATATGAATGTTTGAATCTCTAACATTACGCATAATTTCTCTACATTTGCATTAACTTCAGGCTGTCCAGGCCTGAACTTATTAAGCTTTCATTCAGTCTATTTCGAATATTAAAAATGCTAGACTCTAAAACAAAGAAATAAATAAATAAATTATAAATTTTTTTATACAATACTCACGTAAATCTGAATTTCATGTTATGTAGGATTTTTAATAATTATTTAGGATTTCGAATATAATGCTGTGGGGATATATTTTCTGAGTACCAACACGTGGCCAAGGTGACGCCGACGTGTCAGCCGAGATGCCACGTGTCCTGATCATGACGCCGAAGTTATCTCCGAAGATATCGGAATCCGAGATAAGCGGATAAGACACAAGAATCCTAGAATGATGAGGGGACTCAGCCTGGATAAAGATAAAACTCATAGGGAGTTTATCTCTATCTATTGAAGAATCCTGGATAAGCACTGAGCTAAAGTCCATTGAAGCTAGGCTTCTGTTGGGACAAAGATTGAGTTAACTATAAAAGAAAGGCACCCCCGATGGGTCTAAGGAACGCAATTTATACTCTGAATAGTGAGTTAAGCACAATTGATTATCTTTGAGAGATATACTGACTTGATCGTCGGAGTGCCCCCGGGTAGACGAACCACCGCCGGAATCTTCTCTTTCTGTTGCAGGTCAGCCAGGTGTCATCTATTCTGCCAGTACTCTCCAGCTGATTACTGAGTTGGCAGTGTGGTCAGAAAATCACTCACACAATTTGGCGCCGTCTGTGGGAAAGAAAGAAGAATAGATGGCCAACGACGGACAAAAGGAGAAGGTTGGGGATGACACTCCTAACGGGAGTGGGAGACCTATTGACGTTGACATCGAGAAGGACAATTGCAACGAAGACCAGAATCACGGAGTAAAAGATGTCAGCCAGGAAGGCGACATACCAGAGCAAACAGACCAAAGCGGGTACTATAACGAAGATAACCTCCAAGTATGGAAGGACAGATGCCTACGGAGGGATGAAGAGGTTAAAGAGATGGCGAACAAGTTGGCGGACCTGCAATCGGTCGTCAACTTTATGATGCAGAACAATGTCATGCAGCCACCATTCCCGCTGCATGACACGCCGATTCCAGCGGCCAATCCCCAGAAAGGAGGACAGAAAACTATCCCTATAGCCCCCCAGCACCCTAGAAGCGAAAGACATTCTCACCGAACTTCAAGGGAGGTCGGGCGTGGAGAGCCAGGAAGGGAAGAGTCTCGAAGGGCACATCGCACCAAGGAGGTAGACCCCAGAGAACATTGGCATGTTCAGAGGCCGGAGTTATGCTTCGACGCGACCAACGGAGAAAGATAAAAAAGGGCTCACAACGAAGCTGAAAGCAGTGCACCTAAGAGATTGAAATCAGGAGATAGCCGAGCTCCTGGACGGACCAAAGAGGACTTGAGATATTACCTCAAGAGGAAGCAAGATCATGCCGAGGTAACCTCAACTATTAAACCAAGAACACCATTCTCGGTAGAGCTAGACAAAGTTGAGGTCCCGAAGAGATTCAGCATGTCGAGGTTCCAGATATACGATGGGAAGTCAGACCCCAACTTTCACGTCGGATTATACCTGAACGCGATGGCGTTGTACACTGGGAACGAGCTGTTGCTCTGCAAAGTGTTCCCCTCATCATTAGGGGAGATTGCATCGGATTGGTTTCACAAACTGCCGAAAGGAAGTGTGAAGACCTGGGAAGGCCTGGCCGAGATGTTCGTGGCCAGGTTCGTGACAAACAAACTACAGCCCTTGAGGCTAGACGCCCTAATGGCTCTAAAGATTGGCGAGGACGAAAGCTTGAGGGCCTACGCCAAGAGGTATTATGAGGTGTTCAACCGAATACCAGAATGCAACCAAGAAGTGGCCGTTGTGTCATTTAAAAACGGCCTGAAAGATGGCTGCCTACTCCGAAAGTCACTGGCAAAGATTGCCAAAAAGCATGGAAGAGCTCATGGCCAGAATCGAGAAATATGCCAAAGCCGAGGAAGACACACCAGGAACAACGGCAATAAAGCAAGAAAAAGGAAACGGCTCGCCAAAGCAATGCCGAGGTAACAACGGATCCAACAAGTAGGATGTAGGACTAAGGGCTGCACAGGCAGTCACAACTGTGTTCCGGATCCTCATTCACAAAGTCCTTGATAAAATCCAAACCCAACCCTATTTCAGAACACCAGCAAGGGTACTAGGAGAGTTTATGAGACGAAGCCTTGGTAAGCATTGTGCTTACCATAACGAAGATGGGCATATGACCCAGGGTTGCAGAGCCCTAAAGGCACACCTGGAGGACCTGGTAAGGCAAGGCCATTTGAGGGACCTTGTAGATGAGACCAGGACAAGGGAAGAGCAGGCAAAATTGCCTCAGGCACCGGCAGCTCCACCTCCCCCAGCACAGCAACCTCAGGCAGGAGGACCTCGGGTAATTAATGCTATTCACTCGAAGGTCAATGAAAATGAAATTCGGGGGGAGACCCAAAAGGTAAAACATCTACAGCATGTCTACCAAGTCGGGGAGAAGAGACATCGAGCAGAGGAGTGCCAGGGACCGGTAGTGTCATTTACTGAAGCCGACCTTGAGATGGTACAACATCCGCACAACGATGCCTTGGTAGTATCCCTCCAAGTAGGAGAGTGCCAAGTGAAACACATCTTAATTGACCAAGGCAGCTCTTGTGACATCATGTATGTTAGATGTTACAAGGAGCTGGGCCTTCACCCTGATAATATGGAACAATCCAACAGCCCGATGGTCCGGTTCAATGGAACGCCGACATGGCCACTTAGAACGACGAGCTTGGAGGTGCAGGCTGGCACCAAGAAAATAAAGACAGAGTTCATCGTAATCGATACACCCTCCCCTTACAATATCATCTTGGGAAGGCCGTGGTTGCATGCGATGGGGGCTGTTCCCTCAACATTGCATCAACTATTGCGGTTTCCAATAGAACATGGGATAGAGGAGATCAGAGGAGATCAGCTGCAGGCAAAGAATTTCTCCATGGCAGCAATGAAATCCACCTGCAGCATACGAGAACCAGAGAAGGCAGAGATCGAAGACGAGGACGTGGAGGTCCTAGAGGATGTCGCAAGGAGCAGCCGAGAACAGTGAAGAAGCACTGAAGAAAATCCTCGTCCAGGAGAGGGATGAAGAACGCTTCTTTCTTCTCGGCTCGGGCTTAGCCGAAGAAGAGGAAAAAGAGTTGGAAGCTTTTTTGAGAGCAAATATTGAGGTGTTTGCTTGGACGCCTTACGAAATGCCTGGCATTGACCCCGAGATCACTTGCCATAAACTGAACGTTGACAAGTCGGCCAAACCTGTAATCCAACGAGTAAGAAGACCGATGTTGATGCACGTCGAAGCAGTAAAAGAGGAAGTAGATAGACTTCTGGAGGCCAGGGCCATTTGAGAGGTAAATTACCCGACATGGCTATCAAATACAGTGGTGGTGAAGAAAAAGAATGGTAAATGGAGGGTCTGCGTAGACTTTACCAACATGAACAAAGCCTGTCCCAAAGATAGTTTTCCTCTACCCAAGATCGACCAACTGGTAGACGCCACTTCAGGGCATGTGTAGAGAAGTGGTTTGGAAATACTCTTCAGATCCTGGGAGACGCTAGTGATCCTCAGCTAGTCACCTGAAAAGATACAAACACTCCGGTCGGGGTGCCGGAATTAGCACTCCGATGGACAAGTCAGTTCAAACACTCAAGATAGCTTGTTTACTAAGTTAAGTGAAGTGATTCTTACATACCTTTCTCAATCCATTGTTCTCGTATTTATACCTGTTCCTTTTGATCCTCGGGGCCAGGGCCTACCTTTTAATCCTTGTCCTTTCTCTTATTCGGCTCTGAGGATCTACACTTATTCAGCACATATATTATATTCGGCTTCCCATTCTCGTAGGATACAGCCGATTAATATCAGTCTTCTAAGGTACGCACCTTCTGATTTTGCCATTATTCGGCTCCCACAATTGCCCCCCGAACTCCCCATTGACGGTAGTTAATCGGCGTGTTTGGTCTTGAATTGGAAAAGTCAAAATAGGTCAGGCGGCTTCGCGTACCCCAATACAGATGTCAGAATGCGCACACCTTTTCGGTCATCATTACACTTTCCCGCCTCATTCGTGCGTCTCGCATTTATTGTGATTTGAAATTAGTCCTTTTGAGTGCACATTTCGTCGAGTATTCGAGACTCTTGGACCGCCAGGGTATCCCTTCTCTGACTCGCATTTTCTGCAACTCTTCTCTGTCTACCCTCGTCCCCCTTGCTCCTCGTAAGTCTTCTTCTCTTTTTTTGCAATCCTACTTTATGTTTGTTATTTTAATTTTGGCGAACCCTTGATTCCCCGCGAAAATGGCTAAACACTTGAAAGACCTCCTTTTTGAGGGTCGTGTTTCCAGATTCCGGCAACACTTTTCCATCTCCGACAATGTTCATCTATCTCTAGTGACGGACAATACTCTGGATATGGAGAGAGAGGATCGAAATTCAATCGTCTTTCCTCTCCTATCCATTGCAGAGGGCGGGGTCCGTTTTCCTCTACATCCATTCTTTAGGGCCATCCTCCGCCATTGGGTCTGATTCCTTCTCAGCCCAACGTGAACTTTTTTCGAATCGTAATGGGGATTGTAGAGTTGAACCGGCGCCTCAGGATCGATCTTGGTATTCCGACCATTCGGCACTGCTATGCTTTAGCCAAATCTTCCGGTCGGCTTGGGCGGTACTTTCTTAGGGCCAAGGATACTGACCATCATTTGGTAACCATGCTTGCCAGTTCTGGTAAGCGTGTGGATGACGTAATGGTCAATGTCGAGGGAACTGGGAATTTGGCGAAGGCGGGTCGCCTAGACCCTATTCCTAGATGGAGGGGTGAACAGGTTGCCGTGTGTCTCCTTGCATTTATTGAACTTTTCTTTCACTCGGCCTTCTCTCCATGTCTAACCCTTTGTCTTTGCAGGCGTAAATTGAAGAAGATTCTGGTTTCTACTGACGACGCAGTCCTTGCGTAGATTGCGACTGCACTCGATACTTGGCCGTCCAAACGTACAGAAGCAAGGG
The DNA here is from genome assembly GCA_030407325.1 of Camellia japonica. Classification (NCBI taxonomy): domain Eukaryota; kingdom Viridiplantae; phylum Streptophyta; class Magnoliopsida; order Ericales; family Theaceae; genus Camellia; species Camellia japonica. Next base: position 64,442,981 of record JAPPVO010000059.1, on the reverse strand, counting down.
AGAGCGGCCCACATACTTCTTCGATACGAGCCTACTTATACTACTTTTTCGGCCCTGACAACATTCCGATTCCATCCGGCGATCAACACCTTGTGGCTCTTATCTTCCCTAGCTTCAGAGCCTTAGGCAATTGGTCTCGAAGCTTCTGATTCGGGCAAGACGTGGAGCCGGTGGTAGAGGTAGTCGAACCAGCCAGAGTTCGCTGAGGAGGCCGAAGAGGTTGACGAGGCGCTAAACTCGGCGTTTGAGGCAGCCAGACTTAGTCAGCCTACCTCGTCCACTTCGGGTCGGGCGGAGTTTTCTTCTGGAGATATTTTTGGAAGTTTGGGAGACTACCCGGCTTTTTTTGTATAGGTATGGGGGGAAAACCTCACGCAGATGGCTCGAAAGAAAAATGCCGAGCGCATGGCCGCCCGGAAAAAGGCCGAGGCCGCCCGTTCTGGACCTGCCTTGACTGAGTCTTTCGAACCCGTTATTGAAGAGTCCGGCTTAGATTGTTGCGGCCGAAACGGCAAAGAGGTTGAACAACCGGTCATTGAAGAACGGTTGATTCCGGAAGAGCGGGGCAAGAAGCGTAGCGCCGAGGGAGGCCGGTTCAGAAGATAGTCCTGCTGACAAAAGGCCTCGCTTAGAAGAGTCGACGTGGTTGTTTTTCATTGTTCAACCAAAGATCAGAGACACACCGATTTCCTCTGATGCATCCATCATTACCGACCCAGCGGTAGCCTTGAGCCTGGCGGCTTCAGTCTCCCTACCAGCTAATAAGGCATCCTTTCATGCCATGTCGGATTTGGTAGCCGTAGCCCTATCTGCGCAGTCGGCCCTTTTGGTAGGTGAACTTGACTTGTTTTGATTTTGGTTGCCTATGGCATCTAACGATCCCAACTTGTTTTGCAGACGGTCGCAGGATCTGACTTGGGCCGTCCCTACACGATGCCCTTGAGAGGATTGACCGTTTGCAGTAGAAGTGGGCAATCAAAAGAGCAGGGCTGAGTTTGAGATGATGAGAGCCGCAATGGAGACTGCGCGCTGAAGCCAAAGTAGAAAGGGCTCGGACTGCGATCATCTCCGTTCTGAGGCCGAAGATAGGGCGAACGCGAGCAAAGATCGCTTAGGCTAGCCGAGGAGGCGCTTAACAAGGTGGAGACTGAGTTAGCAGAGTTGAAGGGCCAAGGAAAAGGTAGAATCTGAGGCTTCTGCCGCATTCGAAGCAGGAAAAGGGCACTGCCTTCAGGAATACGTAGATGAAGTCCCCAAGTTTGAGAATCGGGGATTCAAACATGGGTGGCTAAGGCCCTTGATGCCGCTGGGGTTACATTGGCCTTGCCAATTCCTTATGAGCAGGTGGACGTTGAGCCACTTGAGTCTGACCCCGAGGATTGATCTGGGAGTCATTCGAATTTTATGAAATGCTTTCCCTTTTGATGTATGTTTTTATTTTAAGGACTTTTGTTGGTTCCGAGTAGTTTTCATGTATAAATTGGTTACTGTCTGCGCTCAATTTATTAATGAAAATTACCTTGTCGTTTCACTACTACTTATGCACAGTTTGTGATGTTATGTTGGTGAAGAATTTTTGCCTTTCACTACTTTAGATAAAATGATTACTCTGTTGAGCTTTCTACGATTGAATATCTTGGCAATATTGACTTATCATTCGTATGCCGAATAGTTCGTGGTTATTATGCAACGATTCATGGGCCGGCTGGGGCACTTAATCCGAATAGATTGATTAATCTGCTCTTGCCCCAGGCGGTGCATGATCATTCGGGCACCGGATATTGGTTGAGAAGAATAGTGCCTTTCACTACTTTAGATAAAATGATTACTCTGTTGAGCTTTCTACGATTGAACATCTGGCAATATTGACTTATCATTCGTATGCCGAATAGTTCGTGTATTACGCGGATGAACCGATTCATGGCCGGCTGGGGCACTTAATCTGAATAGATTGATTAATCTGCCCTTACCCCAGGCGGTGCATGATCATTCGGGCGCCGGATGTGACGAACTAGGAGTTTTGAAGTCGATTCATGGGCCGGCTGGAGAACTTAAGCCGAATATATTGATAAATCTATCTGCCCTTGCCCCAGGCGGTGCATGATCATTCGGGCGCCGGATGAGACGAACTCAGGAGTTTTGAAGTCGATTCATGGGCCGGCTGGAGCACTTGAGCCGAATATATTTAAATCTATCTGCCCTTGCCCCAGGCGTGCATGATCATTCGGGCGCCGGATGAGACGAACTCAGGAGGTTTGAAGTCGATTCATGGCCGGCTGGAGCACTTGAGCCGAATATATTGATAAATCTATCTACCTTGCCCCAGGCGGTGCATGATCATTCGAGCGCCGATGAGACGAACAGGAGTTTTGAAGTCGATTCATGGCCGGCTGGAGCACTTGAGCCGAATATATTGATAATCTATTGCCCTTGCCCCAGGCGGTGCATGATCATTCGGGCACCGGATGAGACGAACTCAGGAGTTTTGAAGTCGATTCATAGGCCGGCTGGAGCACTTGAGCCGAATATATTGATAAATCTATCTGCCCTTGCCCCAGGCGGGTCGATCCAGTCGGCGCCGGGCGATTGAGGTTTTCCAATTAATGAGATTGCCTCGAGGGTGCTGCCTCTGTAAAGGATAAATGATTAAAGGTACAACTTTTATGAGCACAGTAAACAACTGACTCCAGCTTTTGAAGGTATCATGTGAATGTCGAACAGACTCTTCTTTAACAGCAGAGGGGAAGCGAGGACGCTAGCTGAGCTGGGTGGAGACATGAATCGAGGTGGTGACCCTTCGCACACAGGGAGTAGGAGTTCCAGAGATCGAGAGAGGCGTCAGTCTCCTCGACGTCGAAGCAGGTCGCCCAGGCGGGACAAGCAGTCGCAGGGCAGATCTCTCAACCTCGAGTCGAGAGGGGATCTGACGAATCCGTGCCCATTAAGCTTTGCGGTATTTGTGGGGAATAGACCCATGACAGAGGCGGAACTCGATCGTTCGAGACCCAAATGTAGCGGTCGAGTTTGCTCGACAAATTTTTCCTCCTGAGGTTCAGCAATCGATGGTAGGTCGACAGGACTACGAAGTATTTCGTGAAGGCATTCACGGGCGGTGAAGGGGCTTTACACTGCCTATGAAATCGGCATGCGGCTGCGCGCTGCCCGCCGAGAAATGGAGAAGAAGGAGGAACGTATTCGAAGTTTAGAGGCTGCGGAGGGCTGAGCGAGTTAAGGAAGACCAAGGCGGCTCAGGCACAACCCGCCGGGCAGGGAAACCCAATCGTGGAAGAAAGGGTTACCAGTCGGCTCATCAGTACCGCGCTCGCCGATCGTGAGACGGCGAGTATGTTCGCAATGGAGACCGCGAAGGGGAGGGCCTATGAAAAAGGTTTTCATGAAGGCCGAAAAGTTGGAATCGAAAAGACCAAGGAGAAACTTGCCGAAGAAGTTTGCCGATGTGAAAATCGTGGATTTAGGCACGGTTGGATCAAGGCATCTCAAGCCGCGGAAGCTCTTCGAGCGTCGGGCATTGATTCGGCATCGCCACTCTACCACAATAAACATTTTCCATTTTCGCTTTTGAAGTCGAAAAGAGTGAGGATGAGGGTGACGCCGTATAAGTATACTATTGTAAGGTTGAAACGCAGATCACGTTCAAAACTATGTAATTTATTGTTTGTTTGATTGAATAAAAACGTTCTATTATAAATATTTCGTTGTAGTTCGTATTCGGCATGTACGTGTTTCGTTTTATTGTATACATGTTGAATGAATGTATAAACGTTGATCGGTCCGAGTATCTGTTAAGTGTCCAGTGATACGCCGGTTTATAGGCAGGGTCGACCCATACGTGATAGCCGTTTATTCCTGAATGAGGCCATTGTAACTTGAGGAAGCCGAAAACAGTGAGTAGAGTGGCTGCGGCAAATTTGACTCGGCTCGGGGCCTAGATTTTTGGCCAGTGCATGTGCTTCAAAAAGTCATTTGGATAACTAGGCGTGGCGAATGTCAACCGACGTTTGTCTCATGGAGTTTAGCGTTAATGAAATCGCCTCGGATTGGGGCCTCGAGATCGCTGCCAGTATTGAAAATAAAAGGAGTGGGCGCTTCGCGCAATAAACAATCACTTATTATGTGAGGTGAGATAAGTGGGGATGTTAGTTAGAGAGGCTCGGAGTTCAGCCGAGCTTGGTGTTGCAATGAGCGCGGCAGAGGACCCATCCGTATGGGAGGTAGGGCGTCCAAAAGTTGGCATAAGTCTTCAAGTCGTCGAAGCAGATCACCCCGAAAGGAAAGGCAACGACCGTTGGGTTTATCCTTCCTTGTCCTGGATCTTTGCCTTGACATTGTCAATGGTATCAGGGGAAGTTTGGCAATGCGCAAGTCATGGGCTTGGGCACAGTTGGCTTAAGGCATTGCAAACCGTGAAGGACTTCCAGGTGACGGGAGTTGATTCAGCGCTGCCGCTTTACCAATGCGTCTTTTTCCCTTTTTAGCTTTTGAGGTTGAAAATGGGTATTGTAATGCTCAATGCGGGTTGGTTGATGTAACAAACATTTAAATGGGTATTGTAATGCTCAAATGCGGGTTGCGTTGATTGTAACAACTTGATCAAATAAAAAGTTTTATTTCAAACATTTGCGTCTTATTCTGAATTTTTTATATGCTTAGTTAAACACCTTATTTCGGATGTTGGCATGTTTTGTTTTTGTTTTGTTCGTGCCGAAGGGTACTCCGAATCTGGAGACTTAATCGGCCCTAAGGCATCATGCACCAAAGGGGGCTCTGAATCCGGAGACTTAATCGGCCCTAAGGTGTCATGCACCAAAGGGGGCTCCGAATCCGGAGACTTAATGTGGCCAATCGTGATATCCACGAAGGGCGCTCCAAATCCGGAGTCTTAATCGGCCCTAAGGTGTCATGCACCAGACGGGGCTCCGAATCCGGAGACTTAATATGGCCAATCGTGATATCCACGAAGGGCGCTCCGAATACGGAGTCTTAATCGGCCCTAAGGTGTCATGCACCAAAGGGGGCTCTGAATCCGGAGACTTAATCGGCCCTAAGTTATGCACCAAAGGGAGCTCCGAATCCTGGAGACTTAATGTGGCCAATCGTGATATCCACGAAGGGCGCTCCGAATCCGGAGACTTAATCGGCCCTAAGGTGTCATGCACCAAAGGGGGCTCCGAATCCGGAGACTTAATGTGGCCAATCGTGATATCCACGAAGGGCGCTCCGAATCCGGAGTCTTAATCGGCCCTAAGTGTCATGCACCAAAGGGGGCTCCAAATCCGAAGACTTAATGTGGCCAATCGGAACCACGAAGGGAGCTCCGAATCCGGAGTCTTAGTCAGCCCTAAGGTGTCATGCACCAAAGGGGGCTCCGAATCCGGAGACTTAATCGGCCCTAAGGTGTCATACACCAAAGGGGGCTCCGAATCTGGAGACTTAATGTGGCCAAGTGATATCCACGAAGGGCGCTCCGAATCTGGAGTCTTAGTCGGCCCTAAGGTGTATGCCAAAGGGGGCTCCAAATCCAGAGACTTAATCGGCCCTAAGGTGTCATGCACCAAAGGGGGCTCCGAATCCGGAGACTTAATCAGCCCTAAGGTGTCATGCACCAAAGGGGGCTCCGAATCCGAGACTTAATGTGGCCAATCATGATATCCACGAAGGGCGCACCGAATCCGGAGTCTTAGTCGGCCCTAAGGTGTCATGCACCAAAGGGGGCTCCGAATCCGGAGACTTAATCGGCCCTAAGGTGTCATGCACCAAAGGGGGCTCCGAATCCGGAGACTTAATGTGGCCAATCGTGATATCCACGAAGGGCGCTCCGAATCCGGAGTCTTAGTCGGCCCTAAGGTGTCATGCATCAAAGGGGGCTCCGAATCCGAGACTTAATGTGGCCAATCGTGATATCCACGAAGGGCGCTCCGAATCCGGAGTCTTAGTTGGCCCTAAGGTGTCATACACCAAAGGGGGCTCCGAATCCGGAGACTTAATGGCCCTAAGGTGTCATGCACCAGAGGGGCTCCGAATCCGGAGACTTAATGTGGCCAATCGTGATATCCACGAAGGGCGCTCCGAATCCGGAGGCTTAATCGGCCTAAGGTGTCATGCACCAAAGGGGGGTTTTGAATCGTCGACATGACGCGCGCTAATGGGGTTTCAAAATGAATTGAGCGATGAAGGAAAAATGGTTTGCATTGCAGAAGTGATATATATACAAGTATCAAAGCCCACAGGTCGGGTCAGTGATAGGGTTTTTGTAAAATCTCTGCTTGTGCCGATTGCGGGGAGCCACAGATTTCTTCAATGCCATGGGCTGTCGAGAAGTGCACAAGCTGATGATAAGTGCTTGGAACGGCCTTCATAATATGTAACCAGGTTCGCCCCATGATGACATTATATGGCGAAGGGAGCTTTACGACCAGGAATTCTACTTCGACCGTTCTGGAGCCCGCTCGAACAGGTAGTATGATCTTCCCTAACGGGTACTCAGGATTCGTATTAAAGCCGAACAACGGGTGAGGCGCCGGAGACAGATCTGACTCATTGAAGCCGAGTTTGATGAAAGTTTTGTAATACATAACCTCTGAAGTACTCCCTGGGCCTATGAGAATGCGTTCAATGGTGAACCAATTTACGCGTAATTTGATGACCAACGGATCGATGTGGGAGGCTGTTGTGCCGCTAAGATCGAAGTCATTGAAAGTAATTGTCGGAGCTTCTCTGGGCCATTCAGTCGGAATACGTTGCTTTTGGGGGATTGGATGCGATTGAATTGTGTGCACGATTGGGGATGCAGGCAGGCTGTAGATTATATGGATCACGCCAAGTGGAGGTGAGTTGCCTCAAGGCTAGTGCCTTGATTGGCTTTCCCTTTCTCACGTATTGTTGCAGTTGGCCATCTTGCACCAGTTCTTCCAGGTGATCCTTTAATGCGTAACAACTCTCAGTTTCGTGGCCGTGATCTTTGTGATACTCGCACCGCCTTCCTTTTCGCGTATCGAGTGGCCCCACCATCTTTGACGGCCATTTAAAGAATGGAAGGTATTGGACTTTGGTCATTATTGCAGCGATTGGTTCTGACAACTCTGTGTACTTCTTGTCGGCACGCCTCGAGTGCCTGTTGTCGACTTGTAGTTGTTCATTCGTCCGGTGGGAGCATTAATCGCTTGATCGGCAAGAGTCCCGCCTTTTGTCTTGTTTAGCGCGTTGCCGTGGCTCAGGGCTCGGAGGTGGCACGGAACTTATTAGTTGAGCAATTTCAGGGGGGGCGTTTTGTTGGACATTTGTCCGGCTTTTATTCTCAAGGCATCATCTTCCACTTTGCAATACTCTTCAACTTTCTTCATCAACGCCCAGACTGTTTTGGGGGGTCTTCTGGTCAGGGAACTGCGAAGAGCACTGTCAGGATGTAGTCCCATTTTGAAGGCGGTGATGGCCATGGAGTCGTTGAAAGCGTTGTCGACGAGGTTGAAGCACTCCCAATACGCGCCGAATACGCTCTGAGCGTTTCTCCTGACTGGATCTGCATAGCCCAGAGAGAGTCGGCCTGTTTCGGCTGTACCTCGTTGGTGATGAACCTGGCCCTGAAGGATTTCTGTAATTGATGGAAGCTTTTGATTGAAGCCGGCTCCAGCTTGTAATACCACCTGACAGCTAATGGCCCCAGGCTGCTGGGGAATATTCGGCACATGAGGGTTTCGTTGTCTGTATGCAATGTCATGGCCTGCTTGTAGTGACGGATATGATCAGTGGGGTCTGATTTTCCGTCGTAAAGAGTGAATGACGGAGCTTTGAACTTCTTGGGCAGGGCCGCCCTTGCAATCCGTCGGACAAAAGGATCGTGCTGGTCCTCTTTGTCTGAACTGCTTCTCCTGCGCTTGTTCCTTGTATGTAGACTCTTTTCAGAGGAGCTGGAAGTTTCGGATCGTCCCTTCTTGTTGAGCTCCATGGGTAATGAGTTGGAGTCGCTATCGGTATCCTTTGGTCGGGCTCGAGGTCGTTGTCCACCGGTCCTCGGAGGTCGTTCGGGATCTTGGCGCACGGCTTCTCTGGATTTTGCTACTTCCAGGGCCAAATCTTGAGGGAGACGTTCATTTTCAGCGATCATGTTCTCCAGCCTTTGTTCATTCTGCTTTCCTTGTTCCATGATCAATTGCATTGTCTCTTGCGCTGAAGTCGTTGGTAAGTCGAAGTTCAAGGCGCGTCTTGCAGCGATGGTTTCCTTTCCGAGCATATTTGCTGGAGTGAGGTCATCTCTCTGTGCGGTCTCGTCAGTGGCTATCGGAGGATCTTCAGTCACGCCTGCCATGGATGTATTTGAGTATTCCCACAGACGACACCAATTATGGAGAAGTGGTTTGGAAATACTCTTCAGATTGGGAGACGCTAGTGATCCTCAGCTAGTCACCTGAAAAGATACAAACACTCCGGTCGGGGTGCCGGAATTAGCACTCCGATGGACAAGTAGTTCAAACACTCAGATAGCTTGTTTACTAAGTTAAGTGAAGTGATTCTTACATACCTTTCTCAATCCATTGTTCCTGTATTTATACCTGTTCCTTTTGATCCTCGGGGCCAGGGCCTACTTTTTAATCCTTGTCCTTTCTCTTATTCGGCTCTGAGGATCTACACTTATTCGGCACATATATTATATTCGGCTTCCCATTCTCGTAGGATACAGCCGATTAATATCAGTCTTCTAAGGTACGCACCTTCTGATTTTGCCATTATTCGGCTCCCACAATATGGAAGGATGAGTTTCCTGGATGCCTACAGGGGATACCATCAGATAGCCATGTACCCCCTCAGATGAAGAGAAGACTGCGTTTATCACTCCCAAAGGGTTGTATTGCTACAGAGTGATGCCTTTTAGGTTGAAAAACGCAGGAGCAACTTACCAAAGACTGGTAACCAAGATGTTCAAGCACCTGATTGGCGGAACGGTGGAAGTTTACATCGATGACATGGTCGTAAAGACCAAGGAACCTGAAGGTCACTTGGCCGACCTGAAAGTAGTCTTTGACATCCTTAAAACATATCGGCTCCGACTCAATCCAGCGAAGTGTGCATTTGGAGTAGGATCTGGTAAGTTTTTGGGATACCTGGTGACTAGAAGGGGCATTAAGGCCAGCCCAGATCAGATTAAGGCCATCTTGGAATTGAAGAGCCCGACGTCGGCAAAACAAGTACAAATGCTAACTGGAAGGGCTGCAGCCCTGAATAGGTTCATAAGCAGAAACTCAGACAAGTGCAAACCTTTCTTCAACTTAGTGAAGAAAGCCACAGACTTCTTATGGATCGAAGAGTGCGAAGAGTGCGAAGCCGCCTTGGCCGACTTGAAGAAGTATTTAACGACGGCTCCAGTTCTATCAAATCCAGAACCTGGAGAGGAGTTGTTTTTGTACTTAGCAGTTTCAAAACACGCAGTAAGCGCAGTGGTAATCCGAGAAGAAAAATGGGAGCAAAGGACTGTTTACTATGTAAGCAAACCCTGGCCGATGCAGAAACGAGGTATCTACCCTTAGAGAAATTGGCACTGGCTTTAGTAATGGCTTCAAAGAAGCTGAACCATTACTTCCAAGCCCATAAAATTGTGGTGCTAACTGAACACCCCCTGAAGTCCTTACTTCAACAAGAAGACATGACAGGAAGAATAGCCAGATGGGCAGTCGCCTTGGGCCAGTATGACTTGGAGTACAGACCCAGAACAGCAATCAAAGGCCAAGTTTTGGCCGACTTTGTGGCGGAGTTCACGCCAGAATCCATCAAACATCAGGCTCCGTTGAGCCAAGGTAAACGAGGTCCAAACAAGCAAGGAGGAGCCCAGCCAAAGGCGAAAGAACAAAGGAAAGAGGAAAAACTCAGACCCTGCAGCATTTACATCGGCGACTCCTTTCGACTGTTTGTTGATGGGAGTTCAAACCAACAGGGAGTGGGGCAGGAGTAGTACTGTTATCTCCAGATGGGCAGATACTAGAACAATCGATTCGTTTGGGGTTCAAGGCCTCAAACAATGAAGCAGAGTATGAAGCACTCATTGCAGGACTGAAACTGGTAACAGCAGTACAAGCAGATGAGGTAATAGTCTTTTGTGACTCACAACTTATAGTTAACCAGACAACGGGTGAGTTTGCAGCCCGAGATGAAAGGATGTCAACCTACACAAAAGAGGTCATCAGGTTGGCAGCCTTGTTTCAGAACTGCCGACTACTTTAGGTTAGCCAAGATGATAACAGTCATGCCGATGCATTGGCCAACCTAGCTAGTACAGTACAACCTGGAAAAGCAAGGACAATAATGGTTGACTATTTGTCGGGCCCGAGCATCGAACCACTGACCACAGAGTGTGAAGCAATGTGTGTAGACATGGGACCAAGCTGGATGGATGCAATTGTTGCATTCTTGAAAGAAGGAAAGCTGCCAGATGACCACAAGGAGGCACACAAGATCAGATTGAAGTCGGCAAGATTCAATCTAACAGCAGAAGGACATCTCTACAGAAGATCCTTCACTGGACCCATTTTGAGGTGCGTACATCCTTCACAAGTTGAAGATTTTTTATATGAAATACATGAAAGAATTTGCAGAAGCCACGCTGGGGGCAGATCACTAGCTCATAGGGCCATTACCCAGGGGTATTAGTGGCCCTACATGCAGAAAGCTGCAGAGGCCTATGTGAAGAAGTATGAAAAATGCAAAAGGTTTGCACCCCTGATACACCAACCAGCAGCAGACCTGAACCCAGTATCCAGTCCTTGGCCGTTTGCCCAGTGGGGCATGGATCTTGTCGGACAACTCCCCCAAGCAACTGGACAAAGAAAGTATCTACTGGTGGCAAAAGATTACTTCACCAAGTGGATAGAAGCTAAACCCCTTGCCAAGATCCGAGATATGGATGTGAAGAACTTCATATGGAAGAACATCATCACCCGTTTTGAGATTTCCAGAGCAATAGTTGCAGACAATGGAACACAATTTGACAGTAAGCTAATCAAGAGCTTCTGTGCAAAGTTCAAAATCAAGAACTACTTCTCAACCCCAAGCTTTCCCCAAAGCAATAGACAAGCAGAAGCATCCAACAAAGTCATCTTGGATGGGATTAAGAAGAGGCTGCAAGCAGCAAAGGGAAAGTGGGTGGATGAACTGCCAAGCGTACCCTGGGCATATCGGACTACGCCGAGAAGATCAACGGGGGAACCCCCATTTGCCATGGCTTATGGCACAGAAGCAATCATTCCTTTGGAAGTCGGCATCCCAGGGATCAGAACCTAGGGAATAGAGAATGAGACCAATGACGTATTATTAGCCCGAGATCTGGATATACTTGAAGAAAGAAGGGAGAGAGCTGCAATACAGCTCGCAACGTACCAGCAGCAACTTGCCAGAACTTATAATAAGAAGGTCAACCCAAGGGAGTTTCAAATCGGTGACCTCGTCTTGAGAAAAGTCGTCAGCAACAAAAAAGATCCCAGAGAGGGGAAGCTTGGCCCAAATTGGGAAGGACCCTACAGAATCATCTCGGTACTGGGCAATGGGGCATATTGGCTTGAAGATAATGAGAGCAAAGAGTTGCCAACGCCTTGGAACACTTGCAATTTGAAATTTTTATATCATTAGAATTTTTTGTTCTTTTTTCATTTGCCGAAGTAAATAAATAAAGTTTTAGCTTGGTTATATGTTTATACACTTGTGACTGATAAAGATACATAACTTTGCTTCTGGAATACATGTATAATGAGAACCCAAGTGGAACTTAGGTTCACATTAGGGGGCAGAGAGAAGAAAAATGGTTTTAACGCTTGTTGAAACTTGAGAAAAGTTTACAAGTTGAAGTTAAACCGAGATTATGTTTAACACTTATTGAAACTTGAGAAAAGTTTACAAGTTGAAGTTAAACCGAGATTATGTTTAACACTTGTTGAAACTTGAGAAAAGTTTACAAGTTGAAATTAAACCGAGATTATGTTTAACACTTGTTGAAACTTGAGAAAAGTTTACAAGTTGAAGTTAAACCGAGATCATGTTTAACACTTGTTGAAACTTGAGAAAAGTTTACAAGTTGAAGTTAAACCGGGATCATGTTTAACACTTGTTCAAACTTGAGCAAAGTTTACAAGTTGAAGTTAAGTCGAGATCATGTTTAACACTTGTTGAAACTTGAGAAAAGTTTACAAGTTGAAGTTAGACTAAGGATAAACACTTGTTGAAATTTTATGAAAAAATTTACAAGCTGAAACCCAGGTTATGCTAAGAAAGGTACTTGGGTACTTGCCGAGGTAAATCATCAGTTTGTATAACCGAGGTGTGTCACCCCGAGAAGATTGCACAAAGATTGAAGTGTATATTAAAGATATGCAAAATATTCTAAGTATGGAATCATACAAGAGTAGTAAAGAGAAGGCAAACATACAAACATTCAAAACAAAGAAGTTATATTTATAAGAAGGCACTTCGGCAATATGAAAAGCTTACACTATTTCAAAAGGAAAACAAAAGTACAGAGCACAGAAGAAAGAGAAAAACATGAAATTAAGATTCTTCAGCATCATTAGCAGGCTGGGTTTGGACCTCGGAGGACTAATGAGAAGACATCTCGGCGGTGTAGACACCCCATTTTTGACCGACCTTAGGACTCAGACGTCACCGATTGAGCGCTCGGTGGTGTTGCATGTTGTGAAATTCTATGCCATGCACTACCTGTCCTCTGCTGCTGTCAAAACTGTTTTCTGCAGGAAGTTTTTGCCGACCGGCAACATTTAGTGCCGACCGGTCATTAGCGAATAGCCGATAACTTCATCAGAAGCCGACGGCATTTTACCATGGCCGGTGGTCATTTCACTTAGCCGATGGTGTTCTGCAGTGCTCATTGAAGATACCCTGGGACTTTGGCAGTTTTCAGAGAAGCAAGGCAGTGAAAACAGAGGCAGTAGTGCTATGGCTATGGGTTTCCGGGCAAGATGGATCGAGCATGCATCATTCGCGCATCCGAGGCAGGCTGCGGCCATCTCTATTCTGCATTTAATTTGTTAAATTAGAGGGTCTGTAATAATTAATTAGCTAAGATAGGTAATTCATTATTCGGATTGTATTATTTCTTTTGGTCCCTCCGAGTGAGGGCATATGTGTAATAAGTGTGTGTAGTGTGTGTATGTCTTCCAACCCCACGTCTTTCTTCCCTTTTATTTACTAGCTTTCAGTGGTTAGATTAAGGCATATTTAAATTAGCATACCTTATGCAATGCATGCGTGCATCCATACATTTGTCTTACATGCACCGGGCTCGGTACATCATGCTAACTGCATTTTATTTCAATTACAAGTTGAGTACTTGTTAATTGCAGCATTTCACATGCATCTTTAGGATAGCCGAGCCTATTGTAGTTGCATCTTGCATGTGTTGCATTAGCCATCTTAACATGAACTAGGATCATGCATATGATGATAACTAGTTTCTGTTTTGGCTTGGAGTACTAGGTGAGCTTTTTATGCTTTAGCATACCGCATGCGTGTGAGTGTTGCCATAATAGCATGATTACCATGAGGCTAGTTGCTTATGTGATATAACTGCTTGAATGCCTGTGGATGGAGGTTGAATTACCTAAATTGGAATAATGCATCAAAACTGTGAGTTTTAAGCCCACTGGATAGTGGCAAAACCATCTTTTCTAAAACCCACTCGAGGGTGGCAAAACCTATATTTTAGCCTACTTGAGAGTAGCAAACCATTTTCAAAACAAACATGAAATGTTTTGTTCCAATTTAGACGATTTGGTCTATACTTGTTTGCTGTGCGCATAACATAGTAAATCTAGGCTAATAACGGAATAAGAACACATAACGTTTCAAAATCAGATATCATGGTTAGTAGAGGCCGGTCTTCGGACCGGCGCGAGAGGGGGTGCTCATAGCTGACCTTCCCCAATCGTACCCAAGTTCCCGAGCCGAGGCAACTTTGGTGATGACAGACACGTGGCCTTTGGCACCGAGTTAGGGTTTCCTAAATTCCCCCATTAAAATATTTAGGTGGCGACTCTGTATCTGGCAAAGCAGTCCATGTTTGGCACTTCTTTTCAAAAATCTGTTTCTCAAAACGATTTTGCCGGATTTGGACTCTTTGGTTCAGATTAAGAACCGTGACATTTGAGTCATGAACTGTAGTAGATCCACAAACGAGCGGAACGGGGGTTCATCCTCCCGGGCGTTCGGGGACGTCTACACTCGCGCTGAAGACAATGTAGAACCAATCTGGATCAAGCCAGGATCCTTCTCAGTACGCACATTAACAAATTTGATCATTCATAAGGGCTTAGCATGCCTCTCTTTCTCTCATTGATCAAGTTTTTGCAAATCAAAGAATTCCTCCCTCTTTGTTTCATCACAGTGTTAGAAAAGTTTTGAAAACTTAGGTCAGTGCAATGATCTCAAGGCACAAGAAAAGTAGGGTAAAAAGCACTATCGTTTCATTCAGATCTTCTGACACAACTGGCTTAGGCAGAAACAAACTCAAGAGTGTGAACATCACTGCTGTTTCATTCAAATCTTCTGGTGCAACTGGCCCCATGGCAGAAATAGACTCAAAGAAAGAGTGCAAAAGACAAACACAAAACAAGATAGTGATGTCTGAGGTAACACCCCCGAAATCACCCGACTCTAACATAACAGGACTAACTCGATACAACAAGACAGACGCAACTGACTCAGTACAAAAAGACTGACTCAATGCAACACAACAAGACTGACCCAATACCCAAGTCAGAAAGTAAAGTAAACAGCATTCACAAATGCTCAAAACAGTACGTGCCATCCACCACATCTGGGGTAAACTAAGCGCCATCTGCAGGTGGTTCATCCCCCAATCACATAATCACATTATCGCCAAGTTTATCGATCCGGTGCCGATAGACTTTGCAGGACCTGGTGCGGTGATGACCTTGTTGTCAATCAGATTTTGTATTTCGTGGCGAAGACGAAAAACACATGTTAGTGTCATGGCCGGCTTGTTGATGGAAGGCAGAGTAATTGGCCGGGTTATGTGAGCGAGGGAGGTTATTTGGCAGTGGACGTGGTTCGAGGGGCTTGAGATGGCCTTGCCCTATAAGAATTTGGAAAGCTTGGGACAAAGTCATGTAGAGGGGATTGAAGACCCTCTGGCCTCATGGTTGGTACTTCGAGGTTTGTGGAGTTTTGTGGATGCACCAGCAAAGGGATTGATAGGTGCTGACTGGGTTTGCTGGTCTCTTCTAAATGCAGGATTAGAGCTGAAAGGAACGTTTCTGGTACGACGGCCCTTCTCCCGGCTTGCCCCTTGATTCAAACTGCTCTCATTCTGAGTGGAAAGTGTCATCCATAGTTTTTGCAACAACTGCGAGCACTTCTGTTTATTCAGTCCTTCGGCTTTCAAAGCCTTAATAGCCCACAGAAGGTGTTCATAGGAATCAATGCCTGCCCCCATCTTGTTCTTACCACTTGCCTCCACTTTGCCAAGGGATTGGGTCACTATATCAGAGCAGAGCCCAGTTGTCGTCGACATGTCATTGCCCAAACTTGGGATGGCTTCAGGTTGGCCAATTTCAATTGCAATTTGCCCCAAGATTGGCGAGCCTTCTGGCGTGAAATTTCTAGCATGTGATGTGGTCGACGACGGAGCCAATATTCCAAAGGCTAGATCTGCCACAGTTCTCTGAAGATCTTCAATCATTCTCATCAGCTCAGAAGTAGTGGGCTCATGGGTTTGAGATGATTGGGGTTCAGATGCACCCATCACGCATAAGTCCATACTGACTGGAATGAACACCTCAGGCTTGGGTAAATGGGCGGGGGTGATGTATATGCTGGGGTTGTAGCCGGATAGCATTGTATGGATTAAATTGAGATGTGGGGGGTGACAGGTTTGTGGTGACCTGAGGTCCCTTTGGTGGAGCTATGATCTCTTCGTCAATAAGATCCTGAATCTTATGACGGAGGCGGATGCAACGGTTCGTATCATGACCGTGCTGTTAATGGTAGGTACAGTGTTTAGCTGGGTCATATCTTGGTGGAAGAGGAGTTGGAAGGGGTTGAGGTTCTAGGAGCTCTAGGTACCCTTTTTCCCGCAGCATTTTCAAAGCTTGAGAAAGACTCATGTACAGAGGATGGAAATTCGGGCTTGGTGCCGAGTTGAAGTGGTTGGTCTTTGGCTATTGAGAAAAGTAGTGATAGTGTCTACTTCTGAGCATTTCACAGCTATGCTACCATCAAGTAGTAGCATTGGAACTGTGAACAACATCCTTCTTCGAAGGCTCATTATCTCCACAAAGATCCCTTGTCGGATGGCCTCCTTGATTTGAACCCCAATGTCATGGAGGTCCTTAAAGTTGAATATCATATTCTGCAATGTTTTGGCTTGCTAACCATATCTTGTTGCAGCGAATCCACTGATTGCTGGAAATAGATAAGAAAATCCTCTAAATTTGCCGGAGGCTCGCCATGATAGAGGTAAATGCTCGCGCTCTGACCAAGGTGATGTGACTGGTGACTGACAGATCAGTTGAACCAATGAGCCCTGACTAGCCTTTTTTTGTCTTACCACTGGCGAAGGAAAACTGGTTGCCCTTGAACGAATCTCTGACTTGACAAAGTCTATCAGCACAAGTCCAATGTACCCGGGGGATATTGGAGCCTTCTGAAGCTATGGTTCCAAGACTACTAGCAAAAAAAGAAAACAGGCGGTATCGTTTGGGCGTTAAGGTATCTCCGTTTCAACTGGGATTATGGGTTGCCTTACACCAGATATCCAGCAGTAATAGAAGGCTATAGCAATGCAAATTGGATATCTGATGTTAGGGATTCGAAATCCACTAGTGGTTATGTATTCACCCTTGGAGGGGCAGCCGTGTCTTGGAAATCTTCCAAGCAGACGTGTATCTCACGATTAACGATGGAATCGGAGTTTATAGCATTGGATAAGCAACAAAAGAGACGGAATGGCTTCACCAATTCGTTGAAGATATTCCACATTGGTCAAAACTTGTGCCATCCATCTGTATTCATTGTGATAGCCAATCGACGATTGGACGAGCACAAAGTAATATGTATAATGGAAAGTCTAGACATATCCGTCATAGACATAATTCCATACGACAATTACTCTCGAATGGCGTTGTCACTTTAGGCTATGTAAAGTCTAAGGACAACATTATGGATCCGTTAAACCAAAGGGTTTAAATCGAGTGTTAGTAGAGAAGTCGTTAGAAGGAATGTGTTTAAGGCCTTTAGTGCAAGGTGTTACCGGAATGGAAACCCAATCTAGTTGACTGGAGATCCCAAGATCTAGGTTCAATGGGACAACCTAATTGCGTGTATGTAATGGTGGTATGTCATTGAGGAGGTTAAACCTCCAGCCATTCTTTTTATCCGTGATACCTACAAGTGTAGAGGTTAAGCTAAGCTTTTAATGACTTTAGTATTTGAGCTATTAAGCCGAGTATAGCATGATACTCATGTAGAGTCATGTATGTGAGTGTAAAGTGGGGCCGCTTCTATAAGAATTAACAAGGTCGAATTCTTAAACCACTCACTGAATCAGGCTAGTGTTTCAGGGCCAAACCGGACACAACAGTGAGAACAGAACAATGGTTGGAGTAATTCATATGTGAGGTCTGTTGTCTTGGTTTACATAATGACAGAACAGTTCAAGACTTCGTGTTCACTGGGCAGCTAGTAAATCCGATAGACTTCACTAGGAATGGTTCAAAGCCAAAAGCTACATTTTTCGATGCAGGAGTTATTCCGTTGCACTCTCTCTCCGAGCCTTTGTTGTGAAGCGTTGTTCGTTTGTTATTATTCGGTCAATTTTATTCATGTGGGGGATTATTGGGAAATAATGGTTTTGTGGTGACTTTAATGCAATATTAAAGTGGGCGCCAATCCTCAATTGAGGTGAATTAAAGTAGGTTTAGATTCTTTGTAGTGAATCTTTACACCACAAAAAGAATGACAAAAAAACATTAAGATTTGAATGAGAAATTGACTCATTAAGTTGGCCTCATGAAAAAGGTGTTAGGAAATGTGTAAAACCTTCTATCCCACATCGATTGTAGAGGAGAGCATTGACGGATATTTAAATCCCATTTTTGCCTAAGGGTTTAAGCCCTTTGGGGCATCTAAATTTTCTGAAGGAATGGAGTTATGGATGCTTCAAGGATGGATTTGGGCCAAGACTATAATCCAAGTTGGTTATGTAAAAATTGCCACATGCACGAGCGCGTGCGACGCCCATCCGGATCGGACAGGGCTAGGTCCAAATCCGCGATCTGTGATCCGTGGGCCGGGGCCTTGGATCTTGGATTTTGGGCTTGAAGCTTGTTGGAATGGATTGACTGCGGGGGTTGGGCTTGGCCCACCCACCTTAATTTTTTGGGCCAAGCCAGATTTGTGGGTTGCAGAATTATACACAATACACATGTGTATAATAGAGTTGGTAACTTCTCTATTAATGATTGACTTTAATCCATCAGTTTTGCAGGTTAATACATAATTTATTTCTGCATTGGTGATGGGCCTTGATGACAAGAGCCTTTTTCTCTCTCCCTCCATGTGTATAAAAGGAGGCCTTCTCCTTCATTCTTACACACCAGAATTCCAGAATTTTCCTCCAATTTTTATATTCTTCCTAGTAGGAGAGTACTGCCCGAGTTTTGTTCGCCAAAGCTACACCGTAGGTGCTTCGCTGTAGCTAGTCCAACCGTCGTATCTTGGGAGACAGACGTCAAATAACCTCCAACACCCTAATCAGTGAGGCAGCGAATCTGTTTTTAAGGACACTATCTAGTGCATGTTTCGTTTTGCTTCTTTTATGCCATTTTATTTTATTCTTGTGTATTTCTGCTTGTAATTTCAAGCATGTATTCTGCTTCTGAAATTTTAATTCCTAAACACGAATCTATTTGTTTATTTAGTTACACCGTTTGTACAACAAGAGAAAGCTCCATCCGATTAAAACTCTAAAATTCCAAAGGTCTTTTCACCAACACCTATCAATCTCTAAAGGTAAAATTTGGAGATTCAAATCGAAGTTCGTCATCAAACTGTACAAATCGATGGTCGTCTTCTACTAAATTGGAAATAATTCTACAAATTTGATTTGGGAATAAGCCCTGAAGTCAAAATCCTACAAACTCGTCATCTTCTTCGAGCTACTTGAAAGGAGATTTTGCCATTCGATTCGGAAACAACCTGGCAAACAGTCGGATCAACTTTTGAAGAGAAGAATTAGATGATCATTTTTTTTGTACAAGAATATCTCAAAGATTATAATAACATTAAATTTATATTTTATTATTCTTTTTTTTTTTTTTTTTTCGGTCATTATTTTTGCTGACAAGAAATTTGTGTGTAGAATGGTCTTTTATTGTTGATGGTTCATGGAAGGTGCAAGATTGCAGGGGTGGTTGTGCATGGGTGTGCTATAATGATCACCAGGAGCAGGTTCATCAGCAAGCCACTCAGTTGTGCCTTTCATCCCCTTTGGTGACTGAAGCCAAAACATGCCTAGATGCTATTACTTGGGCTAAGGATAATCACCTCCCTCTGTTAGGATTTATACGGATTGCCAAGTTTTGATTAATATTTTGGATAGCAAGTCGTCTCCAGATTGGCATATACATACCATACGTAGGGATAATAAATTTTGAGTCAGTTTTTTTTTGTTTATTTATGTATTTTAAAGCTCATCGGTCTGTAATTATGTCAGCTCACCGGTTGGCTCGTCTTGATAACACGAGTGCTAATCAAGCACACAATTTTTTCAAAAATAAAAGTACGATTATGTAGATTCTTACCCTCTCTTTATTGTTTTAATGGGATTTTTTTTTTTTTCTACGGTCTTTAGTTATTAAATTTCAACAATTATGTCCCTGTGTTTGGTTGGAGGATTTGAGGAGGGAATTGGAAGAGAAAGGGAAAACTTAGGTGAAATGTGAATAAAATATATCTATATTTCACCTAGTTTCACACACCTTTTCCTTTCCCTTTCCAAATCCCTCTCCAAATTCCCCAACAAACACAGCATAAAGCAACTGATGCGGACACTCTACTACTTGTATTTAGGGTAAATTATAAATACATCTTTTGAGATTTACTTAAAATACAGATTGCTCATTGTGGTTTAAAAATTACAAATACTTCTTTATTAGAATTTTTTATATAACAGAATTAACTAAAAAAAAAAAAATTCATAATTGTATCCTATACAATAATAAAATTACCTAAATTATTAATTGAAACATATTTTTAACATCATTAAAAATGTTAATTTGACTTGATGATTTATTAATAAAAAAGACGATTTATTATGAAATTAGAAATCTCAAGAAGTAAAATGTAATTTTTAAAACTACAAAAAACGATTTATATTTTAATCAAATCTCAATAAATGTATTTGTAATTTACCTGTATTTATGATTTCAATTTGTGTTAGGACTTTGTGATCAGGGCTGGGTGTGGTTAGGTTAGGCTGCCTAAAATCCAGCTTAGACCAGCCTACAATCAAGCCTTTTTTTAGATTATATGTGAAAATATTCTCTTTTGAAAATTAGGCTATCGTTTGGTTTTTAAACTTTGAAAAAAAAAAAACCACATTCTTAATGGGTCCAGAAATGTGAGTTCAATTCAAATAACGTACTCAAATACAAAAGGTGATGCCTTAAATTTAAAAACAATTGAACACGTCAAGAAAGGGTTATGCCAGCCACCACATGCATTCCCACTTCAATAATTTAGCCAACCCCATATTTTTCATGGGAAAATTATTAAATGTTTATGAAGTATTGTGTCATGTGGTATTATTTACTTGGTACTTTCACTTAATGAGAGACAAAATACACAGTAGGGTTTGTTTGGTAATGTTTATAAATTTTTTATTTATATTTATAAAAGTTTGAAAACATTGAAATAATCATAGAAATAAATAAAATAAATATAATAATTAGAATATAATTTATAAAAATATTTTTAAATTAAGATAAACTTTACACATATTAAACTATAAATGATAAGATTTTCATCACTTAGTAATTATTTTTTTAAATAACCACTGAAATGTGATTCCCCCTAAACAAAACTTATTTGGCATTTATTTTAGTTTTCAAAAACTAATAAACATTTTAAATTTTATTAAATTATTGTAACTATAAAAATATTGGTTTCACTTATTTTAGAAACAAAATTTTTATTTTTATTTTTATTTTCTCACCCCTTTTAGCCACCATCCATTGCTCATTACCACCATTAGCCATCACCTCCCATTGATGAAAACCACTTTTGACAATCATCTCCGGTCACCGAAACTCATTTTCGGCCACCACCTTTGACAACTGGCCACCATTTTTGACCCAGCCACCACCTCTGGCCACAACCAATCACTCCAGCAATTGGAAATAACCTCTAATCATCCTTTCGATAGCCGACAACTATCTCCAACCAGCATCTTTGACCATCAACGATCACTTTTAATTACCATTTCTCTTATTTTCAAAATAAAATTTTAAAGTACATATGTGTATATGTACTAAATATATAAACATACTTAATGTTTTCTATAAATAAAAATAATAAACTCTAAACATTACTTAACGACTTCTAATCAGTTGTTTCTTAACTATCTAATCAAAATGAGTTATCATATTTTATTCGTAAAAATTTTACTACACTATTAATTTAAAATATCGCATAAATAATGTAACATAATCCTCCATTATTACCAATAATTATCCAAAAGAAAGGGTTATGCCAGCCAATACATGGATTGCCACTTCAATAATTTAGCTAACCCCCATATGGTTTGACAACTACTCTATTATTACTTGTTTAATAGTATCAAACACGTGGAATACCCCTTATTCTTATTTTCTGCCCCTTTACGAACAGCCTTAGCATGTGCATGAAATGCCCCTTAGAAGCTACTGTTGGGTATATTTAGGTAAGAGTGCCACACTCAAACTTAACCTAATGAATAATGATCCTATATATTATCCAATATATTATATATGTATACATGTGCATATGTTCGCAGAGGGTTGGGTTTTTCCCCAATCCGATGTTGTTGGGCTCGTGGATGCTCACCACAGGTTCCGTTTTGATAATATGAACTGTTAATATGTAAAATTCTTTGAGTACTATGTAGGTATAAAAAATTACGTTGATCGGATATCGATAGTTACGTGATCAAATTAGTTTTGTATAAAAAAAAAAAATAGACAATGAAAAAAATAAACAATTGATAGAAATTTGATCCGATGAAATAGCTATCGATATCTGATCAATGTAATTTTTTACAAATATATAGTACTCGACGATTTTTACACATTGAATGGTTCAAATTATGGAAACGGGACCCATGATGAGCCCTCAAGGGCCCAACAGTACCTTGATCGAACTGGAGGGAAGCCAATCCCGTTTGTATATGCGTGGAAGTATTATAAATTTTATTTTTTAAGGTTATGTTTAGATATTATGGATTTGGATAAGAATTGAAAAATAAAAATAAAAACTAAGGACAATATGAATAAAATAAAAGTTAATTTTTTTTTTCTCTATTTTCACTTTTCTTTTCAATTTTCATTCAAATCTATGATTTAAACACATTATAGGGATACATTAGCCCTGCAACTTCTTACAAATTAAAAATTATTAAATTTTAAATTTAACACAGAAGTTAAAAATAGTTTTAAATTATTTTTTATTAACTTACTCAAATTTTTTTTGTTTCATAAAGCTTAAGCATAAACATACTTTTAAAATTTTAAAGGGTTGAGTATCCTACAATTGGTGATTCAACTAGGACAGTTAGGCCTAGGCCCACTTGGTGATTTGACTGTTTTGACTTATAAATAGGGTTGACAAGCAGATACCGTATTTTGAGAAGATGATAAAAAGTAATTTTTTAACTTCTAACTAAGTTTTTGACTTTTTTAAATAATGATTTGGAAAGTTAGTGAAAAGTGGCTTTTGGCTTTTTAATTAATATTTGTTTATAATGTTAAATCATAATAAAATGATCAAACTATTCCCATTTAGTTTAAAATATTTACAACTTCACCCATGTAACACATTTTGACCCATGAAGAAAAAAATTGTAATTTAACTATTGGCTAAAAACTAACTTCTTAAATGAAAAAAAATTCAAAAAGCCAACTTTTGACTTTGCTACAAATCAAAAAAAAGTGACTAAAAACTAACTTCCCAAAACAAGCCATAGTTTATGTAAAAAATTAACGTTGCACAATACATGATTAGATTATATTTATTTATAGAATAATTTTTTTAAAAAAAAAATATGATTCGATCATATAATTATTAATATTTAATTAACATAGAGCAATTCGATCAATCAAAATGAGTCGAAGATGAACCCACTAATACTCAACAGTATCTCTCCTATTGAATCACAAACTGAAGAGAAACTATTCAAAATTGACAATTTTTTTTATATAAAATCAACTATAAATTATACAAAACAGAACCATTGTGGCTTCTTTTTTACTTGATCTTGGCCATTGTTGCTTCACTCGGCAAAAATGGTTGCCAAACGAAGGTGGGGGCTAACTTTCCGTCCAAGGCCAATCCTTCAGCAGCAAGTTTTTTAATTTGAAGAGTCCAAATTGATGATCACTTTATTCCACACCATTGAGATGGTCTTCCTCAAAACAAAGAAAGTCTAAAAAGACTGCCCCTGTTTCTCTGACTTATAATTAATTACAAAATGAAAGTGATTTGGGCGCTCCTTTAATTATTTAAACTTGCATATGAAAAGATTATCCTCATTACATCATCTCTCAATCTATCTGACCATTTAGCATAATTATTTGGAATGGGCCGCACATTAGTCTACACCATACTTTATACCAGGTTTCATTTTAATATAAAAAAATTATTAGATAATTTTTAAGTATAATGATATATTGTTTATGCAGTGCTCCCGACAAATAAGAAATGCTAAACCACACCAAATGGGGTCATCCCTTGTCATTAATTTCCTAATAAAGGTGGGTCGTGCATTGTTTTACTTATAAATTTTTTATTATATTATTTAATTTTGAACAATTTCAAAGAAAGTTTTAGTTCAATCGCCTATTTCGCAAAGAAAATCATACACAGATGTTTGGTGCAATTTGTTTGAGTTACTTATAATATATATATTTTTTTATTCTGAAAGCTTGTTTTAGACTGCTTAAGTAAAATTTTTCCTTATAACTTAATAGATAGAAATAATTAATAAGATGCAAAAAAATTGATTTTTAAAAAATTAAGGGAGAAATATTTTTGATTTTTATTTTATATAAACTGCACCATATATAGCTGTTGAGATTAAATGAAGCCCAATCTTCACTATTTGTTTTTTTTTGTTTTGTTTTTAGAGGGTGCCCGTTTTATCAAAATATAAGACGCGGAATCACATGTGAAATTGACCACCAGTATTTTTATTTATTTATTTTTTTTTTTTTTTGGACCTCTTCCTCCATAAATACAAACTTGCAAAATGAGCTCAAGAGCATCCCCATCTCTAAAAGATTTGTCAAAAGAGTGCAAAGAGAGTTAACTAAAATGAAGAATTCTAAGTCACCTCTCTGCCACACCTCCAAGGTTTCACCCAAACAGAGCAGGAAAAGCAGAGTAGAAGATTTGATGATGATTTCAGAGGCAAGAAGAGTAGTACTACTACGGCCGTGGCGGCGGCAGAGAAGAAGTTAGAGAGCCAGCCATCGATGGATATAAATGAAAGCGCGGAGTTATTCATCAATAAATTCAAGCAACAGCTTCTCATCCAACGCCTTGAATCCATTGAAAATTACGAGCAAATGCTAGCTAGAGGGACTTAGAAGACCCTTTTCTCTATAGTACTTACAATTGTATTTTTCTTTGTTTGTGTTGGATTGGATTGGATTGAATTGAATTGTTTTGATTTGTTTGTGTGATGTGCTTCTCTCTAAATGATACTATTCAAGTTCTTTTTAATTGAGCATATATGTTGTTGTTTGAATGGTCTATGCACAAAATGATGGGAATGGTATCTTCTGTCCCTTTGTTCTTAATACATTCTCAATTGCACGATATGATGAGAATCTCGAGAATTTTGTGTTTCTTTCTTTCTTGATAGATATGTTGAGTGATCCAAAAATTCCACCTTAATCATATTGAAGACGAAGAGACTCGATAATCTATTTCGCCTTTCTTGGGCATCAGGGCTCCACCAAGGGCAATTTCAAGCTTCCAAAACCTGTCTAGATTGTAAGCAGCCAGTCATGTTTTTGTTAGTTTAGAAACACAGAAATTATATACAAAATCAGACAACAAAGAACATAAACAATTTTTTTTTTTTTTAAATGAATCCCACCAATAAATCTTGTAAAATTTATACATTCATATATTTTTTATGTTCGATTTTGTATTTAATTTTTATGTTCTACACTTGGTATTTTATTAGCGGTACTGGAAAGGAGAGGGTCTAGGCTACACTACAAGCTAAAACAGGCCTTTCTTGCTTTTGTTTTTGTTTTTGTTTTGAAATTCAACACCAACAAAGAAAAGATATAGATCAGCGAGAATATCTTGTATCTAGAAAGAAAGATCTGATTCAATAATTTCTATAAAATGTTTGAGACAATTAAAAGAATAATATTATGAATCATCAAAAAAAATATTAGGAAATATTTCATAATTTTTTTTTTATTAGTGTGCAGTGTTTTATTGTATTTGTAATCCAACGATAGAAAATCTTTCATGATCATCTTCGTGATATTTTTTAATAATTCCTAACATTACTCCTGTTAAAAAGGAAAATGATTTGGAGCCCTAAAAACACCCCCCTATCCCCCTAATTTCCAATTTGGGCAACTGTTTCCTTTTTTTTTTTTTTTTCTTACTTGATATGGAATTAGGGGGATTAGGGGGGGTGTTTTTAGGGGGGATGTAGCAAGGTCCTGTTAAAAAATACTCACAATTCTACCCATAATGACGTGATAAGATATGTATTAATTTTTGATTTGTTACATACTTAATGATAGTAAGTCCAACTCCCATATCACATTATGGATGAATTTGTAGATATGAATGTTTGAATCTCTAACATTACGCATAATTTCTCTACATTTGCATTAACTTCAGGCTGTCCAGGCCTGAACTTATTAAGCTTTCATTCAGTCTATTTCGAATATTAAAAATGCTAGACTCTAAAACAAAGAAATAAATAAATAAATTATAAATTTTTTTATACAATACTCACGTAAATCTGAATTTCATGTTATGTAGGATTTTTAATAATTATTTAGGATTTCGAATATAATGCTGTGGGGATATATTTTCTGAGTACCAACACGTGGCCAAGGTGACGCCGACGTGTCAGCCGAGATGCCACGTGTCCTGATCATGACGCCGAAGTTATCTCCGAAGATATCGGAATCCGAGATAAGCGGATAAGAACAAGAATCCTAGAATGATGAGGGGACTCAGCCTGGATAAAGATAAAACTCATAGGGAGTTTATCTCTATCTATTGAAGAATCCTGGATAAGCACTGAGCTAAAGTCCATTGAAGCTAGGCTTCTGTTGGGACAAAGATTGAGTTAACTATAAAAGAAAGGCACCCCCGATGGGTCTAAGGAACGCAATTTATACTCTGAATAGTGAGTTAAGCACAATTGATTATCTTTGAGATATATACTGACTTGATCGTCGGAGTGCCCCCGGGTAGACGAACCACCGCCGGAATCTTCTCTTTCTGTTGCAGGTCAGCCAGGTGTCATCTATTCTGCCAGTACTCTCCAGCTGATTACTGAGTTGGCAGTGTGGTCAGAAATCACTCACACAATTTGGCGCCGTCTGTGGGAAAGAAAGAAGAATAGATGGCCAACGACGGACAAAAGGAGAAGGTTGGGGATGACACTCCTAACGGGAGTGGGAGACCTATTGACGTTGACATCGAGAAGGACAATTGCAACGAAGACCAGAATCACGGAGTAAAAGATGTCACCAGGAAGGCGACATACCAGAGCAAACAGACCAAAGCGGGTACTATAACGAAGATAACCTCCAAGTATGGAAGGACAGATGCCTACGGAGGGATGAAGAGGTTAAAGAGATGGCGAACAAGTTGGCGGACCTGCAATCGGTCGTCAACTTTATGATGCAGAACAATGTCATGCAGCCACCATTCCCTGCATGACACGCCGATTCCAGCGGCCAATCCCCAGAAAGGAGGACAGAAAACTATCCCTATAGCCCCCCAGCACCCTAGAAGCGAAAGACATTCTCACCGAACTTCAAGGGAGGTCGGGCGTGGAGAGCCAGGAAGGGAAGAGTCTCGAAGGCACATCGCACCAAGGAGGTAGACCCCAGAGAACATTGGCATGTTCAGAGCCGGAGTTATGCTTCGACGCGACCAACGGAGAAAGATAAAAAGGGCTCACAACGAAGCTGAAAGCAGTGCACCTAAGAGATTGAAATCAGGAGATAGCCGAGCTCCTGGACGGACCAAAGAGGACTTGAGATATTACCTCAAGAGGAAGCAAGATCATGCCGAGGTAACCTCAACTATTAAACCAAGAACACCATTCTCGGTAGAGCTAGACAAAGTTGAGGTCCCGAAGAGATTCAGCATGTCGAGGTTCCAGATATACGATGGGAAGTCAGACCCCAACTTTCACGTCGGATTATACCTGAACGCGATGGCGTTGTACACTGGGAACGAGCTGTTGCTCTGCAAAGTGTTCCCTCATCATTAGGGGAGATTGCATCGGATTGGTTTCACAAACTGCCGAAAGGAAGTGTGAAGACCTGGGAAGGCCTGGCCGAGATGTTCGTGGCCAGGTTCGTGACAAACAAACTAAGCCCTTGAGGCTAGACGCCCTAATGGCTCTAAAGATTGGCGAGGACGAAAGCTTGAGGGCCTACGCCAGAGGTATTATGAGGTGTTCAACCGAATACCAGAATGCAACCAAGAAGTGGCCGTTGTGTCATTTAAAAACGGCCTGAAAGATGGCTGCCTACTCCGAAAGTCACTGGCAAAGATATTGCCAAAAAGCATGGAAGAGCTCATGGCCAGAATCGAGAAATATGCCAAAGCCGAGGAAGACACACCAGGAACAACGGCAATAAAGCAAGAAAAAGGAAACGGCTCGCCAAAGCAATGCCGAGGTAACAACGGATCCAACAAGTAGGATGTAGGACTAAGGGCTGCACAGGCAGTCACAACTGTGTTCCGGATCCTCATTCACAAGTCCTTGATAAAATCCAAACCCAACCCTATTTCAGAACACCAGCAAGGGTACTAGGAGAGTTTATTGAGACGAAGCCTTGGTAAGCATTGTGCTTACCATAACGAAGATGGGCATATGACCCAGGGTTGCAGAGCCCTAAAGGCACACCTGGAGGACCTGGTAAGGCAAGGCCATTTGAGGGACCTTGTAGATGAGACCAGGACAAGGGAAGAGCAGGCAAAATTGCCTCAGGCACCGGCAGCTCCACCTCCCCAGCACAGCAACCTCAGGCAGGAGGACCTCGGGTAATTAATGCTATTCACTCGAAGGTCAATGAAAATGAAATTCGGGGGGAGACCCAAAGGTAAAACATCTACAGCATGTCTACCAAGTCGGGGAGAAGAGACATCGAGCAGAGGAGTGCCAGGGACCGGTAGTGTCATTTACTGAAGCCGACCTTGAGATGGTAACAACATCCGCACAACGATGCCTTGGTAGTATCCCTCCAAGTAGGAGAGTGCCAAGTGAAACACATCTTAATTGACCAAGGCAGCTCTTGTGACATCATGTATGTTAGATGTTACAAGGAGCTGGGCCTTCACCCTGATAATATGGAACAATCCAACAGCCCGATGGTCCGGTTCAATGGAAACGCCGACATGGCCACTTAGAACGACGAGCTTGGAGGTGCAGGCTGGCACCAAGAAAATAAAGACAGAGTTCATCGTAATCGATACACCCTCCCCTTACAATATCATCTTGGGAAGGCCGTGGTTGCATGCGATGGGGGGCTGTTCCCTCAACATTGCATCAACTATTGCGGTTTCCAATAGAACATGGGAAGAGGAGATCAGAGGAGATCAGCTGCAGGCAAAGAATTTCTCCATGGCAGCAATGAAATCCACCTGACCTGCAGCATACGAGAACCAGAGAAGCAGAGATCGAAGACGAGGACGTGGAGGTCCTAAGAGGATGTCGGCAAGGAGCAGCCGAGAACAGTGAAGAAGCACTGAAGAAAATCCTCGTCCAGGAGAGGGATGAAGAACGCTTCTTTCTTCTCGGCTCGGGCTTAGCCGAAGAAGAGGAAAAAGAGTTGGAAGCTTTTTTGAGAGCAAATATTGAGGTGTTTGCTTGGACGCCTTACGAAATGCCTGGCATTGACCCCGAGATCACTTGCCATAAACTGAAACGTTGACAAGTCGGCCAAACCTGTAATCCAACGAGTAAAAGACCGATGTTGATGCACGTCGAAGCAGTAAAAGAGGAAGTAGATAGACTTCTGGAGGCCAGGGCCATTTGAGAGGTAAATTACCCGACATGGCTATCAAATACAGTGGTGGTTGAAGAAAAAGAATGGTAAATGGAGGGTCTGCGTAGACTTTACCACATGACAAAGCCTGTCCCAAAGATAGTTTCCTCTACCCAAGTTCGACCAAATGGTAGACGCACTCAGGGCATGTGTAGAGAAGTGGTTTGGAAATACTCTTCAGATCCTGGGAGACGCTAGTGATCCTCAGCTAGTCACCTGAAAAGATACAAACACTCCGGTCGGGGTGCCGGAATTAGCACTCCGATGGACAAGTCAGTTCAAACACTCAAGATAGCTTGTTTACTAAGTTAAGTGAAGTGATTCTTACATACCTTTCTCAATCCATTGTTCCTGTATTTATACCTGTTCCTTTTGATCCTCGGGCCAGGGCCTACTTTTTAATCCTTGTCCTTTCTCTTATTCGGCTCTGAGGATCTACACTTATTCGGCACATATATTATATTCGGCTTCCCATTCTCGTAGGATACAGCCGATTAATATCAGTCTTCTAAGGTACGCACCTTCTGATTTTGCCATTATTCGGCTCCCACAATTGCCCCCCGAACTCCCATTGACGGTAGTTAATCGGCGTGTTTGGTCTTGAATTGGAAAAGTCAAAATAGGTCAGGCGGCTTCGCGTACCCCAATACAGATGTCAGAATGCGCACACCTTTTCGGTCATCATTACACTTTCCCGCCTCATTCGTGCGTCTCGCATTTATTGTGATTTGAAATTTAGTCCTTTCGAGTGCACATTTCGTCGAGTATTCGAGACTCTTGGACCGCCAGCGGGTATCCCTTCTCTGACTCGCATTTTCTGCAACTCTTCTCCGTCTACCCTCGTCCCCTTGCTCCTCGTAAGTCTTCTTCTCTTTTTTCTTTGCAATCCTACTTTCTGTTTGTTATTTTAATTTTGGCGAACCCTTGATTCCCGCGAAAATGGCTAAACACTTGAAAGACCTCCTTTTTGAGGGTCGTGTTTCCGATTCCGGCGACACTTTTCCATCCCCGACGATGTTCATCTATCTCTAGTGACGGACAATACTCTGGATATGGAGAGAGAGGATCGAAATTCAATCGTCTTTCCTCTCCTATCCATTGCAGAGGGCGGGGTCCGTTTTCCCCTACATCCATTCCTTAGGGCCGTCCTCCGCCATTGGGGTCTGATTCCTTCTCAGCCCAACGTGAACTTTTTTCGAATCGTAATGGGGATTGTAGAGTTGAACCGGCGCCTCAGGATCGATCTTGGCATTCCGGCCATTCGGCACTGCTATGCTTTAGCCAAATCTTCCGGTCGGCTTGGGCGGTACTTTCTTAGGGCCAAGGATACTGACCATCATTTGGTAACCATGCTTGCCAGTTCTGGTAAGCGTGTGGATGACGTAATGGTCAATGTCCGAGGGAACTGGGAATTTGGCGAAGGCGAGGGTCGCCTAGACCCTATTCCCAGACGAGGGGTGAACCAGGTTGCCGTGTGTCTCCTTGCGTTTATTGAACTTTTCTTTCACTCGGCCTTCTCTCCATGTCTAACCCTTTGTCTTTGCAGGCAGTAAATTGAAGAAGATTCTGGTTTCTACTGACGACGCAGTCCTTGCGCAGATTGCGACTGCACTCGGATACTTCGGCCGTCCAAACGTACAGAAGCAAGGGAGAGCGGCCCACATACTTCTTCGATACGAGCCTACTTATACTACTTTTTCGGCCGCTGACAACATTCCGATTCCATCCGCGATCAACACCTTGCGGCTCTTATCTTCCCTAGCTTCAGGAGCCTTAGGCAATTGGTCTCGAAGCTTCTGATTCGGGGCAAGACGTGGAGCCGGTGGTAGAGGTAGTCGCCGAACCAGCCAGAGAGTTCGCTGAGGAGGCCGAAGAGGTTGACGAGGCCCTAAACTCGGCGTTTGAGGCAGCCAGACTTAGTCAGCCTACCTCGCCGTCCACTTCGGGTCGGGCGGAGTTTTCTTCTGGAGATATTTTTGGAAGTTTGGGAGACCTACCCGGCGATTTTTTTGAAGGTATGGCTGGGGAAAACCTCACGCAGATGGCTCGAAAGAAAAATGCCGAGCGAATGGCCGCCCGGAAAAAGGCCGAGGCCGCCCGTTCTGGACCTGCCTTGATTGAGTCTTTCGAACCCGTTATTGAAGAGCCGCTCAGATTGTTGCGGCCGAAACGGCGAAAGAGGTTGAACAACCGGTCATTGAAGAACGGTTGATTCCGGAAGAGCGGGGCAAGAAGCGTAGCGCCGAGGGATGGGCCGGTTCGGAAGATAGTCCTGCTGACAAAAGGCCTCGCTTAGAAGAGTCGGACGTGGTTGTTCCTTTCATTGTTCAGCCAAAGATCAGAGACACGCCGATTTCCTCTGACGCATCCATCATTACCGACCCAGCGGTAGCCTTGAGCCTGGCGGCTTCAGTCTCCCTACCAGCTGATAAGGCATCCTTTCATGCCGTGCCGGATTTGGTGGCCGTAGCCCTATCTGCGCAGTCGGCCCTTTTGGTAGGTGAACTTGACTTGTTTTGATTTTGGTTGCCTATGGCATCTAACGATCCCAACTTGTTTTGCAGACGGTCGGCAGGATCGCCGACTTGGGCCGTCGCCTACACGATGCCCTTGAGAGGATTGACCGTTTGCAGTTAGAAGTGGGCGATCAAAAGAGCAGGGCCGAGTTTGAGATGATGAGAGCCGCAATGGAGACTGCGCGAGCCGAAGCCGAAGTAGAAAGGGCTCGGACTGCCGATCATCTCCGTTCTGAGGCCGAAGATAGGGCGAACGCGAGCAAAGAGTCGCTTAGGCTAGCCGAGGAGGCGCTTAACAAGGTGGAGACTGAGTTAGCAGAGTTGAAGGCGGCCAAGGAAAAGGCAGAATCTGAGGCTTCTGCCGCATTCGAAGCAGGAAAAGGCGCCGCCTTCGAGGAATACGTAGATGAAGTCCCCAAGTTTGAGAATCGGGGATTCAAACATGGGTGGCTTAAGGCCCTTGATGCCGCTGGGGTTACATTGGCCTTGCCAATTCCTTATGAGCAGGTGGACGTTGAGCCACTTGAGTCTGACCCCGAGGATTGATCTGGGAGTCATTCGAATTTTATGAAATGCTTTCCCTTTTGATGTATGTTTTTGTTTTAAGGACTTTTGTTGGTTCCGAGTAGTTTTCATGTATAAATTGGTTACTGTCTGCGCTCAATTTATTAATGAAAATTACCTTGTCGTTTCACTACTACTTATGCGCAGTTTGTGATGTTATGTTGGTGAAGAATTTTTGCCTTTCACTACTTTAGATAAAATGATTACTCTGTTGAGCTTTCTACGATTGAATATCTTGGCAATATTGACTTATCATTCGTATGCCGAATATTTCGTGGGTATTACGCTGGAACCGATTCATGGGCCGGCTGGGGCACTTAATCCGAATAGATTGATTAATCTGCCCTTGCCCCAGGCGGTGCATGATCATTCGGGCCCGGATATTGGTTGAAGAAGAATTTTGCCTTTCACTACTTTAGATAAAATGATTATTTGAGCTTTCTACGATTGAACATCTGGCAATATGACTTATCATTCGTATGCCGAATAGTTCGTGGGTTTACGCGGATGAAACCGATTCATGGGCGGCTGGGGCACTTAATCCGAATAGATTGATTAATCTGCCCTTGCCCCAGGCGGTGCATGATCATTCGGGCGCCGGATGAGACGAACTCAGGAGTTTTGAAGTCGATTCATGGGCCGGCTGGAGCACTTGAGCCGAATATATTGATAAATCTATCTGCCCTTGCCCAGGCGGTGCATGATCATTCGGGCGCCGGATGAGACGAACTCAGGAGGTTTGAAGTCGATTCATGGGCCGGCTGGAGCACTTGAGCCGAATATATTGATAAATCTATCTGCCCTTGCCCCAGGCGGTGCATGATCATTCGGGCGCCGGATGAGACGAACTCAGGAGTTTTGAAGTCGATTCATGGGCCGGCTGGAGCACTTGAGCCGAATATATTGAATAAATCTATCTGCCCTTGCCCAGGCGGTGCATGATCATTCGGGCGCCGGATGAGACGAACTCAGGAGCTTGAAGTCGATTCATGGGCCGGCTGGAGCACTTGAGCCGAATATATTGATAATCTATTGCCCTTGCCCCAGGCGGTGCATGATCATTTGGGCGCCGGATGAGACGAACTCAGGAGCTTTGAAGTCGATTCATGGGCGGCTGGAGCACTTGAGCCGAATATATTGATAAATCTATCTGCCCTTGCCCCAGGCGGGTCGATCCAGTCGGCGCCGGGCGATTGAGGTTTTCACAATTAATGAGATTGCCTCGAGGGTGCTGCCTCTGTAAAGGATAAATGATTAAAGGTACAACTTTTATGAGCACAGTAAACAACTGACTCCAGCTTTTGAAGGTATCGTGTGAATGTCGAACAGACTCTTCTTTAACAGCAGAGGGGAAGCGAGGACGCTAGCTGAGCTGGGTGGAGACATGAATCGAGGTGGTGACCCTTCGCGCACAGGGAGTAGGAGTTCCAGGGATCGAGAGAGGCGTCAGTCTCCTCGACGTCGAAGCAGGTCGCCCAGGCGGGACAAGCAGTCGCAGGGCAGATCTCCTCAACCTCGAGTCGAGAGGGGATCTGACGCGAATCCGTGCCCATTAAGCTTTGCGGTATTTGTGGGGAATAGACCCATGACAGAGGCGGACTCGATCGTTCGAGACCCAAATGTAGCGGTCGAGTTTGCTCGACAAATTTTTCCTCCTGAGGTTCAGCAATCGATGGTAGGTCGACAGGACTACGAAGTATTTCGTGAAGGCATTCACGGGGCGGTGAAGGGGCTTTACACTGCCTATGAAATCGGCATGCGGCTGCGCGCTGCCCGCCGAGAAATGGAGAAGAAGGAGGAACGTATTCGAAGTTTGGAGGCTCGCGCGGAGGCGGCTGAGCGCGAGTTAAGGAAGACCAAGGCGGCTCAGGCACAACCCGCCGGGCAGGGAAACCCAATCGTGGAAGAAAGGGTTACCAGTCGGCTCATCAGTACCGCGCTCGCCGATCGTGAGACGGCGAGTATGTTCGCAATGGAGACCGCGAAGGGGAGGGCCTATGAAAAAGGTTTTCATGAAGGCCGAAAAGTTGGAATCGAAAAGACCAAGGAGAAACTTGCCGAAGAAGTTTGCCGATGTGAAAATCGTGGATTTAGGCACGGTTGGATCAAGGCATCTCAAGCCGCGGAAGCTCTTCGAGCGTCGGGCATTGATTCGGCATCGCCACTCTACCACAGTAAACATTTTCCGTTTTCGCTTTTGAAGTCGAGAAGAGTGAGGATGAGGGTGACGCCGTATAAGTATACCTATTGTAAGGTTGAAACGCAGATCACGTTCAAAACTATGTAATTTATTGTTTGTTTGATTGAATAAAAACGTTCTATTATAAATATTTCGTTGCAGTTCGTATTCGGCATGTACGTGTTTCGTTTTATTGTATACATGTTTGAATGAATGTATAAACGTTGATCGGTCCGAGTATCTGTTAAGTGTCCAGTGATACGCCGGTTTATAGGCAGGGTCGACCCATACGTGATAGCCGTTTATTCCTGAATGAGGCCATTGTAACTTGAGGAAGCCGAAAACCAGTGAGTAGAGTGGCTGCGGCAAATTTGACTCGGCTCGGGGCCTAGATTTTTGGCCAGTGCATGTGCTTCAAAAAGTCGTTTGGATAACTAGGCCGTGGCGAATGTCAACCGACGTTTGTCTCATGGAGTTTAGCGTTAATGAAATCGCCTCGGGATTGGGGCCTCGAGATCGCTGCCAGTATTGAAAATAAAAGGAGTGGGCGCTTCGCGCAGATAAACAATCACTTATTATGTGAGGTGAGATAAGTGGGGATGTTAGTTAGAGAGGCTCGGAGTTCAGCCGAGCTTGGTGTTGCAATGGAGCGCGGCAGAGGACCCATCCGTATGGGAGGTAGGGCGTCCAAAAGTTGGCATGAGTCTTCAAGTCGTCGAAGCAGATCACCCCGAAAGGAAAGGCAACGACCGTTGGGTTTATCCTTCCTTGTCCTGGATCTTTGCCTTGACATTGTCAATGGTATCAGGGGAAGTTTGGCAATGCGCAAGTCATGGGCTTGGGCACAGTTGGCTCAAGGCATTGCAAACCGTGGAGGACTTCCGGGTGACGGGAGTTGATTCGCGCTGCCGCTTTACCAATGCGTCTTTTCCCCTTTTTAGCTTTTGAGGTTGAAAATGGGTATTGTAATGCTCAATGCGGGTTGCGTTGATGTAACAACGATTAAATGGGTATTGTAATGCTCAAATGCGGGTTGTTGATTTTGTAACAACTATTTGATCAAATAAAAAGTTTTATTTCAAACATTTGCGTCTTATTCTGAATTTTTTATATGCTTAGTTAAGCACCTTATTTCGGATGTTGGCGTGTTTTGTTTTGTTTGTTCGTGCCGAAGGGTACTCCGAATCCGGAGACTTAATCGGCCCTAAGGTGTCATGCACCAAAGGGGGCTCTGAATCCGGAGACTTAATCGGCCCTAAGGTGTCATGCACCAAAGGGGGCTCCGAATCCGGAGACTTAATGTGGCCAATCGTGATATCCACGAAGGGCGCTCCGAATCCGGAGTTTAATCGGCCCTAAGGTGTCATGCACCAAAGGGGGCTCCGAATCCGGAGACTTAATGTGGCCAATCGTGATATCCACGAAGGGCGCTCCGAATCCGGAGTCTTAATCGGCCCTAAGGTGTCATGCACCAAAGGGGGCTCCGAATCCGGAGACTTAATCGGCCCTAAGGTTCATGCACCAAAGGGGGCTCCGAATCCGGAGACTTAATGTGGCCAATCGTGATATCCACGAAGGGCGCTCCGAATCCGGAGACTTAATCGGCCCTAAGGTGTCATGCACCAAAGGGGCTCCGAATCCGGAGACTTAATGTGGCCAATCGTGATATCCACGAAGGGCGCTCCGAATCCGGAGTCTTAATCGGCCCTAAGGTGTCATGCACCAAAGGGGGCTCCGAATCCGGAGACTTAATGTGGCCAATCGTGATATCCACGAAGGGCGCTCCGAATCCGGAGTCTTAATCGGCCCTAAGGTGTCATGCACCAAAGGGGGCTCCGAATCCGGAGACTTAATCGGCCCTAAGGTGTCATGCACCAAAGGGGGCTCCGAATCCGGAGACTTAATGTGGCCAATCGTGATATCCACGAAGGGCGCTCCGAATCCGGAGTCTTAATCGGCCCTAAGGTGTCATGCACCAAAGGGGCTCCGAATCCGGAGACTTAATCGGCCCTAAGGTGTCATGCACCAAAGGGGGCTCCGAATCCGGAGACTTAATCGGCCCTAAGGTGTCATGCACCAAAGGGGGCTCCGAATCCGGAGACTTAATGTGGCCAATCGTGATATCCACGAAGGGCGCTCCGAATCCGGAGTCTTAATCGGCCCTAAGGTGTCATGCACCAAAGGGGGCTCCGAATCCGGAGACTTAATCGGCCCTAAGGTGTCATGCACCAAAGGGGCTCCGAATCCGGAGACTTAATGTGGCCAATCGTGATATCCACGAAGGGCGCTCCGAATCCGGAGTCTTAATCGGCCCTAAGGTGTCATGCACCAAAGGGGGCTCCGAATCCGAGACTTAATGTGGCCAATCGTGATATCCACGAAGGGCGCGAATCCGAATCCGGAGTCTTAATCGGCCCTAAGGTGTCATGCACCAAAGGGGGCTCCGAATCCGGAGACTTAATCGGCCCTAAGGTGTCATGCACCAAAGGGGCTCCGAATCCGGAGACTTAATGTGGCCAATCGTGATATCCACGAAGGGCGCTCCGAATCCGGAGGCTTAATCGGCCCTAAGGTGTCATGCACCAAAGGGGGGTTTTGAATCGTCGACATGACGAGCGCTACAATGGGGTTTGAGAAATGAATTGAGCGACGAAGAAAAATGGTTTGCATTGCAGAAAGTGATATATATACAAGTATCAAAGCCCACAGGTCGGGTCAGTGATAGGGTTTTTTTAAAATCTCTGCTTGTGCCGATTGCGGGGAGCCACAGATTTCTTCAATGCCATGGGCTGTCGGAAGCGCACAAGCTGATGATAAGTGCTTGGAACGGCCTTCATAATATGTAACCAGGTTCGCCCCATGATGACATTATACGGCGAAGGGAGCTTTACGACCAGGAATTCTACTTCGACCGTTCTGGAGCCCGCTCGAACAGGTAGTATGATCTTCCCTAACGGGTACTCAGGATTCGTATTAAAGCCGAACAATGGGTGAGGCGCCGGAGACAGATCTGACTCGTTGAAGCCGAGTTTGATGAAAGTTTTGTAATACATAACCTCTGAAGTACTCCCTGGGTCTATGAGAATGCGTTCAATGGTGAACCGATTTACGCGTAATTTGATGACCAACGGATCGATGTGGGAGGCTGTTGTGCCGCTAAGATCGGAGTCATTGAAAGTAATTGTCGGAGCTTCTCTGGGCCATTCGGTCGGAATACGTTGCTTTTGGGGGATTGGATGCGATTGAATTGTGTGCACGGTTGGGGATGCAGGCAGGCTGTAGATTATATGGATCACGCCAAGTGGAGGTGAGTCCTGCCTCAAGGCTAGTGCCTTGATTGGCTTTCCCTTTCTCACGTACTGTTGCAGTCGGCCGTCTTGCACCAGTTCTTCCAGGTGATCCTTTAATGCGTAACAACTCTCAGTTTCGTGGCCGTGATCTTTGTGATACTCGCACCGCCTATCCTTTTTCGCGTGTCGGGTGGCCCCACCATCTTTGACGGCCATTTGAAGAATGGAAGGTGTTGGACTTTGGTCATTATTGCAGCGATTGGTTCTGACAACTCTGTGTACTTCTTGTCGGCACGCCTCGAGCGCCTGCTGTCGACTTGCAGTTGTTCATTCGTCCGGTGGGAGCATTGATCGCTTGATCGGCGAGAGTCCCGCCTTTTGTCTCGTTTAGCGCGTTGCCGTGGCTCAGGGCTCGGAGGTGGCACGGAACTTATTGGTTGAGCAATTTCAGGGGGGCCGTTTTGTTGGACATTTGTCCGGCTTTTATTCTCAAGGCATCATCTTCCACTTTGCAATACTCTTCAACTTTCTTCATCAACGCCCAGACTGTTTTGGGGGGTCTTCTGTCTCAGGGAACTGCGAAGAGCACTGTCAGGATGTAGTCCCATTTTGAAGGCGGTGATGGCCATGGAGTCGTTGCAAGCGTCGTCGACGAGGTTGAAGCACTCCCAATAGCGCGCCGAATACGCTCTGAGCGTTTCTCCTGACTGGATCTGCATAGCCCAGAGAGAGTCGGCCTGTTTCGGCTGTACCTCGTTGGTGATGAACCTGGCCCTGAAGGATTTCTGTAATTGATGGAAGCTTTTGATCGAAGCCGGCTCCAGCTTGTAATACCACCTGACAGCTAATGGCCCCAGGCTGCTGGGGAATATTCGGCACATGAGGGCTTCGTTGTCTGCATGCAATGTCATGGCCTGCTTGTAGTGACGGATATGATCAGTGGGGTCTGATTTTCCGTCGTAAAGAGTGAATGACGGAGCTTTGAACTTCTTGGGCAGGGCCGCCCTTGCAATCCGTCGGACAAAAGGATCGTGCTGGTCCTCTTCGTCTGAACTGCTTCTCCTGCGCTTGTTCCTTGTATGTAGACTCTTTTCGGAGGAGCTGGAAGTTTCGGATCGTCCCTTCTTGTTGAGCTCCGTGGGTAATGAGTTGGAGTCGCTATCGGTATCCTTTGGTCGGGCTCGAGGTCGTTGTCCACCGGCCCTCGGAGGTCGTTCGGGATCTTGGCGCACGGCTTCTCTGGATTTTGCTACTTCCAGGGCCAAATCTTGACGGAGACGTTCATTTTCAGCGATCATGTTCTCCAGCCTTTGTTCATTCTGCTTTGCTTGTTCCATGATCGCTTGCATTGTCTCTTGCGCTGAAGTCGTTGGTGAGTCGAAGTTCAAGGCGCGTCTTGCAGCGATGGTTTCCTTTCCGAGCATATTTGCTGGAGTGAGGTCATCTCTCTGTGCGGTCTCGTCAGTGGCTATCGGAGGATCTTCAGTCACGCCTGCCATGGATGTATTTGAGTATCCCACAGACGGCGCCAATTGTGGAGAAGTGGTTTGGAAATACTCTTCAGATCTTGGAGACGCTAGTGATCCTCAGCTAGTCACCTGAAAAGATACAAACACTCCGGTCGGGGTGCCGGAATTAGCACTCCGACGGACAAGTCAGTTCAGACACTCAAGATAGCTTGTTTACTAAGTTAAGTGAAGTGATTCTTACATACCTTTCTCAATCCATTGTTCCTGTATTTATACCTGTTCCTTTTGATCCTCGGGGCCAGGGCCTACTTTTTAATCCTTGTCCTTTCTCTTATTCGGCTCTAAGGATCTACACTTATTCGGCACATATATTATATTCGGCTTCCCATTCTCGTAGGATACAGCCGATTAATATCAGTCTTCTAAGGTACGCACCTTCTGATTTTGCCATTATTCGGCTCCCACAATATGGAAGGATGAGTTTCCTGGATGCCTACAGGGGATACCATCAGATAGCCATGTACCCCCTCAGATGAAGAGAAGACTGCGTTTTCACTCCCAAAGGGTTGTATTGCTAAGAGTGATGCTTTTTAGGTTGAAAAACGCAGGAGCAACTTACCAAAGACTGGTAACCAAGATGTTCAAGCACCTGATTGGCGGAACGGTGGAAGTTTACATCGATGACATGGTCGTAAAGACCAAGGAACCTGAAGGTCACTTGGCCGACCTGAAAGTAGTCTTTGACATCCTTAAAACATATCGGCTCCGACTCAATCCAGCGAAGTGTGCATTTGGAGTAGGATCTGGTAAGTTTTTGGGATACCTGGTGACTAGAAGGGGCATTAAGGCCAGCCCAGATCAGATTAAGGCCATCTTGGAATTGAAGAGCCCGACGTCGGCAAAACAAGTACAAATGCTAACTGGAAGGGCTGCAGCCCTGAATAGGTTCATAAGCAGAAACTCAGACAAGTGCAAACCTTTCTTCAACTTAGTGAAGAAAGCCACAGACTTCTTATGGATCGAAGAGTGCGAAGAGTGCGAAGCCGCCTTGGCCGACTTGAAGAAGTATTTAACGACGGCTCCAGTTCTATCAAATCCAGAACCTG
This sequence comes from Camellia japonica, assembly GCA_030407325.1. NCBI lineage: Eukaryota > Viridiplantae > Streptophyta > Magnoliopsida > Ericales > Theaceae > Camellia > Camellia japonica. The sequence goes on along the minus strand of JAPPVO010000059.1, from coordinate 64,402,305 downwards.
GAGAGAGAGTTGTTTTTGTACTTAGCAGTTTCAAAACACGCAGTAAGCGGCAGTGGTAATCCGAGAAGAAAAATGGGAGCAAAGGACTGTTTACTATGTAAGCAAACCCTGGCCGATGCAGAAACGAGGTATCTACCCTTAGAGAAATTGGCACTGGCTTTAGTAATGGCTTCAAAGAAGCTGAACCATTACTTCCAAGCCCATAAAATTGTGGTGCTAACTGAACACCCCCTGAAGTCCTTACTTCAACAAGAAGACATGACAGGAAGAATAGCCAGATGGGCAGTCGCCTGGGCCAGTATGACTTGGAGTACAGACCCAGAACAGCAATCAAAGGCCAAGTTTTGGCCGACTTTGTGGCGGAGTTCACGCCAGAATCCATCAAACATCAGGCTCCGTTGAGCCAAGGTAAACGAGGTCCAAACAAGCAAGGAGGAGCCCAGCCAAAGGCGAAAGAACAAAGGAAAGAGGAAAAACTCAGACCCTGCAGCATTTACATCGGCGACTCCTTTCGACTGTTTGTTGATGGGAGTTCAAACCAACAGGAGTGGGGCAGGAGTAGTACTGTTATCTCCAGATGGGCAGATACTAGAACAATCGATTCGTTTGGGGTTCAAGGCCTCAAACAATGAAGCAGAGTATGAAGCACTCATTGCAGGACTGAAACTGGTAACAGCACAGTACAAGCAGATGAGGTAATAGTCTTTTGTGACTCACAACTTATAGTTAACCAGACAACGGGTGAGTTTGCAGCCCGAGATGAAAGGATGTCAACCTACACAAAAGAGGTCATGATGTAGACACCCTATTTTTGACTGTCCTCAAGGCTTGGACGTCACCGCTTGAACACTCAGTGATCCTCTTTGTTTGTGTTCGTCTTGAGTTCCCGAAGGTCTTGGCTGCGCGCCTTGCCTCAAGATCTCTCGACTCGACTGTTCCGTGTTTGGTTTTGGCACCAAACACTTGTGTTTTTGCCTTGAAGGGCAGGGAATGGCTTGTTGGCCATCCCCACATCCCACCGGCCTTCCCCTAACATCACCGGCTGTTTATGGGTGCCACCGGCCATGGTTTCTTAAAACCGATGGCCGGTCGGCACTATACTTGGCCGGCCGGCACTTTATTTTTCCGGCGACCTCTTTTGCTGGCCGGTGTGACTCCTCTGCACCCTTGAGGCATGGTGCATGCCAGCTGTGCCAGCTGGAATGCACCATCACTCCTCCCCGTGCAGTTTTTGGCTGGTGTGAACCTTTGAACCCCCTTTCCTTCTAGAAGCTTGAACCCTTTGGCCAAGCTTCTTGGGGAAGCTTGGCCAGCTGTATTAGCTTCTCCAAGAAGCCAAGAACCCTTTGCACCCTTTGCCCCTTTCATCTAGCTTCTTGGAGAAGCCTAGAACCTTGGCCTTTGCCTATATAAGCACTCATCCTCTCCCTTTGTTAAGGGTTAGAGCTTTTGAATCAAAAAACCAGAGCTTCTATATCTATATATCTGATATATCATCCTCTCTCTCTATATCTCCCTCTCTCTCATCCTTAGGGTGTGTTTGGAAGCCTAAAAGTGCATTTTGACCTTACTTTTGCACTAACACACACACCATTACACCTTGCTCTGAGATTGAGAGGCATTGAGGGTTGTTTGTTGAGGTTTTGGACTGATTTTGATCAGTAGAGGGTGGCTGGATCATCTGTTCTTCAAGGTTTCTTCAAGGGTGAGACATTTGCTTTAGTTTCCCCAATCTTGCACTAGTTTTCTACCTGTCTTGCATGCTGATTTAAGCTTTGTGTATAACATGAAAAAGTCTTGTATTTTCATGCTTAACATCTTTCATTAAGGGTGTTTTGGCATTGGGGGTCGAACTCCCCCCCTTAGGCCTCTTTTGGCCTATTTTGGTGCCCTTTTCTTTAAGCTTTGTTTACTTTGTTGTGTTGGTCTTCTCACCACTGAAATCCAGTGGATTTTCAGTGGTGATGAAGTGATTTTGAAGTCTTGTGTAGGGGAGGGACACCCCTCTCCCCTTTGTCCTTCTTTTACCTTTGTCTTTGGCTTAAAGGGCAACATGCATGCTTGGTTGTTTTTGGTCCCATCTCAGAGGTTTTTGGGTGTCTTTTAGTCATGTTATATCTCTGTCTTTGGTTGGATTTGTAGCCCTTAGCATGCATCTTATACTTGCTTTGTAATTCCTTATCTTGCCTAGAAATGTACCATGTGTTTAGCCTAGTATATCTTCATGATTTGGCTTAGCTTATTGAAGCTTTTGGTCATGATTTGTCGTGCTTTAGGTCTGTTGGCCACTGTTTTTTTCATGTTTGACATGTTTTATATAGCTCCTTTGCATTCTAGAATTTTGGCCTTGAGTGAATGAGTCATTAGCATGCTTTGGTTAGGTTGTTTAAATGATTTGGAGTCACTTCTTATGCTATTTCAGTCCCTATATCATGCTTGTATGATAGCATTTATCATCCCCTTCATGCCTTGAGGTGTTGTAGTTTTGTGCCTTGAAATGGGCATTGTGCATGCTTGTATGTTTAAGTCACTTAGGTTGCCATTCATGAGGGTTCTGGGGCGTGTTTTAATGCATTAAAACTCCGTTTTTGGTTGTTTCATTCATACCATGTGTGGTTATGATAGTTGTGGTAGAAGGCTTCTTTTTATGCCTTAGCCTTATGCTCTTTGGTATGCAAATTTGCATGAGTATTTGCCCATCATTCCATCACTTTTGGCCACTGTTTTGGGGTGTGGCTGAGGGTCCTCCATCTTAGTGTAAGTCCATGGATCATATATTTGCATCTTATAGTATGCTCATGACATTGCATGTTGTGGTATCCTTATGGTTTGTGCATTTGTTGCATGCCCACCTCTTTACATACTTGCCTATCTAGTGTGCATTGTAGTGTTGCTTGTAGTGTTGTATGCTAGTGGCATTACCATGTTGTTTGCATGATAGTTTGCATTGCATCACATTTGACATGTTTTGCATCTTAGCTTCTTGTTGTATTTTTGAGCCATGTTTGCACAACATGCATTGCATTGCTTGGTTTGGGGTGTCAAACCTAGTGTGAGGGTGAGAGGTGTTCATACCACAAGTGATGAAACACATCTCAACCCTCGGTCACCGAGGCCCTTGACTTTGACATGATAGGGTCTTGGTCCTCATTTGTGTGTTGCATGCATTTTACATTGAATGGCAAGTTTGGTCCCTTAGGCTATCATGCACAATTGATGGCCCAAGGATCAAGGACTATGCTCCCCTGAGTTCAATACATGATAGGGAACATGACCATGTTTACATGTGCTTGAAATTCTATGCCATGCACTACCTGTCCTCTGCTGCTGTCAAAACTATTTTCTGCAGGAAGTTTTTGCCGACCGGCAACATTTAGTGCCGATCGGTCATTAGCGAATAGCCGATAACTTCATCAGAAGCCGACGGCATTTTACCATGGCCGGTGGTCATTTCACTTAGCCGATGGTGTTCTGCAGTGCTCATTGAAGATACCCTGGGACTTTGGCAGTTTTCAGAGAAGCAAGGCAGTGAAAACAGAGGCAGTAGTGCTATGGCTATGGGTTTCCGGGCAAGATGGATCGAGCATGCATCATTCGCGCATCCCGAGGCAGGGCTGCGGCCATCTCTATTCTGCATTTAATTTGTTAAATTAGAGGGTCTGTAATAATTAATTAGCTAAGATAGGTAATTCATTATTCGGATTGTATTATTCTTTTGGTCCCTCCGAGTGAGGGCATATGTGTAATAAGTGTGTGTAAGTGTGTGTATGTCTTCCAACCCCACGTCTTTCTTCCCTTTTATTTACTAGCTTTCAGTGGTTAGATTAAGGCATATTTAAATTAGCATACCTTATGCAATGCATGCGTGCATCCATACATTTGTCTTACATGCACCGGGCTCGGTACATCATGCTAACTTCATTTATATTTCAATTACAAGTTGAGTACTTGTTAATTGCAGCATTTCACATGCCATCTTTAGGATAGCCGAGCCTATTGTAGTTGCATCTTGCATGTGTTGCATTAGCCATCTTAACATGAACTAGGATCATGCATATGATTGATAACTAGTTTCTGTTTTGGCTTAGAGTACTAGGTGAGCTTTTTATGCTTTAGCATACCGCATGCGTGTGAGTGTTGCCATAATAGCATGATTACCATGAGGCTAGCTGCTTATGTGATATAACTGCTTGAATGCCTGTGGATGGAGGTTGAATTACCTAAATTGGAATAATGCATCAAAACTGTGAGTTTTAAGCCCACTGGATAGTGGCAAAACCATCTTTTCTAAAAACCCACTCGAGGGTGGCAAAACCTATATTTTAGCCTACTTGAGAGTAGCAAACCATTTTCAAAACAAACATGAAATGTTTTGTTCCAATTTAGACGATTTGGTCTATACTTGTTTGCTGTGCGCATAACATAGTAAATCTAGGCTAATAACCGGAATAAGAACACATAACGTTTTCAAAATCAGATATCATGGTTAGTAGAGGCCGGTCTTCGGACCGGGCGAGAGGGGGTGCTCATAGCTGACCTTCCCCAATCGTACCCAAGTTCCCGAGCCGAGGCAACTTTGGTGATGACAGACACGTGGCCTTTGGCACCGAGTTAGGGTTTCCTAAATTCCCCCATTAAAATATTTAGGTGGCGACTCTGTATCTGGCAAAGCAGTCCATGTTTGGCACTTCTTTTCAAAAATCTGTTTCTCAAAACGATTTGCCGGATTTGGACTCTTTGGTTCAGATTAAGAACCGTGACATTTGAGTCATGAACTGTAGTAGATCCACAAACGAGCGGAACGGGGGTTCATCCTCCCGGGGCGTTCGGGGACGTCTACACTCGCGCTGAAGACAATGTAGAACCAATCTGGATCAAGCCAGGATCCTTCTCAGTACGCACATTAACAAATTTGATTTCATTCATTAAGGGCTTAGCATGCCTCTCTTTCTCTCAATTGATCAAGTTTTTGCAAATCCAAAGGAATTCCTCCCTCTTTGTTTTCATCACAGTGTTAGAAAAGTTTTGAAAAACTTAGGTCAGTGCAATGATCTCAAGGCACAGAAAAGTAGGTAAAAAGCACTATCGTTTCATTCAGATCTTCTGACACAACTGGCTTAAGGCAGAAACAAACTCAAGAGTGTGAACATCACTGCTGTTTCATTCAAATCTTCTGGTGCAACTGGCCCCATGGCAGAAATAGACTCAAAAGAAAGAGTGCAAAAGACAAACACAAAACAAGATAGTGATGTCTGAGGTAACACCCCCGAAATCACCCGACTCTAACATAACAGGACTAACTCGATACAACAAGACAGACGCAACTGACTCAGTACAAAAAGACTGACTCAATGCAACACAACAAGACTGACCCAATACCCAAGTCAGAAAGTAAAGTAAACAGCATTCACAAATGCTCAAAACAGTACGTGCCATCCACCACATCTGGGGTAAACTAAGCGCCATCTGCAGGTGGTTCATCCCCCAATCACATAATCACATTATCGCCCAAGTTTATCGATCCGGTGCCGATAGACTTTGCAGGACCTGGTGCGGTGATGACCTTGTTGTCAATCAGATTTTGTATTTCGTGGCGAAGACGAAAACACATGTTAGTGTCATGGCCGGCTTGTTGATGGAAGGCAGAGTAATTGGCCGGGTTATGTGAGCGAGGGAGGTTATTTGGCAGTGGACGTGGTTCGAGGGGCTTGAGATGGCCTTGCCCTATAAGAATTTGGAAAGCTTGGGACAAAGTCATGTAGAGGGGATTGAAGACCCTCTGGCCTCATGGTTGGTACTTCGAGGTTTGTGGAGTTTTGCTGGATGCACCAGCAAAGGGATTGATAGGTGCTGACTGGGTTTGCTGGTCTCTTCTAAATGCAGGATTAGAGCTGAAAGGAACGTTTCTGGTACGACGGCCCTTCTCCCGGCTTGCCCCTTGATTCAAACTGCTCTCATTCTGAGTGGCAAAAGTGTCATCCATAGTTTTTGCAACAACTGCGAGCACTTCTGTTTATTCAGTCCTTCGGCTTTCAAAGCCTTAATAGCCCACAGAAGGTGTTCATAGGAATCAATGCCTGCCCCCATCTTGTTCTTACCACTTGCCTCCACTTTGCCAAGGGATTGGGTCACTATATCAGAGCAGAGCCCAGTTGTCGTCGACATGTCATTGCCCAAACTTGGGATGGCTTCAGGTTGGCCAATTTCAATTGCAATTTGCCCCAAGATTGGCGAGCCTTCTGGCGTGAAATTTCTAGCATGTGATGTGGTCGACGACGGAGCCAATATTCCAAAGGCTAGATCTGCCACAGTTCTCTGAAGATCTTCAATCATTCTCATCAGCTCAGAAGTAGTGGGCTCATGGGTTTGAGATGATTGGGGTTCAGATGCACCCATCACGCATAAGTCCATACTGACTGGAATGAACACCTCAGGCTTGGGTAAATGGGCCGGGGTGATGTATATGCTGGGGTTGTAGCCGGATGGCATTGTATGGATTAAATTGAGATGTGGGGGTGACAGGTTTGTGGTGGCCTGAGGTCCCTTTGGTGGAGCTATGATCTCTTCGTCAATAAGATCCTGAATCTTATGACGGAGGCGGATGCAACGGTTCGTATCATGACCGTGCTGTTGATGGTAGGTACAGTGTTTAGCTGGGTCATATCTTGGTGGAAGAGGAGTTGGAAGGGGTTGAGGTTCTAGGAGCTCTAGGTACCCTTTTTCCCGCAGCATTTTCAAAGCTTGAGAAAGACTCATGTACAGAGGATGGAAATTTCGGGCTTGGTGCCGAGTTGAAGTGGTTGGTCTTTGGCTATTGAGGAAAGTAGTGATAGTGTCTACTTCTGAGCATTTCACAGCTGTGCTACCATCAGTAGTAGCATTGGAACTGTGAACAACATCCTTCTTCGAAGGCTCATTATCTTCCACAAAGATCCCTTGTCGGATGGCCTCCTTGATTTGAACCCCAATGTCATGGAGGTCCTTAAAGTTGAATATCATATTCTGCAATGTTTCGGCTTGCCTAACCATATCTTGTTGCAGCGAATCCACTGATTGCTGGAAATAGATAAGAAAATCCTCTAAATTTGCCGGAGGCTCGCCATGATAGAGGTAAATGCTCGCGCTCTGACCAAGGTGATGTGACTGGTGACTGACAGATCAGTTGAACCAATGAGCCCTGACTAGCCTTTTTTTGTCTTACCACTGGCGAAGGAAAACTGGTTGCCCTTGAACTGAATCTCTGACTTGACAAAGTCTATCAGCACAAGTCCAATGTACCCGGGGGATATTGGAGCCTTCTGAAGCTATGGTTCCAAGACTACCTAGCAAAAAAAGAAAACAGGCGGTATCGTTTGGGCGTTAAGGTATCTCCGTTTCAACTGGGATTATGGGTTGCCTTACACCAGATATCCAGCAGTAATAGAAGGCTATAGCAATGCAAATTGGATATCTGATGTTAGGGATTCGAAATCCACTAGTGGTTATGTATTCACCCTTGGAGGGGCAGCCGTGTCTTGGAAATCTTCCAAGCAGACGTGTATCTCACGATTAACGATGGAATCGGAGTTTATAGCATTGGATAAAGCAACAAAAGAGACGGAATGGCTTCACCAATTCGTTGAAGATATTCCACATTGGTCAAAACTTGTGCCATCCATCTGTATTCATTGTGATAGCCAATCGACGATTGGACGAGCACAAAGTAATATGTATAATGGAAAGTCTAGACATATCCGTCATAGACATAATTCCATACGACAATTACTCTCGAATGGCGTTGTCACTTTAGGCTATGTAAAGTCTAAGGACAACATTATGGATCCGTTAACCAAAGGGTTAAATCGAGTGTTAGTAGAGAAGTCGTTAGAAGGAATGTGTTTAAGGCCTTTAGTGCAAGGTGTTACCGGAATGGAAACCCAATCTAGTTGACTGGAGATCCCAAGATCTAGGTTCAATGGGACAACCTAATTGCGTGTAATGGTGGTATGTCATTGAGGAGGTTAAACCTCCAGCCATTCTTTTTATCCGTGATACCTACAAGTGTAGAGGTTAAGCTAAGCTTTTAATGACTTTAGTATGTTGAGCTATTAAGCCGAGTATAGCATGATACTCATGTAGAGTCATGTATGTGAGTGTAAAGTGGGGCCGCTTCTATAAGAATTAACAAGGTCGAATTCTTAAACCACTCACTGAATCAGGCTAGTGTTTCAGGGCCAAACCGGACACAACAGTGAGAACAGAACAATGGTTGGAGTAATTCATATGTGAGGTCTGTTGTCTTGGTTTACATAAATGACAGAACAGTTCAAGACTTCGTGTTCACTGGGCAGCTAGTAAATCCGATAGACTTCACTAGGAATGGTTCAAAGCCAAAAGCTACATTTTTCGATGCAGGAGTTATTCCGTTGCACTCTCTCTCCGAGCCTTTGTTGTGAAGCGTTGTTCGTTTGTTATTATTCGGTCAATTTTATTCATGTGGGGGATTATTGGGAAATAATGGTTTTGTGGTGACTTTAATGCAATATTAAAGTGGGCGCCAATCCTCAATTGAGGTGAATTAAAGTAGGTTTAGATTCTTTGTAGTGAAATCTTTACACCACAAAAAGAATGACAAAAAACCATTAAGATTTGAATGAGAAATTGACTCATTAAGTTGGCCTCATGAAAAAGGTGTTAGGAAATGTGTAAAACCTTCTATCCCACATCGATTGTAGAGGAGAGCATTGACGGATATTTAAATCCCATTTTTTGCCTAAGGGTTTAAGCCCTTTGGGGCATCTAAATTTTCTGAAGGAATGGAGTTATGGATGCTTCAAGGATGGATTTGGGCCAAGACTATAATCCAAGTTGGTTATGTAAAAATTGCCACATGCACGAGCGCGTGCGACGCCCATCCGGATCGGACAGGGCTAGGTCCAAATCCGCGATCTGTGATCCGTGGGCCGTGGGCCTTGGATCTTGGATTTTGGGCTTGAAGCTTGTTGGAATGGATTGACTGCGGGGGTTGGGCTTGGCCCACCCACCTTAATCTTTTTGGGCCAAGCCAGATTTGTGGGTTGCAGAATTATACACAATACACATGTGTATAATAGAGTTGGTAACTTCTCTATTAATGATTGACTTTAATCCATCAGTTTTGCAGGTTAATACATAATTTATTTCTGCATTGGTGATGGGCCTTGATGACAAGAGCCTTTTTCTCTCTCCCTCCATGTGTATAAAAGGAGGCCTTCTCCTTCATTCTTACACACCAGAATTCCAGAATTTTTCCTCCAATTTTTATATTCTTCCTAGTAGGAGAGTACTGCCCGAGTTTTGTTCGCCAAAGCTACACCGTAGGTGCTTCGCTGTAGCTAGTCCAACCGTCGTATCTTGGGAGACAGACGTCAAATAACCTCCAACACTCTAATCAGTGAGGCAGCGAATCTGTTTTAAAGACACTGTCTAGTGCATGTTTCGTTTTGCTTCTTTTATGCCATTTTATTTTATTCTTGTGTATTTCTGCTTGTAATTTCAAGCATGTATTCTGGTTCTGAAATTTTAATTCCTAAACATGAATCTATTTGTTTATTTAGTTACACCGTTTGTACAACAAGAGAAAGCTCCATCCGATTAAAACTCTAAAATTCCAAAGGTCTTTTCACCAATACCTATCAATCTCTATAAGGTATAAAATTTGGAGATTCAAAACAAAGTTCGTCATCAAACTGTACAAATCTATGGTCGTCTTCTACAAAATTGGAAATAATTCTACAAATCTGATTTGGGAATAAGCCCTGAAGTCAAAATCCTACAAACTTGTCATCTTCTTCGAGCTACTTGAAGGAGATTTTGCCATTCGATTCGGAAACAACCTGGCAAACAGTCGGATCAACTTTTGAAGAGAAGAATTAGATGATCATTTTTTTTGTACAAGAATATCTCAAAGATTATAATAACATTAAATTTATATTTTATTATTCTTTTTTTTTTTTTTTTTCGGTCATTATTTTTGCTGACAAGAAATTTGTGTGTAGAATGGTCTTTTATTGTTGATGGTTCATGGAAGGTGCAAGATTGCAGGGGTGGTTGTGCATGGGTGTGCTATAATGATCACCAGGAGCAGGTTCATCAGCAAGCCACTCAGTTGTGCCTTTCATCCCCTTTGGTGACTGAAGCCAAAACATGCCTAGATGCTATTACTTGGGCTAAGGATAATCACCTCCCTCTGTTAGGATTTATACGGATTGCCAAGTTTTGATTAATATTTTGGATAGCAAGTCGTCTCCAGATTGGCATATACATACCATACGTAGGGATAATAAATTTTGAGTCAGTTTTTTTTTGTTTATTTATGTATTTATAAAGCTCATCGGTCTGTAATTATGTCAGCTCACCGGTTGGCTCGTCTTGATAACACGAGTGCTAATCAAGCACACAATTTTTTCAAAAATAAAAGTACGATTATGTAGATTCTTACCCTCTCTTATTTTGTTTTAATGGGATTTTTTTTTTTTTTCTACGGTCTTTAGTTATTAAATTTCAACAATTATGTCCCTGTGTTTGGTTGGAGGATTTGAGGAGGGAATTGGAAAGAGAAAGGGAAAACTTAGGTGAAATGTGAATAAAATATATCTATATTTCACCTAGTTTCACACACCTTTTCCCTTTCCCTTTCCAAATCCCTCTCCAAATTCCCCAACCAAACACAGCATAAAGCAACTGATGCGGACACTCTACTACTTGTATTTAGGGTAAATTATAAATACATCTTTTGAGATTTACTTAAAATACAGATTGCTCATTGTGGTTTAAAAAATTACAAATACTTCTTTATTAGAATTTTTTATATAACAGAATTAACTAAAAAAATAAAATTCATAATTGTTATCCTATACAATAATAAAATTACCTAAATTATTAATTGAAACATATTTTTAACATCATTAAAAATGTTAATTTGACTTGATGATTTATTAATAAAAAAGACGATTTATTATGAAATTAGAAATCTCAAGAAGTAAAATGTAATTTTTAAAACTACAAAAAACGATTTATATTTTAATCAAATCTCAATAAATGTATTTGTAATTTACCTGTATTTATGATTTCAATTTGTGTTAGGACTTTGTGATCAGGGCTGGGTGTGGTTAGGTTAGGCTGCCTAAAATCCAGCTTAGACCAGCCTACAATCAAGCCTTTTTTTAGATTATATGTGAAAATATTCTCTTTTGAAAATTAGGCTATCGTTTGGTTTTAAACTTTGAAAAAAAAAAACCACATTCTTAATGGGTCCAGAAATGTGAGTTCAATTCAAATAACGTACTCAAATACAAAAGGTGATGCCTTAAATTTAAAAACAATTGAACACGTCAAGAAAGGGTTATGCCAGCCAACACATGCATTCCCACTTCAATAATTTAGCCAACCCCATATTTTTCATGGAAAATTATTAAATGTTTATGAAGTATTGTGTCATGTGGTATTATTTACTTGGTACTTTCACTTAATGAGAGACAAAATACACAGTAGGAGTTTGTTTGGTAATGTTTATAAATTTTTATTTATATTTATAAAAGTTTTGAAAACAATAAATAAAAGGAAATATATCAATTAGGTGTAGATTTATAAAAATATTTTTAAATTAATGATAAACTTTACACATATTAAACTATAAATGATAAGATTTTTCCATCACTTAGTAATTATTATTTTTTAAATAACCACTGAAATGCGATTCCCCCTAAATAAAACTTATTTGGCATTTATTTTAGTTTTCAAAAACTAATAAACATTTTAAATTTTATTAAATTATTGTAACGATAAAAATATTGGTTTCACTTATTTTAGAAACAAAATTTTTATTTTTATTTTTATTTTCTCACCCCTTTTAGCCACCATCCATTGCTCATTAACACCATTAGCCATCACCTCCCATTGATGAAAACCACTTTTGACAATCATCTCCAATCACCAAACTCATTTTCGGCCACCACCTTTGACAACTGGCCACCATTTTTGACCCAGCCACCACCTCTGGCCACAACCAATCACTCCAGCAATTGGAAATAACCTCTAATCATCCTTTTGATAGCCGACAACTATCTCCAACCACCATCTTTGACCATCAACGATGACTTTTAATTACCATTTCTCTTATTTTCAAAATAAAATTTTAAAGTACATATGTGTATATGTACTAAATATATAAACATACTTAATGTTTTCTATAAATAAAAATAATAAACTCTAAACATTACTTAACGACTTCTAATCAGTTGTTTCTTAACTATCTAATCAAAATGAGTTATCATATTTTATTCGTAAAAATTTTACTACACTATTAATTTAAAACATCACATAAATAATGTAACATATATAATCCTCCAATATTACCAATAATTATCCAAAAGAAAGGGTTATGCCAGCCAATACATGGATTGCCACTTCAATAATTTAGCTAACCCCCATATGGTTTGACAACTACTCTATTATTACTTGTTTAATAGTATCAAACACGTGGAATACCCCCTTATTCTTATTTTCTGCCCCCTTTACGAACAGCCTTAGCATGTGCATGAAATGCCCCTTAGAAGCTACTGTTGGGTATATTTAGGTAAGAGTGCCACACTCAAACTTAACCTAATGAATAATGATCCTATATATTATCCAATATATTATATATGTATACATGTGCATATGTTCGCAGAGGGTTGGGGTTTTCTCCAATTCGGTGTTGTTGGTCTCGTGGGAGTTCACCACAGGTTCCGTTTTGATAATATGAACTGTTCAATATGTAAAACTCGTTGAGTATTATATAGGTATAAAAAATTACGTTGATCGGATATCGATAGTTACGTGATCAAATTAGTTTTGTATAAAAAAAAAATAGACGGTAAAAAAAATAAACAGTTGATAGAAATTTGATCCGATGAAATAGTTATCGATATCTTATCAACGTAATTTTTTACAAACATATAGTACTCGACGATTTTTACACATTAAACGGTTCAAATTATCGAAACGGGACCCCATGGTGAGCCCTCAAGGGCCCAACAGTACCTTGATCGAACTGGAGGGAAGCCAATCCCGTTTGTATATGCGTGGAAGTATTATAAATTTATTTTTTAAGGTTATTTTTAGATATTATGAATTTGGATAAGAATTTAAAAATAAAAATAAAAACTAAGGACAATATGAATAAAATAAAAGTTAAATTTTTTTCTCTATTTTCACTTTTCTTTTCAATTTTTCATTTAAATTTATGATTTAAACACATTATAGGGATACATTAGCTCTGCAACTTCTTACAAATTAAAAATTATTAAATTTTAAATTCAACACAGAAGTTAAAAATAGTTTTAAATTATTTTTATTAACTTACTCAAATTATTTTTGTTTCATAAAGCATAAGCATAACACATACTTTTAAAATTTTAAAGGGTTGAGTATCCTACAATTGGTGATTCAACTAGGACAGTTAGGCTTAATAGGCCCACTTGGTGATTTGACTGTTTGACTTATGAATAGGGTTGACAAGGAGATTGGCCTATTTTGAAAAGATAGTAAAAAGTAATTTTTTAACTTTTAATTAAGTTTTTGAATTTTTTAGATAAATGATTTGAAAAGTTAGTGAAAAGTGACTTTTGACTTTTTTTATTAATATTTGTTTAGGGTTTTGATTGGTAGCTCGAATGTTGTGGCTCGAGAGTAGGTTTGCAGATCAGAAGAAGGAAGAAGAAGAAGAAGGAGGAGGAGGAGGGACTGGAGAGGGCCCAACAAATGGGGCTGGAGGCGGGGGGCGGAGGCAAGGCAGAGGCGACGAGCAGCGACGGCGGTCGACGAGGCAACGAGCAGCGACGGCCGACGACGAACAGCGACGATCCTCAGCGGCGGCAACGCGACGGCGGTGGTACTCCTCCTCTCTCTTCTCTCTCTTCTCTCTTCTCCTCTTCTTCTCTCTTTCTCTCCCTCTCCCTCTCCCTCTCCCTCTTCTGCGTTTCAACTCGAAAATGGAAGAAGAAAAAATAAAAAAATAAAAATAAAAAGAAGAAAGCCCAAAACGACGTCGTTTTGGGCTTTCGAGCCACTATTCGAGCCATCTATTCGAGTTACGAAGTATTTTCCTATTTGTTTATGATGTCAAATCATAATAAAATGACCAAACTACCCCTATTTAGTTTAAAATATTTACAACTTCACCCATGTAACACATTTTGACCCATAAATGATAAAATTGTAATTTCACCATTGGCTAAAAACTAACTTCTTAAATGAAAAAAATTCAAAAAGCCAACTTTTAGCTTTTGCTACAAACCAAAAAAAGTAACTAAAAGCCAACTTTCCAAAACAAGCCATAGTTTATGTAAAAAAATTAACGTTGCATAGTATATGATTAGATTATATTTATTTATAGAATAATTTATTTTTAAAAAAAAAAATGTGATTCGATCATATAATTACTAATATCTAATTAACATAGAGCAATTCGAATAACCAAAATGAGTCCCCAGATGAACCCACTAATACTCAACAGTATCTCTCCTATTGAATCACAAACTAAAGAGAAACTATTCAAAATTGACAATTTTTTTTATATAAAATCAACTATAAATTATACAAAACAGAACCATTGTGACTTCTTTTTTACTTGATCTTGGCCATTGTTGCTTCACTCGGCAAAAATGGTTGCCAAACGAAGGTGGGGGCTAACTTTCCGTCCAAGGCCAATCCTTCAGCAGCAAGTTTTTTTAATTTGAAGAGTCCAAATTGATGATCACTTTATTCCACACCATTGAGATGGTCTTCCTCAAAACAAAGAAAGTCTAAAAAGACTGCCCCTGTTTCTCTGACCTTATAATTAATTACAAAAATGAAAGTGATTTGGGCGCTCCTTTAATTATTTAAACTTGCATATGAAAAGATAATCCTCATTACATCGTCTCTCAATCTATCTGACCATTTAGCATAATTATTTGGAATGGGCCGCACAATAGTCTACACCATACTTTATACCAGGTTTCATTTTAATATAAAAAATTATTAGATAATTTTAAAGTATAATGATATATTGTTTATGCAGTGCTCCCGACAAATAAGAAATGCTAAACACACCAAATGGGGTCATCCCTTGTCATTAATTTCCTAATAAAGGTGGGTCGTGCATTGTTTTACTTATAAATTTTTTATTATATTATTTAATTTTGAACAATTTCAAAGAAAGTTTTAGTTCAATCGCCTATTTCGCAAAGAAAACCATACACAGATGTTTGGTGCAATTTGTTTGAGTTACTTATAATATTTTTTTTATTTTTATTCTGAAAGCTTGTTTTAGACTGCTTAGTAAAATTTTTCCAAATAACTTAATAGATAGAAATAATTTAATAAGATGCAAAAAAAATTGATTTTTAAAAAATTAAGGGAGAAATATTTTTGATTTTTATTTTATATAAACTGCACCATATATAGCTGTTGAGATTAAATGAAGCCCAATCTTCACTATTTGTTTTTTTTTGTTTTGTTTTTAGAGGGTGCCCGTTTTATCAAAATATAAGACGCGGAATCACATGTGAAATTGACCACCAGTATTTTTATTTATTTATTTTTATTTTTTTGGACCTCTTCCTCTATAAATACGAACTTGCAAAATCAGCTCAAGAAGCATCCCCATCTCTAAAAGATTTGTCAAAAGAGTGCAAAGAGAGTTAACTAAAATGAAGAATTCTAAGTCACCTCTCTGCCACACCTCCAAGGTTTCACCCAAAACAGAGCAAGAAAAGCAGAGTAGAAGATTTGATGATGATTTCAGAGGCAAGAAGAGTAGTACTACTATGGCCGTGGCGGCGGCAGAGAAGAAGTTAGAGAGCCAGCCATCGATGGATATAAACGAAAGCGCGGAGTTATTCATCAATAAATTCAAGCAACAGCTTCTCATCCAACGCCTTGAATCCATTGAAAATTACGAGCAAATGCTAGCTAGAGGGACTTAGAAGACCCTTTTCTCCATAGTACTTACAATTTTATTTTTCTTTGTTTGTGTCGGATTGGATTGGATTGAATTGAATTGTTTTGATTTGTTTGTGTGATGTGCTTCTCTCTAAATGATACTATTCAAGTTCTTTTTAATTGAGCATATATGTTGTTGTTGTTTGAATGGTCTATGCACAAAATGATACATTCTCAATTGCACGATATGATGAGAATCTCGAGAATTTTGTGTTTTTCTTTCTTTCTTGATAGATATGTTGAGTGATCCAAAAAATCCACCTTAATCATATTGAAGACGAAGAGACTCGATAATCTATTCCGCCTTTCTTGGGCATCAGGGCTCCACCAAGGGCAATTTCAAGCTTCCAAAACCTGTCTAGATTGTAATCGGCCAGTCATGTTTTTGTTAGCTTAGAAACACAGAAATTATATACAAAATCAGACAACAAAGAACATAAACAATTTTTTTTTTTTTAAATGAATCCCACCAATAAATCTTGTAAAATTTTATACATTCATATATTTTTTATGTTTGATTTTGTATTTAATTTTTATGTTTCTACACTTGGTGTTTTATTAGCGGTACTGGAAAGGAGAGGGTCTAGCTACACTACAAGCTAAAACAGGCCTTTCTTGCTTTTGCTTTTGTTTTTGTTTTGTTTTGTTTTAAATTCAACACCAGCAAAGAAAAGATATAGATCAGCAAGAATATCTTGTATCTAGAAAGAAAGATCTGATTCAATAATTTCTATAAAATGTTTGAGACCATTAAAAGAATAATATTATGGATCATGAAAAAAATATTAGGAAATATTTCATAATTTTTTTTTTTTTATTAGTGTGCAGTGTTTTATTGTATTTGTAATCCAACGATAGAAAATCTTTCATGATCATCTTCGTGATATTTTTTTAATAATTCCTAACATTACTCCTGTTAAAAAATACTCACAATTCTACCCATAATGATGTGATAGGATATGTATTAATTTTTGATTTGTTACACACTTAATGATAGTGAGTCCAACTCCCATATCACATTATCGATGAATTTGTAGATATGAATGTTTGAATCTCTAACATTACGCATAATTTCTCTACATTTGCATTAACTTCAGGCTGTCCAGGCCTGAACTTATTAAGCTTTCATTCAGTCTATTTCGAATATTAAAAATGCTAGACTCTAAAATAAAAAAATAAATAATTTTCGGATTTTTAATAATTATTTAGGATTTCGAATATAATGCTGTGGGGATATATTTTCTGAGTACCAACACGTGGCCAAGGTGACGCCGACGTGTCAGCCGAGGTGCCACGTGTCCTGATCATGACGCCGAGATTATCTCTGAAGATATCGGAATCCGAGATAAGCGGATAAGGCATAAGAATCCTAGAATGATGAGGGGACTCAGCCTGGATAAAGATAAAACTCTTAGGGAGTTTATCTCTATCTATTGAAGAATCCTGGATAAGCACTGAGCTAAAGTCCATTGAAGCTAGGCTTCTGTTGGGACAAGGATTGAGTTAACTATAAAAGAAAGGCACCCCCGATGGGTCTAAGGTACGCAATTTATACTCTGAATAGTGAGTTAAGCACAATTGATTATCTTTGAGAGATATACTGACTTGATCGTCGGAGTGCCCCCGGGTGGACGAACCACCGCCGGAATCTTCTCTTTCTGTTGCAGGTCAGCCAGGTGTCATCTATTCTGCCAGTACTCTTCAGCTAATTACTGAGTTGGCAGTGTGGTCAGAAAATCACTCACACAATTTGGCGCCGTTTGTGGAAAAGAAAGAAGAATAGATGGCCAACGACGGACAGAAAGGAGAAGGTTGGGGATGACACTCCTAACGGGAGTGGGAGACCTATTGACGTTGACGTCAAGAAGGACAATTGCAATGAAGACCAGAATCACGGAGTAAAAGATGTCGGCCAGGAAGGCAACATACCAAAGCAAACAGACCAAAGCGGGTACTATAACGAAGATAACCTCCAAGTATGGAAGGACAGATGCCTACGGAAGGATGAAGAAGTTAAAGAGATGGTGAACAAGTTGGCGGACCTGCAATCGGTCGTCAACTTCATGATGCAAAACAATGTCATGCAGCCACCATTCCCGCTGCATGACACGCTGATTCCAGCGGCCAATGCCCAGAAGAGAGGACAGAAAACTATCCCTATAGCTCCCCAGCACCCCAGAAACGAAAGACATTCTCACCGACCTTCAAGGGAGGTCGGGCGTGGAGAGCCAGGAAGGGAAGAGTCTCGAAGGACACATCGCACCAAGGAGGCAGACCCCAGAGAACATTGGCATGTTCAGAGGCCGGAGTTGTGCTTCGACGCGACCAACGAAGAAAGATCAAAAAGGGCTCACAACGAAGCTGAAAGCAGTGCACCTAAGAGACTGAAATCAGGAGATAGTCGAGCTCCTGGATGGACCAAAGAGGACTTGAGAGATTACCTCAAGAGGAAGCAAGATCATGCCGAGGTAACCTCAACTATTAAACCAAGAACACCATTCTCGGTAGAGCTAGACAAAGTTGAGGTCCCGAAGAGATTCAGCATGCCAAGGTTCCAGATATACGATGGGAAGTCGGATCCCAACTTTCACATCGAATTATACCTGAACGCGATGGCGTTGTACACTGGGAACGAGCCGTT
The DNA here is from genome assembly GCA_030407325.1 of Camellia japonica. Taxonomy (NCBI): domain Eukaryota; kingdom Viridiplantae; phylum Streptophyta; class Magnoliopsida; order Ericales; family Theaceae; genus Camellia; species Camellia japonica. The sequence continues at coordinate 64,383,680 of JAPPVO010000059.1, read as the reverse complement.
GCTCTGCAAAGTGTTCCCCTCATCATTGGGGGAGATTGCATCGGATTGGTTTCACAAACTGCCGAAAGGAAGTGTGAAGACCTGGGAAGGCCTGGCCGAGATGTTCGTGGCCAGGTTCGTGACAAACAAACTACAGCCCTTGAGGGTAGACGCCCTAATGGCTCTGAAGATTGGCGAGGATGAAAGCCTGAGGGCCTACGCCAAGAGGTATTATGAGGTGTTCAACCGAATACCAGAATGCAACCAAGAAGTGGTCATCGTGTCATTTAAAAATGGCCTGAAAGATTGCTGCCTACTCCGAAAGTCACTGGCAAAGACATTGCCAAAAAACATGGAAGAGCTGATGGCCAGAATCGAGAAATATGCCAGAGCCGAGGAAGACACGCCAGGAACAACAGCGATAAAGCAAGAAAAAGGAAACGGCTCGCCAAAGCGAGGCCGAGGTAACAACGGATCCAACAAGCAGGAGGTAGGACTAAGGGCTGCACAGGCAGTCACAACTGTGTTCCGGATCCCCATTCACAAAGTCCTGGATAAAATCCAAACCCAACCCTATTTCAGAACACCAGCAAGGGTACCAGGAGAGTTTATGGGACGAAGCCTTGGTAAGCATTGTGCTTACCATAACGAAGATGGGCATATGACCCAGGGTTGCAGAGCCCTGAAGGCACACCTGGAAGACCTGGTAAGGCAAGGCCATTTGAGGGACCTTGTAGATGAGGCCAGGACAAGGGAAGAGCAGGCAAAACTGCCTCAGGCACCAGCAGCTCCACCTCCCCCAGCACAACAACCTCAGGCAGGAGGACCTCGGGTAATTAATGCCATTCACTCGAAGGTCAACGAAAACGAAATTCGGGGGGAGACCCAAAAGGTAAAACATCTACAGCATGTCTACCAAGTCAGGGAGAAGAGACATCGAGCAGAGGAATGCCAGGGACCGGTAGTGTCCTTTACTGAAGCCGACCTTGAGATAATACAACATCCGCACAACGATACCTTGGTAGTATCCCTCCAGGTTGGGGAGTGCCAAGTGAAACGCATCTTAATTGACCAAGGCAGCTCTTGTGACATCATGTATGTTAGATGTTACAAGGAGCTGGGCCTTCACCCTGATAATATGGAGCAATCCAACGGTCCAATGGTCTGGTTCAATGGAACGCCGACATGGCCACTGGGAACGACGAGCTTGGAGGTACAAGCTGGCACCAAGAAGATAAAGACAGAGTTCACCGTAATCGATACACCCTCCCCTTACAATATCATCTTGGGAAGGCCGTGGTTGCATGCGATGGGGGCTGTTCCCTCAACATTGCATCAACTATTGCGGTTGCGGTTCCCAACAGAACATGGGATAGAGGAGATCAGCTGCAGGCAAAGAATTTCTCCATGGCAGCAATGAAATCCACCTGCAGCATATGAGAACCAGAGAAGGCAGAGATCGAAGACGAGGACGTGGAGGTCCTAAAGGATGTCAGCAAGGAGCCAGCTGAGAAGAGTGAAGAAGCACTGAAGAAAATCCTCGTCCAGGAGGGGGATGAAGAACGCTTCTTTCTTCTCGGCTCGGGCTTAGCCGAATAAGAGGAAAAAGAGTTGGAAGCTTTTTTGAGAGCAAATATTGAGGTGTTTGCTTGGACGCCTTACGAAATGCCTGGCATTGACACCGAGGTCACTTGCTATAAACTAAACGTTGACAAGTCGGCCAAACCTGTAATCCAACGAGCAAGAAGACCGATGTTGATGCACGTCGAAGCAGTAAAAGAGGAAGTAGATAGACTTCTGGAGGCCAGGGCCATTTGAGAGGTAAATTACCCGACATGGCTATCAAATACAGTGGTGGTGAAGAAAAAGAATGGTAAATGGAGGGTCTGCGTAGACTTTACCAGCATGAACAAAGCCTGTCCCAAAGATAGTTTTCCTCTACCCAAGATCGACCAACTGGTAGACGCCACTTCAGGGCATGTGTGGAGAAGTGGTTTGGAAATACTCTTCAGATCCTGGGAGACGCTAGTGATCCTCAGCTAGTCACCTGAAAAGATACAAACACTCCGGTCGGGGTGCCAGAATTAGCACTCCGATGGACAAGTCAGTTCAAACACTCAAGATAGCTTGTTCACTAAGTTAAGCAAAGTGATTCTTACATACCTTTCTCAATCCATTGTTCCTATATTTATACCTGTTCCTTTTGATCCTTGGGGCCAGGGCCTACCTTTTAATCCTTGTCCTTTCTCTTATTCGACTCTGAGGATCTACACTTATTCGACACATATATTATACTCGGCTTCCCATTCTCGTAGAATACAGCCGATTAATATCAGTCTTCTAAGGTACGCACCTTCTGATTTTGCCATTATTCGACTCCCACAATTGCCCCCCGAACTCCCCATTGACGGTAGTTAATCGACGTGTTTGGTCTTGAATTGGAAAAGTCAAAATAGGTCAGGCAGTTTCGCGTACCCCAATACAGATGTCAGAATGCGCACACTTTTTCGGTCATCATTACACTTTCCCGCCTCATTCGTTCGTCTCGCATTTATTGCGATTTGAAATTTTAGTCCTTTCGAGTGCACATTTCGTCGAGTATTCGAGACTCTTGGACCGCCAGCGGGTATCCCTTCTCTAACTCACATTTTCTGCAACTTTTCTCCGTCTACCCTCGTCCCCCTTGCTCCTCGTAAGTCTTCTTCTCTTTTTTTTTGCAATCCTACTTTATGTTTGTTATTTTAATTTTGGCGAACCCTTGATTCCCCGCGAAAATGGCTAAACACTTGAAAGACCTCCTTTTTGAGGGTCGTGTTTCCAGATTCCGGCAACACTTTTCCATCTCCGACAATGTTCATCTATCTCTAGTGACGGACAATACTCTGGATATGGAGAGAAGGATCGAAATTCAATCGTCTTTCCTCTCCTATCCATTGCAGAGGGCGGGGTCCGTTTTCCTCTACATCCATTCTTTAGGGCCATCCTCCGCCATTGGGTCTGATTCCTTCTCAGCCCACGTGAACTTTTTTCGAATCGTAATGGGGATTGTAGAGTTGAACCGGCGCCTCATGATCGATCCTGGCATTCCGACCATTCGGCACTGCTATGCTTTAGCCAAATCTTCCGGTCGGCTTGGGCGGTACTTTCTTAGGGCCAAGGATACTGACCATCATTTGGTAACCATGCTTGCCAGTTCTGGTAAGCGTGTGGATGACGTAATGGTCAATGTCTGAGGGAACTGGGAATTCGGCGAAGGCGAGGGTCGCCTAGACCCTATTCCTAGATGGAAGGGGTGAACTAGGTTGCCGTGTGTCTCCTTGCATTTATTGAACTTTTCTTTCACTCGGCCTTCTCTCCATGTCTAACCCTTTGTCTTTGCAGGCGGTAAATTGAAGAAGATTCTGGTTTCTACTGACGACGCAGTCCTTGCGTAGATTGCGACTGCACTCGGATACTTTGGCCATCCAAACGTACAGAAGCAAGGGAGAGCGGCCCACATACTTCTTCGATACGAGCCTACTTATACTACTTTTTCGGCCGCTGACAACATTCCGATTCCATCCGGCGATCAACACCTTGTGGCTCTTATCTTCCCTAGCTTCAGGAGCCTTAGGCAAATTGGTCTCGAAGCTTCTGATTCGGGACAAGACGTGGAGCCGGTGGTAGAGGTAGTCACTGAACCAGCCAGCGAGTTCGCTGAGGAGGCCGAAGAGGTTGATGAGGCCCTAAACTCGGCGTTTGAGGCAGCCAGACTTAGTCAGCCTACCTCGCTGTCCACTTCGGGTCGGGCGGAGTTTTCTTCTGGAGATATTTTTGGAAATTTGGGAGACCTACCCGGCGATTTTTTTGAAGGTATGGCTGGGGAAAACCTCACGCAGATGGCTCGAAAGAAAAATGCCGAGCGCATGGCCGCCCGGAAAAAGGCCGAGGCCGCCCGTTCTGGACCTGCCTTGACTGAGTCTTTCGAACCCGTTATTGAAGAGTCCGCTTAGATTGTTGCGGCCGAAACGGCAAAAGAGGCTGAACAACCGGTCATTGAAGAACGGTTGATTCCGGAAGAGCGGGGCAAGAAGCGTAGCGCCGAGGGATAGGCCGGTTCGGAAGATAGTCCTGCTGACAAAAGGACTCGCTTAGAAGAGTCGAACGTGGTTGTTCTTTTCATTGTTCAACCAAAGATCAGAGACACACCAATTTCCTCTGATGCATCCATCATTACCGACCCAGCGGTAGCCTTGAGCCTGGCGGCTTCAGTCTCCCTACCAGCTAATAAGGCATCCTTTCATGCCATGTCGGATTTGGTAGCCGTAGCCCTATCTGCGCAGTCGGCCCTTTTGGTAGGTGAACTTGACTTGTTTTGATTTTGGTTGCCTATGGCATCTAACGATCCCAACTTGTTTTGCAGACGGTCGACAGGATCACTGACTTGGACCGTCACCTACACGATGCCCTTGAGAGGATTGACCGTTTGCAGTTAGAAGTGGGCAATCAAAAGAGCAGGGCTGAGTTTGAGATGATGAGAGCCGCAATGGAGACTGCGCGAGCTGAAGCCAAAGTAGAAATGGCTCGGACTGCTGATCATCTCCATTCTGAGGCCGAAGATAGGGCGAACGCAAGCAAAGAGTCGCTTAGGCTAGCCGAGGAGGCGCTTAACAAGGTGGAGACTGAGTTAGCAGAGTTGAAGGCAGCCAAGGAAAAGGTAGAATCTGAGGCTTCTGCCGCATTCGAAGCAGGAAAAGGCACTGCCTTCCAGGAATACGTAGATGAAGTCCCCAAGTTTGAGAATCGGGGATTCAAACATGGGTGGCTTAAGGCCCTTGATGTCGCTGGGGTTACATTGGCCTTGCCAATTCCTTATGAGCAGGTGGACGTTGAGCCACTTGAGTCTGACCCCGAGGATTGATCTGGGAGTCATTCGAATTTTATGAAATGCTTTCCCTTTTGATGTATGTTTTTATTTTAAGGACTTTTGTTGGTTCCGAGTAGTTTTCATGTATAAATTGGTAACTGTCTGCGCTCAATTTATTAATGAAAATTACCTTGTCGTTTCACTACTACTTATGCGCAGTTTGTGATGTTATGTTGGTGAAGAATTTTTGCCTTTCACTACTTTAGATAAAATGATTACTCTGTTGAGCTTTCTACGATTGAATATCTTGGCAATATTGACTTATCATTCATATGCCGAATATTTCGTGGGTATTACGCTGGCGAACCGATTCATGGGCCGGCTGGGGCACTTAATCCGAATAGATTGATTAATCTGCTCTTGCCCCAGGCGGTGCATGATCATTCGGGCACCGGATATTGGTGAAGAATATTTGCCTTTCACTACTTTAGATAAAATGATTACTCTGTTGAGCTTTCTACGATTGAACATCTTGGCAATATTGACTTATCATTCGTATGCCGAATAGTTCGTGGGTATTACGCGGATGAACCGATTCATAGGCCGGCTGGGGCACTTAATCTGAATAGATTGATTAATCTGCCCTTACCCCAGGCGGTACATGATCATTCGGGCGCCGGATGTGATGAACTCAGGAGTTTTGAAGTCGATTCATGGGCCGGCTGGAGCACTTGAGCCGAATATATTGATAAATCTATCTGCCCTTGCCCCAAGCGGTGCATGATCATTCGGGCGCCGGATGAGACGAACTCAGGAGGTTTGAAGTCGATTCATGGGCCGGCTGGAGCACTTGAGCCGAATATATTGATAAATCTATCTGCCCTTGCCCCAGGCGGTGCATGATCATTCGGGCGCCGGATGAGACGAACTCAGGAGGTTTGAAGTCGATTCATGGGCCGGCTGGAGCACTTGAGCCGAATATATTGATAAATCTATCTACCGTTGCCCCAGGCGGTGCATGATCATTCGAGCGCCAGATGAGACGAACTCAGGAGCTTTGAAGTCGATTCATGTGCCGGCTGGAGCACTTGAGCCGAATATATTGATAATTCTATATGCCCTTGCCCCAGGCGGTGCATGATCATTTGGGCACCGGATGAGACGAACTCAGGAGCTTTGAAGTCGATTCATAGGCCGGCTGGAGCACTTGAGCCGAATATATTGATAAATCTATCTGCCCTTGCCCTAGGCGGGTCGATCCAGTCGGCGCCGGGCGATTGAGGTTTTCCCAATTAGTGAGATTGCCTCGAGGGTGCTGTCTCTGTAAAGGATAAATGATTAAAGGTACAACTTTTATGAGCACAGTAAACAACTGACTCCAGCTTTTGAAGGTATCATGTGAATGTCGAACAGACTCTTCTTTAACAGCAGAGGGGAAGCGAGGACGCTAGCTGAGCTGGGTGGAGACATGAATCGAGGTGGTGACCCTTCGCACACAGGGAGTGGGAGTTCCAGAGATCGAGAGAGGCGTCAGTCTCCTCGACGTCGAAGCAGGTCGCCCAGGCGGGACAAGCAGTCGCAGGGCAGATCTCCTCAACCTCGAGTCGAGAGGGGATCTGACACGAATCCGTGCCTATTAAGCTTTGCGGTATTTGTGGGGAATCGACCCATGACAGAGGCGGACTTGATCGTTCGAGACCCAAATGTAGCGGTCGAGTTTGCTCGACAAATTTTTCCTCTTGAGGTTCAGCAATCGATGGTAGGTCGACAAGACTACGAAGTATTTCGTGAAGGCATTCACGAGGCGGTGAAGGGGCTTTACACTGCCTATGAAATCGGCATGCGGCTGCGCGCTGCCCACCGAGAAATGGAGAAGAAGGAGGAACGTATTCGAAGTTTAGAGGCTCGTGCGGAGGCAGCTGAGCACGAGTTAAGGAAGACCAAGGCGGCTCAGGCACAACCCGCCGGGCAGGGAAACCCAATCATGGAAGAAAGGGTTACTAGTCGGCTCATCAGTACCGCGCTCGCTGATCGTGAGACGGCGAGTATGTTCGCAATGGAACCACGAAGGGGAGGGCCTATGAAAAAGGTTTTCATGAAGGCCGAAAAGTTGGAATCGAAAAGACCAAGGAGAAACTTGCCGAAGAAGTTTGCCGATGTGAAAATTGTGGATTTAGGCACGGTTGGATCAAGGCATCTCAAGCCGCAGAAGCTCTTCGAGCGTCGGGCATTGATTCGGCATCGCCACTCTACCACAATAAACATATTCCATTTTCCGCTTTTGAAGTCGAAAAGAGTGAGGATGAGGGTGACGCCGTATAAGTATACCTATTGTAAGGTTGAAACGCAGATCACGTTTAAAACTATGTAATTTATTGTTTGTTTGATTGAATAAAAACGTTCTATTATAAATATTTCGTTGTAGTTCGTATTCGGTATGTACGTGTTTCATTTTATTGTATACATGTTTGAATGAATGTATAAACGTTGATCGGTCCGAGTATCTGTTAAGTGTCCAGTGATACGCCGGTTTATAGGCAGGGTCGACCCATACGTGATAGCCGTTTATTCCTGAATGAGGCCATTATAACTTGAGGAAGCCGAAAACTAGTGAGCAGTGGCTGCGGCAAATTTGACTCAGCTCGGGGCCTAGATTTTTGGCCAGTGCATGTGCTTCAAAAAGTCATTTGGATAACTAGGCCGTGGAGAATGTCAATCGATGTTTGTCTCATGGAGTTTAGCGTTAATGAAATCGCCTCGAGATTGGGGCCTCGAGATCGCTGCCAGTATTGAAAATAAAAGGAGTGGGCGCTTCGCGCAAATAAACAATCACTTATTATGTGAGGTGAGATAAGTGGGGATATTAGTTAGAGAGGCTCGGAGTTCAGCCGAGCTTGGTGTTGCAAATGAGCGCGGCAGAGGACCCATCCGTACGGGAGGTAGGGCGTCCAAAAGTTGGCATAAGTCTTCAATTCGTCGAAGCAAATCACCCCGAAAGGAAAGGCAACAACCGTTGGGTTTATCCTTCTTTGTCCTTGATCTTTGCCTTGACATTGTCAATGGTATCAGGGGAAGTTTGGCAATGCGCAAGTCATGGGCTTGGGCACAGTTGGCTCAAGGCATTGCAAACCGTGGAGGACTTCCGGGTGACGGCAGTTGATTCGGCGCTGCCGCCTTACCAATGCGTCTTTTCCCCTTTTTAGTTTTTGAGGTTGAAAATGGGTATTGTAATGCTCAATTGCGGGTTGCGTTGATGTAACAACTATTTAAATGGGTATTGTAATGCTCAAATGCGGGTTGCGTTGATGTAACAACTATTTGATCAAATAAAAAGTTTTATTTCAAACATTTGCGTCTTATTCTGAATTTTTTATATGCTTAGTTAAACACCTTATTTCGGATGTTGGCATGTTTTGTTTTGTTTTGTTCGTGCCGAAGGGTACTCCGAATCTGGAGACTTAATCGGCCCTAAGGCATCATGCACCAAAGGGGGCTCTGAATCCGGAGACTTAATCGGCCCTAAGGTGTCATGCACCAAAGGGGGCTCCGAATCCGGAGACTTAATGTGGCCAATCGTGATATCCACGAAGGGCGCTCCGAATCCGGAGTTTTAATCGGCCCTAAGGTGTCATGCACCAAAGGGGGCTCCGAATCCGGAGACTTAATATGGCCAATCGTGATATCCACGAAGGGCGCTCCGAATACGGAGTCTTAATCGGCCCTAAGGTGTCATGCACCAAAGGGAGCTCTGAATCCGGAGACTTAATCGGCCCTAAGGTGTTATGCACCAAAGGGAGCTCCGAATCTGGAGACTTAATGTGGCCAATCGTGATATCCACGAAGGGCGCTCCGAATCCGGAGACTTAATCGGCCCTAAGGTGTCATGCACCAAAGGGGGCTCCGAATCCGGAGACTTAATGTGGCCAATCGTGATATCCACGAAGGGCGCTCCGAATCCGGAGTCTTAATCGGCCCTAAAGTGTCATGCACCAAAGGGGGCTCCAAATCCGAAGACTTAATGTGGCCAATCATGATAACCACGAAGGGAGCTCCGAATCCGGAGTCTTAGTCAGCCCTAAGGTGTCATGCACCAAAGGGGGCTCCGAATCCGGAGACTTAATCGGCCCTAAGGTGTCATACACCAAAGGGGGCTCCAAATCTGGAGACTTAATGTGGCCAATCGTGATATCCACGAAGGGCGCTCCGAATCTGGAGTCTTAGTCGGCCCTAAGGTGTTATGCATCAAAGGGGGCTCCAAATCCAGAGACTTAATCGGCCCTAAGGTGTCATGCACCAAAGGGGGCTCCGAATCCGGAGACTTAATCAGCCCTAAGGTGTCATGCACCAAAGGGGGCTCCGAATCCGAAGACTTAATGTGGCCAATCATGATATCCACGAAGGGCGCTTCGAATCCGGAGTCTTAGTCGGCCCTAAGGTGTCATGCACCAAAGGGGGCTCCGAATCCGGAGACTTAATCGGCCCTAAGGTGTCATGCACCAAAGGGGGCTCCGAATCCGGAGACTTAATGTGGCCAATCGTGATATCCACGAAGGGCGCTCCGAATCCGGAGTCTTAGTCGGCCCTAAGGTGTCATGCATCAAAGGGGGCTCCGAATCCGAAGACTTAATGTGGCCAATCGTGATATCCACGAAGGGCGCTCCGAATCCGGAGTCTTAGTTGGCCCTAAGGTGTCATACACCAAAGGGGGCTCCGAATCCGGAGACTTAATCGGCCCTAAGGTGTCATGCACCAGAGGGGTCTCCGAATCCGGAGACTTAATGTGGCCAATCGTGATATCCACGAAGGGCGCTCCGAATCCGGAGGCTTAATCGGCCCTAAGGTGTCATGCACCAAAGGGGGGGTTTTGAATTGTCGACATGACGCGCGCTACAATGGGGTTTCAAAATGAATTGAGCGATGAGGAAAAATGGTTTGCATTGCAGAAGTGATATATATACAAGTATGAAAGCCCACAGGTCGGGTCAGTGATAGGGTTTTTGTAAAATCTCTGCTTGTGCCGATTGCGGGGAGCCACAGATTTCTTCAATGCCATGGGCTGTCGAGAAGTGCACAAGCTGATGATAAGTGCTTGGAACGGCCTTCATAATATGTAACCAGGTTCGCCCCATGATGACATTATATGGCGAAGGGAGCTTTACGACCAGGAATTCTACTTCGACCGTTCTGGAGCCCGCTCGAACAGGTAGTATGATCTTCCCTAACGGGTACTCAGGATTCGTATTAAAGCCGAACAACGGGTGAGGCGCCGGAGACAGATCTGACTCATTGAAGCCGAGTTTGATGAAAGTTTTGTAATACATAACCTCTGAAGTACTCCCTGGGCCTATGAGAATGCGTTCAATGGTGAACCAATTTACGCGTAATTTGATGACCAACGGATCGATGTGGGAGGCTGTTGTGCCGCTAAGATCGAAGTCATTGAAAGTAATTGTCGGAGCTTCTCTGGGCCATTCAGTCGGAATACGTTGCTTTTGGGGGATTGGATGCGATTGAATTGTGTGCACGATTGGGGATGCAGGCAGGCTGTAGATTATATGGATCACGCCAAGTGGAGGTGAGTCTTGCCTCAAGGCTAGTGCCTTGATTGGCTTTCCCTTTCTCACGTATTGTTGCAGTTGGCCATCTTGCACCAGTTCTTCCAGGTGATCCTTTAATGCGTAACAACTCTCAGTTTCGTGGCCGTGATCTTTGTGATACTCGCACCGCCTATTCCTTTTTCGCGTATCGAGTGGCCCCACCATCTTTGACGGCCATTTAAAGAATGGAAGGTATTGGACTTTGGTCATTATTGCAGCGATTGGTTCTGACAACTCTGTGTACTTCTTGTCGGCACGCCTCGAGTGCCTGTTGTCGACTTGTAGTTGTTCATTCGTCCGGTGGGAGCATTGATCGCTTGATCGGCGAGAGTCCCGCCTTTTGTCTCGTTTAGCGCGTTGCCGTGGCTCAGGGCTCGGAGGTGGCACGGAACTTATTGGTTGAGCAATTTCAGGGGGGGCCGTTTTGTTGGACATTTGTCCGGCTTTTATTCTCAAGGCATCATCTTCCACTTTGCAATACTCTTCAACTTTCTTCATTAACGCCCAGACTGTTTTGGGGGGTCTTCTGGTCAGGGAACTGCGAAGAGCACTGTCAGGATGTAGTCCCATTTTGAAGGCGGTGATGGCCATGGAGTCGTTGAAAGCGTTGTCGACGAGGTTGAAGCACTCCCAATAACGCGCCGAATACGCTCTGAGCGTTTCTCCTGACTGGATCTGCATAGCCCAGAGAGAGTCGGCCTGTTTCGGCTGTACCTCGTTGGTGATGAACCTGGCCCTGAAGGATTTCTGTAATTGATGGAAGCTTTTGATTGAAGCCGGCTCCAGCTTGTAATACCACCTGACAGCTAATGGCCCCAGGCTGCTGGGGAATATTCGGCACATGAGGGTTTCGTTGTCTGTATGCAATGTCATGGCCTGCTTGTAGTGACGGATATGATCAGTGGGGTCTGATTTTCCGTCGTAAAGAGTGAATGACGGAGCTTTGAACTTCTTGGGCAGGGCCGCCCTTGCAATCCGTCGGACAAAAGGATCGTGCTGGTCCTCTTTGTCTGAACTGCTTCTCCTGCGCTTGTTCCTTGTATGTAGACTCTTTTCAGAGGAGCTGGAAGTTTCGGATCGTCCCTTCTTGTTGAGCTCCATGGGTAATGAGTTGGAGTCGCTATCGGTATCCTTTGGTCGGGCTCGAGGTCGTTGTCCACCGGTCCTCGGAGGTCGTTCGGGATCTTGGCGCACGGCTTCTCTGGATTTTGCTACTTCCAGGGCCAAATCTTGAGGGAGACGTTCATTTTCAGCGATCATGTTCTCCAGCCTTTGTTCATTCTGCTTTCCTTGTTCCATGATCAATTGCATTGTCTCTTGCGCTGAAGTCGTTGGTAAGTCGAAGTTCAAGGCGCGTCTTGCAGCGATGGTTTCCTTTCCGAGCATATTTGCTGGAGTGAGGTCATCTCTCTGTGCGGTCTCGTCAGTGGCTATCGGAGGATCTTCAGTCACGCCTGCCATGGATGTATTTGAGTATTCCCACAGACGACACCAATTATGGAGAAGTGGTTTGGAAATACTCTTCAGATCTTGGGAGACGCTAGTGATCCTCAGCTAGTCACCTGAAAAGATACAAACACTCCGGTCGGGGTGCCGGAATTAGCACTCCGATGGACAAGTTAGTTCAAACACTCAAGATAGCTTGTTTACTAAGTTAAGTGAAGTGATTCTTACATACCTTTCTCAATCCATTGTTCCTGTATTTATACCTGTTCCTTTTGATCCTCGGGGCCAGGGCCTACTTTTTAATCCTTGTCCTTTCTCTTATTCGGCTCTGAGGATCTACACTTATTCGGCACATATATTATATTCGGCTTCCCATTCTCGTAGGATACAGCCGATTAATATCAGTCTTCTAAGGTACGCACCTTCTGATTTTGCCATTATTCGGCTCCCACAATATGGAAGGATGAGTTTCCTGGATGCCTACAGGGGATACCATCAGATAGCCATGTACCCCCTCAGATGAAGAGAAGACTGCGTTTATCACTCCCAAAGGGTTGTATTGCTACAGAGTGATGCCTTTTAGGTTGAAAAACGCAGGAGCAACTTACCAAAGACTGGTAACCAAGATGTTCAAGCACCTGATTGGCGGAACGGTGGAAGTTTACATCGATGACATGGTCGTAAAGACCAAGGAACCTGAAGGTCACTTGGCCGACCTGAAAGTAGTCTTTGACATCCTTAAAACATATCGGCTCCGACTCAATCCAGCGAAGTGTGCATTTGGAGTAGGATCTGGTAAGTTTTTGGGATACCTGGTGACTAGAAGGGGCATTAAGGCCAGCCCAGATCAGATTAAGGCCATCTTGGAATTGAAGAGCCCGACGTCGGCAAAACAAGTACAAATGCTAACTGGAAGGGCTGCAGCCCTGAATAGGTTCATAAGCAGAAACTCAGACAAGTGCAAACCTTTCTTCAACTTAGTGAAGAAAGCCACAGACTTCTTATGGATCGAAGAGTGCGAAGCCGCCTTGGCCGACTTGAAGAAGTATTTAACGACGGCTCCAGTTCTATCAAATCCAGAACCTGGAGAGGAGTTGTTTTTGTACTTAGCAGTTTCAAAACACGCAGTAAGCGCAGTGGTAATCCGAGAAGAAAAATGGGAGCAAAGGACTGTTTACTATGTAAGCAAAACCCTGGCCGATGCAGAAACGAGGTATCTACCCTTAGAGAAATTGGCACTGGCTTTAGTAATGGCTTCAAAGAAGCTGAACCATTACTTCCAAGCCCATAAAATTGTGGTGCTAACTGAACACCCCCTGAAGTCCTTACTTCAACAAGGAGACCTGACAGGAAGAATAGCCAGATGGGCAGTCGTCTTGGGCCAGTATGACTTGGAGTACAAACCCAGAACAGCAATCAAAGGCCAAGTTTTGGCCGACTTTGTGGCGGAGTTCACGCCAGAATCCATCAAACATCAGGCTCCGTTGAGCCAAGGTAAACGAGGTCCAAACAAGCAAGGAGGAGCCCAGCCAAAGGCGAAAGAACAAAGGAAAGAGGAAAAACTCAGACCCTGCAGCATTTACATCGGCGACTCCTTTCGACTGTTTGTTGATGGGAGTTCAAACCAACAGGGAGTGGGGGCAGGAGTAGTACTGTTATCTCCAGATGGGCAGATACTAGAACAATCGATTCGTTTGGGGTTCAAGGCCTCAAACAATGAAGCAGAGTATGAAGCACTCATTGCAGGACTGAAACTGGTAACAGCAGTACAAGCAGATGAGGTAATAGTCTTTTGTGACTCACAACTTATAGTTAACCAGACAACGGGTGAGTTTGCAGCCCGAGATGAAAGGATGTCAACCTACACAAAAGAGGTCATCAGGTTGGCAGCCTTGTTTCAGAACTGCCGACTACTTTAGGTTAGCCAAGATGATAACAGTCATGCCGATGCATTGGCCAACCTAGCTAGTACAGTACAACCTGGAAAAGCAAGGACAATAATGGTTGACTATTTGTCGGGCCCGAGCATCGAACCACTGACCACAGAGTGTGAAGCAATGTGTGTAGACATGGGACCAAGCTGGATGGATGCAATTGTTGCATTCTTGAAAGAAGGAAAGCTGCCAGATGACCACAAGGAGGCACACAAGATCAGATTGAAGTCGGCAAGATTCAATCTAACAGCAGAAGGACATCTCTACAGAAGATCCTTCACTGGACCCATTTTGAGGTGCGTACATCCTTCACAAGTTGAAGATTTTTTATATGAAATACATGAAAGAATTTGCAGAAGCCACGCTGGGGGCAGATCACTAGCTCATAGGGCCATTACCCAGGGGTATTAGTGGCCCTACATGCAGAAAGCTGCAGAGGCCTATGTGAAGAAGTATGAAAAATGCAAAAGGTTTGCACCCCTGATACACCAACCAGCAGCAGACCTGAACCCAGTATCCAGTCCTTGGCCGTTTGCCCAGTGGGGCATGGATCTTGTCGGACAACTCCCCCAAGCAACTGGACAAAGAAAGTATCTACTGGTGGCAAAAGATTACTTCACCAAGTGGATAGAAGCTAAACCCCTTGCCAAGATCCGAGATATGGATGTGAAGAACTTCATATGGAAGAACATCATCACCCGTTTTGAGATTTCCAAAGCAATAGTTACAGACAATGGAACACAATTTGACAGTAAGCTAATCAAGAGCTTCTGTGCAAAGTTCAAAATCAAGAACTACTTCTCAACCCCAAGCTTTCCCCAAAGCAATAGACAAGCAGAAGCATCCAACAAAGTCATCTTGGATGGGATTAAGAAGAGGCTGCAAGCAGCAAAGGGAAAGTGGGTGGATGAACTGCCAAGCGTACCCTGGGCATATCGGACTACGCCGAGAAGATCAACGGGGGAACCCCCATTTGCCATGGCTTATGGCACAGAAGCAATCATTCCTTTGGAAGTCGGCATCCCAGGGATCAGAACCTAGGGAATAGAGAATGAGACCAATGACGTATTATTAGCCCGAGATCTGGATATACTTGAAGAAAGAAGGGAGAGAGCTGCAATACAGCTCGCAACGTACCAGCAGCAACTTGCCAGAACTTATAATAAGAAGGTCAACCCAAGGGAGTTTCAAATCGGTGACCTCGTCTTGAGAAAAGTCGTCAGCAACAAAAAAGATCCCA
This sequence comes from Camellia japonica, assembly GCA_030407325.1. Taxonomy (NCBI): domain Eukaryota; kingdom Viridiplantae; phylum Streptophyta; class Magnoliopsida; order Ericales; family Theaceae; genus Camellia; species Camellia japonica. The sequence goes on along the minus strand of JAPPVO010000059.1, from coordinate 64,368,638 downwards.
GAGAGGGGAAGCTTGGCCCAAATTGGGAAGGACCCTACAGAATCATCTCGGTACTGGGCAATGGGGCATATTGGCTTGAAGATAATGAGAGCAAAGAGTTGCCAACGCCTTGGAACACTTGCAATTTGAAATTTTTATATCATTAGAATTTTTTGTTCTTTTTTCATTTGCCGAAGTAAATAAATAAAGTTTTAGCTTGGTTATATGTTTATACACTTGTGACTGATAAAGATACATAACTTTGCTTCTGGAATACATGTATAATGAGAACCCAAGTGGAACTTAGGTTCACATTAGGGGGCAGAGAGAAGAAAAATGGTTTTAACGCTTGTTGAAACTTGAGAAAAGTTTACAAGTTGAAGTTAAACCGAGATTATGTTTAACACTTATTGAAACTTGAGAAAAGTTTACAAGTTGAAGTTAAACCGAGATTATGTTTAACACTTGTTGAAACTTGAGAAAAGTTTACAAGTTGAAATTAAACCGAGATTATGTTTAACACTTGTTGAAACTTGAGAAAAGTTTACAAGTTGAAGTTAAACCGAGATCATGTTTAACACTTGTTGAAACTTGAGAAAAGTTTACAAGTTGAAGTTAAACCGGGATCATGTTTAACACTTGTTCAAACTTGAGCAAAGTTTACAAGTTGAAGTTAAGTCGAGATCATGTTTAACACTTGTTGAAACTTGAGAAAAGTTTACAAGTTGAAGTTAGACTAAGGATAAACACTTGTTGAAATTTTATGAAAAAATTTACAAGCTGAAACCAAGGTTATGCTAAGAAAGGTACTTGGGTACTTGCCGAGGTAAATCATCAGTTTGTATAACCGAGGTGTGTCACCCCGAGAAGATTGCACAAAGATTGAAGTGTATATTAAAGATATGCAAAATATTCTAAGTATGGAATCATACAAGAGTAGTAAAGAGAAGGCAAACATACAAACATTCAAAACAAAGAAGTTATATTTATAAGAAGGCACTTCGGCAATATGAAAAGCTTATACTATTTCAAAAGGAAAACAAAAGTACAGAGCACAGAAGAAAGAGAAAAACATGAAATTAAGATTCTTCAGCATCATTAGCAGGCTGGGTTTGGACCTCGGAGGACTAATGAGAAGACATCTCGGCGGTGTAGACACCCCATTTTTGACCGACCTTAGGACTCAGACGTCACCGATTGAGCGCTCGGTGGTGTTGCATGTTGTGCTCGTTCAGAAGTCTCAGAGTCGCGGCCGTGCGCCCTGCCTCCGGACTTCCGAACTCTCTTCTGTACCTTGCCTCGGTTTGCGAACCAGACTCGGTTTTCTCTGTTTTCTTTCCTAAGGGGAGGGAGAGGTCCTATAGACCGTCTCTCAGTGGCCGTGGGCTACATTTTGTGGCCGTAGGCCATTTTGCCCATTTCGGAGCCCGGTTCCCGGTTTTCGAAGCCGTCAGGCCGTGTGCCTCGGTTCGGGACCACCCAACCATCTCCGATTCCTCCGGTTTTTGGCATGCATCTCATTTACTCCCTTTCGAGGGACACTGGGGTCTTAGATACCCACTTCGTGGCCAAACACCACTTTCGGTGCTTAACGGCCGGTTTTCGGGACCCCGAACTGCGTGTTTTGGTCCCCGAGCATTCGTTTTGCATCGGTTTTTGTTCATTTTTGGCAGGTACCTCTGTTTTATCATAACGAGGGACACTGGGGTCTTAGATACCCACTTCGTGGCCGAATGCCACTTTCGGTGCTTACAGCCTATTTTCGGGACCTCGAATTGCGTGTTTTGGTCCCCGAGCATTCGTTTTGCATCGGTTTTTGTTCATTTTTGGCAGGTACCTCTGTTTTATCATAAGGAAGATCACTGGAGGGTGGGAGGCTAGTAATTGTCCAAACAACCTGTTATGCTCTTCCGGCGCCCCCCGGCGCCCGTTTTTCTCACTTCCGGGCTAATGTTGAACACCCTAGGGCCATTTTCTTCGAGCCAAAACCACATATTTGTGATGTACACACATGGGAGGACCCTAAAAACCTATGGCCGGCCAGTAACTCTCATTGAACCTTTTGAACCCCTCTTTGAATTGGCCTATTCTCTCTCTTGTTTCAGAGTTGTCAAAATTGAACCACAGGGTCTTGTTCAGCACACATGGGAGGCCACCAATGTGTGGTGGCCGGCCAGCAAATCTTCACTTCATTTTTACCCCTTGGCCGGCCGGCCATAGGGGGTGGCCGGCCGGCCACCTGCAGAAAAAGCACTTGGCCGGCCATGCTCCTTGGGGTGTGTTCCTTACAGCTGCATAGCTGTTTCCCCCAGAAAATATCTGTATCCGGGGGATATTTTTGGAGGGGAATACTTGGTTGCATTTCCCTCCACTTGCCTCCCCCTCTTTGGCCTTTATAACAGCAGCTCAAACACTCTTAGGAGGGTTAGAAAATTTGGTTTCAAGCATACATACACCTATCCCTATCCATTTCTCTCAAATCTTCAAGTTTTGGTGCCCTCTGTTCATCATCATCAAGCACTACCATCACCACTCCATTTCCAGCAACAAGGAGAGGTTCTTGAAGGCTTAGAAGCAACATTTCTCAAGCCAAGAAGCAAAGAAAGAAAGGTCTTCAAGGGTAAGTCTCAAATTCCCTCTTTTACACCACTTTCTTGCCTCTTTTCTTAAGCTTGCTTGCTCACTGTTTTGAGCTCCGACCAATACTGAAAGTGGTCCTCTTTTGAGCTATTCTTGATGTTTGTTCAAGGGCTCAACTCTGTTTGAGCCCTCCATCTTGTACTTCTTTCAATATCCTCTTATATGCCATTATTTTGCATTGAATATTTGGCCTATGTGAGATCTGAATTGGAGCATCTCATGAACTTATATTGTGCTTATTTTGAGGCCCTCTCCAACATTGAAGAAGGGCTCAACCTTGGTTTCATGCTCCATATGTTACTTGCTTTGAATCCATGTTTTACCCTTTTTTTTGCATGCTTTTTCTAGCCTATGAGTGATCTGTTTCCGAGCATAATGTAAACTGTGAGTGGGCTTATTTTGAGCCCCTCTTCAACATTGAAGAAGGGCTCAACCCTGTTTGACCTCTCTATCATGCACTTGCTTCATAATCTCTCATATTTACCGTAAACTTGCATGATTTATTTGACCTACATGCAGTATGTTTTGGAACATATCATGAACTGTGAGTGAGCTTATTTTGTGTCCCTCTACAACATTGTAGAAGGGATCAATCTTGTTTGGGGTCTCCATGTTATACTTGTCTTTATATCCCTCTTTGACCCCCATTTTGCATGCTTTTTTGAGCTTACCTAGCTTCTGTTTTTGGCCATCATCAGTACTGAAAATATCCATATTTTGATCTTCTTGACCTATTTCATTAAGGATCTTTTCTGGTTTGATGAATGTTTGGGGTACTTCATGTTATAGCCTTATATATCCTCATTCTTGCATAGCATTTTTACCATGTTTTCATACTGAGTTGGGGGATATCATCTACTGTAAATGTGCATATTTTTGGTCCCTCATCAGTATTGTAGAAGGATACTTTTCCATTTGGGCATCGCATGTATCACTTGCTTCAATACCCCTCCCTTGGCCCGTATTTTTGCACGCTATTGTTGTCCTATCTATGCTCATTATTTCTCCATGTTTTGTACTGTAAATAATGCTATGTTGGGGCTGCCTTGCTACTGTTTTGCACGTCATGTACCAATTATGCATGTTTAGTATGGCTATAGGCCATTCCGGGTGCTTATTATCGCATTTCGGGACCATTCCGGGCATTTGCTATCATTTCCCCATCTTTCGGGACTGTTTTGCATCATTTGTAAGTGCTGAAATTCCATTTGCATGTTTGCATATCATTTTCCATGTCATTTCATGCTTAAACGCATTGCCTCGGTTTGCGTGCCCGTGGGCACGCATTTCGAGGCACCCCATTTTCATCTCCGGCCTCTCATGTGAGTGTGGCTGAGGCTCACTCATGTTAGTATAAGTCCATTCCGCATTTCGTATGTCATTTCATGCTTTAATCCATCGCCTCGATTTGCGCGCCCGTGGGCACGCATTTCGAGGCACCCCTTTTTTATCCTACGGCCTCCCGTGTGAGAGTGGCTGAGGCCCTCTCATGTTGGTATAAGCCCATTTCACATTCTGTATGCCATTTTAGTCTTATCACATTGCGTATGTCATCGCCTCGGTTTGCGCGCCCGTGTGCACGCATTTCGAGGCGCTTCTTTTTTATCCGACGGCCTCCCATGTGAGTGTGGCTGAGGCTCACTCATGTTGGTGTAAGCCCATTTGGCATTGTGCATATCATTTTAGCTTCATTGCATTCCGTATGCCATTTTCTTGATTTGCGCGCCCGTGGGCACGCATTTCGAGACATCTCATTTTAGTCTCATTACATATCATATTTCATGTCATTTCATGCCTTAGGGCTATCGCCTCGGTTTGCGCGTCCGTGGGCACGCATTTTGAGGCACTTCTTTTTTTATCCGACGGCCTCTTATGTAAGTGTGGCTGAGGTCCACTCGTGTTAGTGTAAGTCCAATTGCATTGTGTATGTCATTTTATGCCTTAGGATCATCACCTCGGTTTGCGTGCCCGCGTGCACGCATTTTGAGGCATCTCATTTTCATAGCATTGAGCATGCTAGGATTGTATTAGCTGCATTTCATGCATATCATGCATATTGCATCATGTTCGGGATAGGAGTTAGCCCGGGCACGGGAAACGAGGCACATTCCGTACTCCGAGTGACGGAACGGGTCTCAATTCCCAAGTCACCGCCACTCCGGATTACCCATGATGGAGTCAGGTTTTGTTGTAGCATTCATCTGCATTCATCCTATATTGAGTTGTGCAATCCGACTCCTCGGCCATCATGCATCGATATGCGTGGTTGGTGGCACGAGGATCGAGGCATGCATATATTTGTGAAATACATTGCTATGCCCCTTTCCTGCTCTCTGTTGCAGCATACCAAGAATCAGCAACTTTTCGGAAGTCGGGCGCGCATTTCGAGGAACATTGCAAACAGAGGCTAATCGGGGCATCCCAGTGGATTTCCGCGCAAAACAGCCCAAGCATACATCATTTTATTATCCGGAGCGGAGTCAAGGCAGCCCCTGGCTTGCATACCAGTTTACCGCTTTTTTCTTTAATTTGTTAATTAATTAGAAATTTGTATATTATTCTTTCATTTCGGAGTGTATTATTCTATTATTCGGACTGTATTATTTATTCGGACCCTCTGCGCGAGGGCATAATTGTAATAAGTGTGGGTGAGTGTGATGTATGTCTTCCAACCCCACGTCTTTCTTCCCTTTTATTTACCCGCTTATGATGGATAGATATAGGGCATATTTCAATTAGCATACAGTATGACAGCATGTTTGCATCATTCATCTGTTTTGCACGCACCGGGCTCGGCACATCATACAAACTGCATTTGTATTTCAATTCCAAAATTGAATACGTGATAGCTGTAGCATTCCACATGCCATGTTTAGAAAAGCCGAGCCTGCTATAGTTTGCATTTTTGCATGTGTTGCATTAGGCATTACTGTATTAATTAGGATCATGCATGATTTCTAATCGGTTTTCTGTTTTTGGCTTGGAGTACTCGGTGAGTTTTATGCTTTAGCATCCTTGCATGCGTGTGAGTGATTGCCATGAATAGCATGCTTACCATGAGGCTATGTGCTTATGTGATATAACTGCCTTGAATGCCTGTGGGTGGAGGCTGTGTTACTTGGAGTGGAACGATTCATCAACTGTTTGTTTTAAGCCCACTAGATAGTGGCAAAATCATGTTTTCTAAGCCCACCTGAGGGTGGCAAATCCACGTCTTAGCCTACCTGCGGGTAGCACCATCAAACCATTTTCAAACAAATAAACATGAAACGTTTTGTTCCAATTCAGGCGGCCCAGTCTATACTTGTTTGCTGCGAGCATCACATAGTAACCTAGGCTAATAATCGGAATAAGAGCATACAATGTTTTCAAAAACAGATATCATGGTTAGTAGAGGCCGGTCTTTGACCGGGCGAGCGGGGGTGCTCACGAAGTGACCTTCCCCAATCGTACCCAAGTTCCTGAGCCGAGGCAACTTTGGTGATGACGGACACGTGGCCTTTGGCACCGAGTCAGGGTTTCCTAAATTTCCCAAAAATAAAATATTTAGGTGGCGACTCTGTATCTGGCAAAGCAGTCCATGTTTGGCACTTCTTTCAAAAATCTGTTTTTCAAAACGATTTGCCGGATTTGGACTCTTTGGTTCAAGATTAAGAACCGTGACACAAATCGAGTCCGAGCTGTAGCGAGGTCCCCCGCGGGCTTGTTACAGGCGGCCTTCTCAGCCGCAAGCTCAGCGTCAATTTCTTAAAGGGTTAGATCGAGGCTCTTATCGGCAAGAGGCACGTCCGATGACGGCTTCTCAGGAGTGGCATCCTTGGGGACTTCCTCACCCTCCTCATCCTGAGTCAAGTCGAGGACTTGCTCGTTCAGAGAAGGGGACCTGGTCCCAGCAGCCTCCTTTGATTTCCTCACCAAGGTCTCCTCCTCAGACTCAAATTCGTCGTCGGATTGAGTTAGAGTTGGAGGGAATGGAAGAGGAATGACGTCGGCATTCCTGAGGGGCGAGTCCTCGGGAACTTAAAGCTTTTTTAGAAGAGACATCCAACCAAGTGTGAAACCCTTGTTGCATGCCTGCTTCACCTACTTTTCCTAGTCCGCTGTGACATCGGCCACCCCCTCGTTATAGCCCTTCTCATCAGCTACCTTTATCTCGGCATTTTTGGTGGCCAGGGCATCCTGAAGTTCTTTCTGGGCCTGGGCCGTCTTTTCCTCGGCCTCTCTCTTTTCGGCCTCAAGAACCTTCTTGATGGCCTCAGCGGATTCCGCCTTTTCTTCGATGTCATTTTGAGCTTTAATAGCAGCCTCCGCTTGATCCTCCAAGGTCTTCATTTTTTATTGCAAGTTTTTATTAGTCTTTTGCAGACTAGCAACCTCCCTGTTTTTGTCGGCCAACTCCTTTCGATTGTCAAAAGCTTGCACTGAGAAAGAATGAGCATGCTGGATGGCCTGAAAATGAACAGAAATTATTAGAAAAAAATTATAAGCATGAAAAGAAGAGAAAAAAAGGAAAATTACCGAATAAAGAGACTTACTTGAACAGAGCGCTGAAGCATCAGAGCATAGTTTTCATATTCGCTCAGCTTGGCATTCCGATCGAGATCGCTAGGAAGAAGCAGAGCGGTACTTAGGGCAACGCTGACGTTGATATCGTCGGCACTATCGCTAGCTCTAACTGGCTTATCTTCCAGTATGATTTGGGGGGCCTAGGGGGCAACGTGCTTTAGAGACCTCGAGGTGGTTGTAGCGGATGACCTCGGCCTCTTTGATCGGGTAGACTCGGATGGTTGGGCCTTGGCAGCCTCTTCTCGGCGGCAGAATGGGATTTATCGCTCTCAGCCAATTTAGAGATTGGCAAGGTGTCCTCAGTGTCAACCTGAGTCACCTTTGCCTTTGGCTGGGCCTTCTTGATTCTTTTTTGCTTCTACTTTGGCTGAGGCTGGGTTTGTGTTGGCTGAGTGTCAACGTCGGTAGGGATGCTGGCTAAGAGGTCTTTGGCGACTGCTTTTTGGCGGCCCATCTCGGCAGGAAAAACAGTTCGTCGCCGACGTCGGCGTTGAGATATTGGGATCAGATATAGAGCTGAAGTAGACAACTGCTCAGCTAGATCAGAGGTCAATCCCTGATCTGGCCGAGATGAGGAGGCAGCTTGAGGAGTTGTGGCAGAAGGAAGTGACTGGCTTTTCTTCTTCTTCTTTGGGACGTCGGGCAGCGCTGATTTGTAGGTTGGGATGAAATTGAGTACCAGAGGGGCTCTCCGTCTGTGGACTGGCAGATCCAAAAGTTTCCTCAAGTCTTTGCTGGGAAAGAAAGACTGACAGAAGCCCTTTGGTGGCTACGGAAGAGCTACAGGAAAAATAGACATTAGAAACAAACAAAGTATTGAAGACTTTAAAAACAAGTTAGTATGAACACAGGGCTCTTACCATTGCCCTCTACAAAAACTGATCGAGGAAGAGGGTAGAGATGAAGGTCCTCGTCTGGAGCGAACTCCCAGTTCCCCGAGGTAATGAAATAGTCATCCCCAACTCCCTTGTTGGAGTCAGGGAGGTCGGCAACAATTTTGTACTCTGTGGACCTCGACTTAAGGTAGTAAACATAGCCCGTATCTTTTTTGAGGCCACACATGGTGTAGCAGTATTGGATATCGGCTAAGGTAATCCTAGCGTTTTCTTGTCTGGCTAAGGCTATGATACCATTGATGACTCGATAGGAATTGATGGCGAGTTGCATCGGGTTCAACTTATAATAGTGAAGTATCTCACAAAAAAGGGTATTGAGTGGGAGCCGAAGTCCGCACTCAATGAAGGCAACCACAAGGAAGGGCATAGAATCAGTTGTAGGCATGATGGAGTCATCATCCCCAGCCAACCTCAGATGGACGTCGGCCGGGATGTCAAACTCTCACCTAAAGTACTCTAACTTGGATGGGGTATCTACCCTATGCTTCCACATACCCATGATATCGGCTTAACTGAAGGGGTTAGATTTCAAAAGGGTGTATTTCTAAAGGGTTTTATGGACCTCGGCTAAAGCTTAAAAATACGCAGAATCTGTGGGGAATCGTTTCAATTTTCCCTAACAATTGTTTTAAGTTCTACAAACAAATCCCAAACCTAGATCTTTGGAAGCAAAGATTGAAGGCACGAATCTGGAAAACAGAAAAGCAAGAATGTGCTTCAGAATCAAGAACAAAGATGGACTATCAAGAACATTATAAGTACAAAGGGTATAAGGTCAAGAACAGTGGCAAAAGTACAGAAAAGTTGTGAGCAGTGCGTGTATTCAAGACATGGGCAAAGAGCAAAGTCGTGAAAGAAATACACTCAAATACATGACTCATAAATCAACTACTTGAGTAAAACAGCAATGGCGATTAATAATGAAGCAAAACTTCTTGGAGAGCAACAAGAAATAAAACCAGGAGGAACAGTGGCTTACCAGAAAGAGGGAAGCCGGAATGGGGATTGCCGAAGTTTGACGATGGTTGCAAAGGCGGAAGATCGGTGAAAATCATGCCGGAAGGGGTAAACGGAGCAAGTTGCAGAGCTATGGAAGTTTGAACAATGGAGGATTTGAGAAAGCTAGAGAAAGAGAGCTTCAGAAACGATGTAAAGTGAAGAGATGGAAGGAGAAAGAGGCTTTTGTTAAAACTTGAAACGGCAGCAAAGAGAAAACAATTAATATGCCTAAAATGACGTATGCGTCAGACGGCGCACGTAGGCACGAGATGACTTACAAGTGCGTACGGAGTACGATCCAATAAGGGGAAAACGCGTGGTTAAGATGGTTGATGTATTATGCTTGACAACTCATACGTATGAGGGAGCTCTTGAAATGTTTTGATCTTTAAAAAGACATGTCGGCTGGGAATCTCTAAGCCGATGTACTCGCAGGAAGTACCGATATAGGTCCCATCATCTCAAAAGCCGAGGTAATAGAACCTAGGGGCAGTTGTGGAGATATATTTTCTGAGTACCAACACGTGGCCAAGGTAACGCCGACGTGTCAGCCGAGGTGCCACGTGTCCTGATCATGACGCCGAGGTTATCTCCAAAGATATCGGAATCTGAGATAAGCGGATGAGGCACAAGAATCCTAGAATGATGAGGGGACTCAGCCTGGATAAAGATAAAGCTCTTAGGGAGTTTATCTCTATCTATTGAAGAATCCTGGATAAGCACTGAGCTAAAGTCCATTGAAGCTAGGCTTCTGTTGGGACAAAGATTGAGTTAACTATAAAAGAAAGGCACCCCCGATGGGTCTAAGGTACGCAATTTATACTCTGAATAGTGAGTTAAGCACAATTGATTATCTTTGAGAGATATACTGACTTGATCGTCGGAGTGCCTCCGGGTGGACGAACCACCGCCGGAATCTTCTCTTTCTGTTACAGGTCAGCCAGGTGTCATCTATTCTGCCAGTACTCTCCAGTTGATTACTGAGTTGGCAGTGTGGTTAGAAAATCACTCACACAAATGCATTGTTTGACGTGGTTTGGATTTGTATTCGTTGACATCGTCGATACCACTTTCTTTTATCACATGTGCAAATTGAACAAAATTGGTGTGTGACCACATTCATATGCATATGCAGTTGGTAAACAAAATAAGAATCCCGCTAAATAATAGCTCTAACGTTTGTCAATAAGACATATACAATATCAAAATATTTGTAAATTCTTATACACTTTTAACATATTCAAAACACTTTTATATATTTCAATGAGATTGAATTATATATAGATTGTATTGTTGGTCCATTTTAATATCTTTTATTTATTTATTGATTTATCTTGTTCATGAATGGAGAGTAATTAGAATTCATGAATTTGGTGGTGAGTTAGTTTTTGGAGTTACTCCATTTACTCTAGTTTAATGATCATCTTTACTTTTGGTGTAACTTGTAAGGTCCTAGTAGCCTATAAATAGTCCCTCTCATCTACTCTTTTCCAAACTAACACACACCAACTATTTTCTATACAAGAGAGATTATTAGCAAAGAATGGTGTTTTCTTGGTGGAGCTTTGGGTTCACTATCTTGTGCAGAGTTGGCCTGAACCATATGACAAGTGGTCAGGCTGTTGTATTCTGGAGGGGACAAGTCATAGTTTTATAACTGCTGCATTGGTATTTGGGTTCTTCCTACCGCAGTAGGCTTGATCTCCTTAAAGAAAACAAGATATCCGTTGTAGACGTCCCCGAACGCCCCGGGAGGGTGAGGTCCCGTTCTGTTCATATTGGGGTCACTACAGTTCGAGACTCAAATGTCACGGTTCTTAATCTTGAACCAAAGAGTCCAAATCCGGCAAATCGTTTTTGAGAAAAACAGATTTTTTGAAAGAAGTGCCAAACATGGACTGCTTTGCCAGATAACAGAGTCGCCACCTAAATATTTTTTAATGGGAAATTTAGGAAACCCTGACTCGTTGCCAAAGGCCACGTGTCCGTCATCACCAAAGTTGGCTCGGGAACTTGGGTACGATTGGGGAAGGTCACATCGTGAGCACCCCCGCTCGCCCGGTCAAAGACTGGCCTCTACTAACCATGATATCTGTTTTTGAAAACATTGTATGCTCTTATTCCGATTATTAGCCTAGGTTACTATGTGATGCTCGCAGCAAACAAGTATAGACTGAGTCGCCTGAATTGGAACAAAACATTTCAAAATGGTTTGATGGTGCTACCCGCAGGTAGGCTAAAAACGCGGATTTGCCACCCTCAGGTGGGCTTAGAAAACATGATTGATGAATTGTTCCCATTTCAGATAACTCAACCTCCACCCACAGGCATTCAAGGCAATTATATCACATAAGCACATAGCCTCATGGCAAGCATGCTATCATGGCAACACTCACACGCATGCAAGGATGCTAAAGCATAAAACTCACCTAGTACTCCGAGCCAAAACAAAAGCTGATTAGAAATCAATGCATGATCCTAAATATACTGTAATGCCTAATGCAACACATGCAAAGATGCAACTATAGCAGGCTCGGCTATTCTAATCATGGCATGTGGAATGTTACAACTAACACGTATTCAATTTGGAATTGAAATACAGATGCGGTTTGTATGATGCGCCGAGCCCGGTGCGTGCAAAACAGATGAATATGCAAACATGCTGTCATACTGTATGCTAATCAAAATATGCCCTATATCTAACCAACATAAGCGGGTAAATAAAAGGGAGAAAGACGTGGGGTTGGAAGACATACATCACACCCACGCACACTTATTACAGTTATGCCCTCGCGCAGAGGGTCCGAATAAATAATAATACAGTCCGACATGAAAGAATAATACAGATTTCTAAGTAATTAGCAATTTAAACTAAGAAAGCTGAAAATCGGTTTGCAAGCCGGGGGGCTGCCTCGCTTCTGATGAATATTGCATTTTGGGCTGCCTTGCGTAGAAATCCACTGGGATGCCCAATTTAGTCTCTGTTTGCACTTTTCTCGAAATGCGTGCCAAACTCTGAAAAGTTGCTGATTCTCTATTTTGCTGCAACAGAGAGCAGGAAAGGGGCATAGCAATGTATTTCACAAATATATGCATGCCTCGATCCTCGTGCCACCAATCACGCATACCGATGCATGATGGTCGAGGAATCGGATTACACAACTCAATATGGGATGAATGCGGATGAATGCTACAATGAAAACCTAACTCCATCATGGGTAATCCGGAGTATCGGCGACTTGGGAATTGAGACCCGTTCCGTCACTCGGAGTACGAAACGTGCCTCGTTTCCCGTGCCCGGGCTAACTCCTATCCCAAACACGATGCGATGTGCATGATATGCATGAAATGCAACTAAGATACAGCCTAGTATGCACAATGCTATGAAAATGAGACGTCTCGAAATGCGTGCACGCATGCACGCAAACTGAGGCGATGATGTGAAATGCAAATCGAATAAAACCGAGGTGCCTCGAAATGTGTGCCCACAGGCACGCACACCGAGGCGATGATATGAAGTGGAAATCGAATAAAACCGAAGTGCCTCGAAATGTGTGCCCACAGGCACGCACACCGAGGCGATGATAAAATGAGAAATCGGATAAAACCGAAGTGCCTCGAAATGTGTGCCCACAGGCACGCACACCGAGGTGATGATAAAATGAGAAATCGGATAAAACCGAAGTGCCTCGAAATGTGTGCCCACAGGCACGCACACCGAGGCGATGATAAAATGAGAAATCGGATAAAACCGAAGTGCCTCGAAATGTGTGCCCACAGGCATGCACACCGAGGCGATGATAAAATGAGAAATCAGATAAAACCGAAGTGCCTCGAAATGTGTGCCCACAGGCACGCACACCGAGGCGATGATAAAATGAGAAATCGGATAAAACCGAAGTGCCTCGAAATGTGTGCCCACAAGCATGCACACCGAGGCGATGATAAAATGAGAATTCGGATAAAACTGAAGTGCCTCGAAATGTGTGCCCATAGACATGCACACCGAGGCGATGATAAAATGAGAATTCGGATAAAACCGAAGTGCCTCGAAATGTGTGCCCACAGGCATGCACACCGAGGCGATGATAAAATGAGAAATCGGATAAAACCGAAGTGCCTCGAAATGTGTGCCCACAGGCACGCACACCGAGGCGATGATATGAAGGAAATCGGATAAAACCGAAGTGCCTCGAAATGTGTGCCCACAGGCACGCACACCGAGGCGATGATATGAAGGAAATCGGATAAAACCGAAGTGCCTCGAAATGTGTGCCCACAGGCACGCACACCGAGGCGATGATAAGATGAGAATGGAAATGCAAATTGGGCTTATACTGACATGAATGGACCTCAGCCACACTCTCATCAGATGCCGTCGGGTAAAAACAGAGGTGCCTCAAAGTGCGTGCCCGCGGGCGCGCAAACCGAGGCATGGCCCGAAGGCATGAAAATGGTACAGAGATGCAATGATGGGCTTATACCAACATGAGAGAGCCTCAGCCTACTCACATAGGAAGCCAATGAATGAAAACGGAGTGCCTCGAAGTGCGCGCCCGTGGGCACGCAAACCGAGGTAATGCACTAAAGCACGAAATGACATGAAAATGATATGCAAGCATGCAAACCAAATTTCAGCAGCTACATAAAGGGGAAAACAGCCCCGAAATGATACGAAATGACAATCAATGCATGAAATCATCCCGAAACGTGATTCTAAGTACTCGAAATGGCCTACGGCTATGCTAAACATGCAAAATTGATACATGAAAGCAAAAACAGTAGCAAGGCAGCCCCAAATATGGCATTTTTTCAATACAAAGCAAGGCTAAACAAGAACCACAAGCATGGCAAAAATAGCTTGCAAAAACGGGGAAAAAGAGAGGAATTACAAAGCAAGTAGTATATACAATGCTCAAACCAGAAAAATCAGTTCTACAAAATTGAAGAGGGGCCAAAAAAATGCATATTTACAGTAGATGAGATCCTCTAATTCAGTGTGTAGATATGCTCAAAATGGCATGCAAAAATGAGCCAATAAGGGGCTACAACATGAGGTACCATAGGCAAGCATCAAACAATTTTGAACCCTTAACAAAAGATGAAGAATAGGAAATTCTAAGACACTTTCTAAGCCTGATGAAGACTCAAATCAGTGGCTAAGCAAGCCTAAACAAACATGCAATTTTACGGTATATCATGGAGAGGGGCTCAATACAAGCCCACTAACAGTTTACATCAGTCTCGAAATCAGATCACTCATAAGGCAAATAAAGCATGCAAATTAATGGCCTAAAGAGTGATATTGAAGGAAGTATATCATGGAGACACCAAACAGGGTTGAGCCCTTCTACAAAGTTGTAGAGGGGCTCAAAATAAGCCCAAAACCAGTAGGGGTCAGAGCCCAAAAATGGAAGCAAATGGGGTAAAGAATTGACTCAAAAAAATGCAAGAAAAAAGGATTTAGGAACTTACCCTTGAAGATCCAACTATGGTGGCTTCTTGGCTTCAATTTGTTGACTCTTGGCCTCTGAAAATCACTTCCTTGCTACTGAAATGGAGTTGTTGATGGTAGAGCTTAGGGTTGGTGAAGGGTTGAGCTAGGAAGCTTGAAAGTTTTTAGGGTTTTTGAATAGGAAAATGGAGGTTTTGGGAGAGAGGGTCTTGAGATCAAAATTTCTAACCTAGGCAAAGGGGCTGTCCAGCCCTTTAAGTAAGCAAGAAAAGGTGTAAAAGGGGAGGGAAATGGAGGCAATCTTTCCCTCCCAAAATATCCCCGGATGGGGGAGATATTTTGAAAAAATATCTGGACAGCTGGAAGGAGCTGGAAAGCAGGAAGCTGGCCGGCCAGGTGGCTTTCTGCAAGGTGGCCGGCCGGCCACCCCACCTGGTCGGCCAGCCACTCAGCCTGGCCGGCCGGCCATGGTCAAAAAATGGACAACAAAATTTCTGGCCGACCACTAAGGATTGGTGTCCTCCCAAGTGTGTAGAATAAGGCCCCAAGGTTGGAATTTGGCAACACTGAAGCAGGAGCCACAACATAGAGCTTGAAGGAGAGGCTCAAAAATGAAATGCA
Organism: Camellia japonica; assembly: GCA_030407325.1. NCBI lineage: Eukaryota > Viridiplantae > Streptophyta > Magnoliopsida > Ericales > Theaceae > Camellia > Camellia japonica. The sequence goes on along the minus strand of JAPPVO010000059.1, from coordinate 64,353,482 downwards.
CAATTGCTGGCCGACCATCACTTCTTAGGGTCCTCCCAGATGTGTAGAACAAGGTTCCAAGGTCGGAAATTGGCAACACTGAAGCAGGAGCCACAACATAGAGCTTGAAGGAGGGGCTCAAAAATGAAACTCACCATTGCTGGCCGACCATCACTTCTTAGGGTCCTCCCATGTGCCCTCATCACAAATATGTAGCTTTGGTTGGAAGAAAATATCCCCAGGGTGTTCAACATTGGCCCGGAAGTGAGCAAAACGGGCGCCGGAGGAGCGAAACTGGTTATCTGGGATAATTGCTGGCCTCCTACCCTCCAGTGATCTTCCTAATGCTGAAACAGAGGTACCTGCCAAAATTGAACAAAAACAAATGAGAAATGAACGCTCGGGGCCCAAACCGCGCAGTTCGGGGTCCCGAAAATGGGCTGTAGGCACCGGAAGTGGTGTTCAGCAGCGAAGTGGGTATCTGAGACCCCAGGGTTTCTCGGTATGACAAAACAGAGGTACCTGCCAAAAACCAGAGAAATCCGATGCGAAATGAATGCTCGGGGGCCAAACCGCGAGGTTCGGGGCCCGAAAACCGGCTATAAGCACCGAAAGTGGCATACGGCCACGAAGTGGGCATCAGGGGCCCCAGTGTGCCTTGTTATGATGAAACAGAGGTACATGCCAAGAACCAGAGAAATCGGAGATGGTTGGGCGGTCCCGAGCCGAGGCACACGGCCTGACGGTCCCGAAAACCGGGAACCAGGCTTCGAAATGGGCAAAATGACCTACGGCCACGAAATGTAGCTCACGGCCACCGGGAGATAGTCTACAGGACCACTCCCTTCCCGCGGGAAAGAAAACAGAGAAAACCGAGCCTGGTTCGCAAACCGAGACAAGGCACAGAAGAGAATTCGGAAGTTCGGAGGCAGGGCGCACGGTCGCGACTCTGAAACTTCTGAACGAGCACGATATGCAACACCACCGAGCGCTCAATCGGCGACGTCTGAGTCTTAAGGTCGGTCAAAAATGGGGTGTCTACATCCGTGCCTCAGCCTGATCTATTTGTATCTCATTTTCTTTGCATCATTTATCAATAAAATATAATTTTTTCTGGTATTTTCACCAACAATTTTAAGGAGATCAAACATGGAACAAGTGCTAGAAAAAACTAATGATAGAATTGGAGATCTCAACAAGCCTTTCAAGTTCAAGGGAGTTCATTTTAAAAGGTGGAAAAGAAAAGTTCTTTTTTACCTCAGCCTTTTGAAAGTTGCATATGTTCTTACCGAGAAAAACCCAAACAAAATCCCAATCGAGGAGATGAATGATGAAGACTACGAGGCACATGAAGCAAAAGTGGCTTCCTATAATACAGATAAGTATAAAATGTCGCTTTTGTCTCTTAAATTGCCTTGCTGATCAATTTTATGATTACTATGACACCACTTACACGTCCGCAAAGAAAATTTGGAAAGCTTTACAGACTAAGTGCCTGTTTGGCACAGCTTATAATCAGCTTATTCCAGCTTTCAGCTTAATTTAAGCTATTTTGATGTGTTTGGTTTAGCTTGTAGCTTATAGCTTATAGCTTTTTGGAAGTCAGAAATCAGCTTATTCTTTGAGTGGGGCAGGAGATGTTTTAAGAATAAGCTGGAAATCAGCTTAAGCTGAAAGTTATAAGCTATAAGCTGTTTAGGCATAAGCTATAAGCAGTTTCCCACAGCTCTACCAAACAGGGCCTAAGTATGATACTAAAGAGGCAGGAACAAAAAAGTAAGCAGCTAGCCGATTTTTTCGCTTCCAAATGGTAGATGAAAAATCTGTTGTGGAGCAAGCACAAGATTTTCAAATGATAGTTGCAAAAGTAAGATCTGAAGGCATCAAGATTGGTGACAACTTGGTAGTTGCAGGACTTGTTGACAAGCTACCGCCATCGTGGAGAGAATTCTAAAAGAGCATGCGCCACAAGCAAAAGGAGACTTCCTTAGAGGCGTTGGTCACTCGCATTAATAACACAAGCGGGTAATGACAATTCTACCACAAAGGTAAACTTTGCTTCAACAAATAATAACTTACCCAAAGGTCACAATTCCAAGAATGCTTATTTGAAGTCTTATAAAAAGAATATGAAGAATTATGGTAAATCTCACAATAAATGGATTAATCCAAATAAGAACCAATGTCTATCACCTCAACAAGATTTTATATGCTTTGTCTGTGGCAAAAGTGGGCATATTGCTCGAACTTGTAAATTCTGAAAACGTGCACATGCCCAAAAGGCTAACGTTATCGAGGAGCCATTTGTGGCGATGATTACAAACATTTGCATGGTTAATTATGTGGATGGTTGGTGGGCAGATTTTGGTGCCAATAGACATGTTTGTTATGATCAAGCTTGGTTCAAGGTGTATACTCACTTTGATGATGAGAAAACAATTATGCTTGGTGACTCTAGTCAAACCAAGATACTTGGGAGTGGTGAGGTTGACCTTAAGTTCACCTCTGGACGTGTGCTTACTTTAAAAGATGTGCTTTATACACCATCCATGAGGAAGAATTTGATGTCAAGTTATTTGTTAAATAAGGCTGGTTTTAAGCAAACTATGGAATCTGATCAATATGTGATTACCAAGAAGGGTATTTTTGTGGGTACGGGTTATGCTTGTGATGAAATGTTCAAATTGAATGTTGAGATTAATAAACCATCTACCAATTCGGTTTACATGTTGTCTTCTATTAATTTTTGACATGCTCGCTTGTGTCATATTAACAGTAAATATGTGGAAATCATGAGTAGTTTAGGATTAATTCCTAAAGTGACAAAAAATTTTGAGAAATGTGAAGTTTGCAGTAAAGCAAAAATTACCAAGAGGCCTCATAAAAGTGTTGAAAAAAATACCGAATTGTTAGAATTATTTCATACTGATTTGTGTGAGTTTGAAGGAATTTTAACTCGAGGTGGTAACCGATATTTTATCACTTTTATTGATGTTTTTTCAAAATACACAAACTTATATTTATTAAAAAATAAAAGTGATGCTTTTGAGAAATTTAAAGAATTCCTTCTTGAAGTGGAAAATTAATTCGGTAAAAAGATTAAAAGAATTAGAAGTGATAGAGGCTTAAAGTATAAATCTCTAGGATTCAACTCTTTTGTTCAGTCATTGGGAATTATTCATGAGACTACTCCACCATATTCACCTTTATCTAATGGCGTAGCTGAAAGAAAAAATAAAACATTAATTGACTTAACGAATGCTATGCTTATCGATTCAGGTGCTCCCTCAAATCTTTGGGGCGAAGCTATTTTGATAGCTTGCCATGTGATAAATAGAGTGCCACACAAAAAGACTAAAATTGTCCTTATGAGTTGTGGCGGGGACATAAACCAAATCTAGGTTATTTGAGGGTTTGGGGTTGTTTAGCTTTGGTGAGGTTTGCAGATCCTAAACGACCTAAATTGGGTGAACGACCTACTACCTGTGCTTTTCTTGGGTCTACGTTGCATAGTACAGCTTATAGATTTTGTAATATGGAAAATAATATTATTTTTGAATCAGGCGATGCTATTTTTCATGAAAATATATTTCCTTTCAAATCTAAAAATAGTGAGGGTCAAATAATTTCTGAAAATATTTTATCCATGCCTAGCTCTTCTACTCCTTCTCAAGTTTTTCAAGAACAAGAAAATTCTCAAATCTAACCAAGGAGGAGTAAACGAGCTAGAGTTGAAAAAGATTTTGACCCTGACTATTATCTTTACAATGTAGACGAAATTCCTCTTACAGTGCAAGAAGCTTTATCATCACTGATGCTATTTTCTGGAGAGAGGCTGTAAATGATGAGATAGATTCACTACTTTCAAATAAAACATGGAAGTTAGTGGATTTACCTCCAAGTTGTAAAACTATTGGGTGTAAATGGTCCTTCGTAAAAAACTTAAACCGAATGGAACTATAGATAAATATAAAGCGAGGCTTGTCGCTAAAGGTTTTAAGTAACAAGTTGATCTTGATTTCTTTGATACTTTTTCTCCGGTTACTAAAGTTACATCCATTAGACTGTTGATTGCAGTGGTTGTAATTCATGATTTAAAAATTCATCAAATGGATGTAAAAATAGCATTTTTAAATGGAGATCTAGATGAGGAGATTTACATGGACCAACCAGAAGGCTTTGTGGAGCCTAGCCAAGAAAGCAAGGTGTGTAAGCTAACTAAATCCCTTTATGGTTTAAAACAAGCTCCTAAACAGTGGCATGAGAAATTTGATTTATGCATGCTTGAGAATGGCTATAAGACTAATGAATGTGATAAGTGCATATATTATATAACTTGTGAGAATGCACATGTGATTATTAGCTTATATGTGGATGATCTACTTATCTTTAGCTCTAATTTGCATATCATAAATGAGACTAAAAATATGCTTAATAGCCAATTTGATATGAAAGATCTTGGTGAAGCCAATTTTATTTTGGGAATTAAAATTACTGAGACTAAGGATGACATTTTTCTTGATCAGTCGCATTATGTTGAGAAAATTTTAAAGAAATATAACTTTCTAGACTATAAACATGTTGCTACTCTTTTTTATGCAAGCATACATTTATCTGTCATAACAAATGAAAAGGAAGTGATTAATCAAAAGGAATATGCTAGCATGATTGGTAGTTTGAGATATGCTACTGACTGTACTAGACCTGACATTGCATATGCTGTTGGAGTACTTAGCAGGTTTAGTAGCAAACCAAGTCAAGATCATTGGCTAGCCATGGGACGAATTATGAGATATTTATCTAGTACCAAAAAAATTATGGTTTGTTTTATAACAAGTATCCTGCGGTAATTGAGGGATATAGTGATGCCGATTGGAACACTTTGTCAGGTGATTTTCTCTCTACCTCGGATTTTATTTTTACCTTGGGTGGTGGTGCTATATGTTGGAAGTCTAAATAACAAACTATAATTGATAATTCTACAATGGAAGCTGAAATTACAATAAAAGCTGAGCTTATAGCGTTAGCTTCAGCATGTGAGGAAGCGAATTGATTGAGAGATTTGTTACATGAAATTCCTTTTTGGGAAAAACTAATTCCTCCTGTGTTAATTCGTTATGATAGCACTGCTGCTATTGGTCGAGTGAACAACCATTTTTATAATGGTAAATCCAGACCTATTCGAAGGAAACACAGTAATGTGAAATCCTATTTGAGTAATGGCATCATAACTGTGAATTATGTAAAATCTTGTGATAATCTTGCGGATCCGTTAACCAAGGCCGTGGCGAGAGATAGGGTCTGGAATACATTGAGGGGGATGGGTTTAAAGCCTATAAAATCATAAACCATGTATGAAGATACCCAACCTAGGGACCAGAGATCCTGTAACTAGGTTCAATGGGAAGAACAAATCATATGGTGGTTGTAAAAATGCACTCTTTAATATTTTGTTATCCATCCCTATGATGTAAGTGCATTTGTCCTGTAATGTTAGAGGGTTGAGTTTTTATACTCTTAATGAAATTTTGTAGCTCTTGTTGAGTGGGGTGTATCAATTACAGGAACATCCTCGACAGATTTTACCTATGTGAGCATGAAAGTGGGGCCGCTTTCTATGAGAATAAGGCTTATTCTCAAATATGCTCATGAAAACTAGGATTAGCACAAGGCCGTAATGTGCTGGCTATTAAAGCTCATGTCAACACCTGGACTATTATGTGTGAGCAATAATACTTTATTTCCCCTAAGCAGTCATAGTTCAAGTCTGAGACCACTACTGACTCTGGAGTAGAGGTTGCTATTTCACTAATGAAGATTCAATGCAGAGCATACCTTCATAATGCATACTAGTCTATCTTTGTTTGGTAATCTCTCTTGTCTTTGTTGATATTAAAATGAGTGGGGGATTGTTGGTCTATTTTAATAACTTTTATTTATTTATTGATTTATCTTATTCATGAATGGAGAGTAATTAGAATTCATGAACTTGGTGGTGAGTTAGTATTTGGAGTTACTCCATTTACTCTAGTTTAATGATCATCTTTATTTTTGGTGTAACTTGTATGGTCCTAGTGGCCTATAAATAGTCCCTCTCATCTACTCTTTTCCAAACTAACACACACCAACTATTTTCTATACAAGAGAGATTACTAGCAAAGAAGGGTGTTTCCTTGGTGGAGCTTTGGGTTCACCATCTTGTGCAGAGTTGGCCTGAACCATATGACAAGTGGTCGGGCTGTTGTATCCTGGAAGGGACAAGTCATAGTTTTGTGACTGCTGTATCGGTATTTGGGTTCTTCCTACTGCAGTGGGGCTCGATCTCCTTAAAAAAACGAGATATCCGTACCTCAGCCTGATCTATTTGTATCTCATTTTCTTTACATCATTTATCAATAAAATATAATTTTTTCTGGTATTTTCACCAACAATATGTAAATCAAGGGATTTATGGATAGGATGTAGTTAGAATTAGTATGATTGTTATGTTTCTATAGGGGTGTAAATTTGGCCCGCTCCGGCCCAAGTAGGGCCTCGCAGGCTCCTGCCAAAATTTGGGCCAGGCCGGCACGCAGACTAGAAAATTAGGCCCAGACTCAGGGGATATTCAAGCCTTGGGTGGGCGTGGGCTCAGGCTAGACCGGTGGGCCTAGGCTTAGGCTTGGGCTTGGGTGGGCCTGAACATTTTTTTTTGTTTTTTTATTTTTTATACCAAAATTTTATTATTTTCCACTAAAAAAGACACTGGGCCTCGGGCCTTGAGTAGGCCTTAAGTGGGCCGAGGTCAGGCAGGTTGGGCCCACGAACTGGGTCGGGCTTCAAAATAATGGCCTAGGGTCTTGAACTAGGCTCAGGCCGGCCCCACCATGAGCCACAGGTGGGTTTCGGACCGCCTACGGGTTGCGGCCCATTTTTACACTCCTATGTTTCTAGTACCATAAGAATTAGTTGTGTTTTTTATTTTATAAATAGGTGGTTAGGCCCAAGTTTATGATATTCGAGAATTATATCTTATGAGTTTGCGAGATCCCAATTGGAGAATTGATATTTGAGAATTGTTGTTGCGTTTGTTATCCCAATTGGAACTCGCTCTTTAATGGATTTTTTTTAATTAAATCCATTTCATCATTTTGGCATCAAATTTTCATTTTACCTCCTAAACTTTACCTCAATAATCAATTACACCTCAAACTTTTAAGACTTTCAATTTTACCCTATTGTTTTTGAATTCGTATCAATTTGTCCCCTAACGTCACATTTAAACAAAAAAAGGTTAAAAAAAATTACATTTTGAAATCAAATTTCAAATTATATATTCAAACTCACCCTCTCCTATCCAAACTTACTATTTTTCCTTTTTGCACCTCTACAACTCCGCCGGCTACCACCGCTAGCAGCTAGACCTCCTCCTCCTTTCGCCGCGTGTGCCTATTAAACCTTTGGCCCCACCACAACAAGTGCACAATGCATAGATCTGGAAGCTATACCCAACTTCCTCCTGCTCTCATTCACTATCATCAGTACCATTTCAGCTGCCTCTGCCGCCATGCCATTCTTTCCTACCAACCCATTTGCCTCCACCTCAATAATAAACAAATCAAAATCGATTCAATTACATAGAAACCCATAAAATAAAATAAAGTTACTCTATAAATAATAACCAAATTGACATGAAAATTCAAAGAATCTACAAAATCTAAAGAGAGTTTTTAGACAGAGAAAGAAAGACTTACATTAGTTCAAAAAAGAGAGAGAGAGAGAGAGAGAGAGAGAGAGAGACTCACATAGGCAAATCTTATTTCAAAGAGACTAAAGAAGAAAAGGAGAAGGAAGAAAAAGAAGAGAACCCCACAAGTGGACATTTTCTGCTCTATGTTGCAGAATTTGAGAGGTAATTTTGTAAAGGGGGTGATGTTTTTTGGTTGAGAATTTGAGATGGGTTTTGATGCTTTTTGTTTTATAATGTGTGGGTTTTGATTTTGATTTTGATTTGGTGTTTCTCATAAATAAATCAGTTGGAATGGGGATGAGGTTCGAGGTTAAGCCTTTAATGACGAATGAATTGTCACAAACCCATGTTTAAATTGAGGGTTTTGTGTAGATATATGAATGAGAGAGAAAGAGGGTTTGGGAACACGGAAGAATAGAGAGAGAGTGTGAGATTTTGGAAGGGAGGATTTGCACATTGCAGTGGAAAGCACCCACATAAGGCACACACAGCGGAGGGAGGATGAGGACTAGTCACCGGCGGTGGTGGCTGGTGGAGTTATAGAGGTGCAAAGAGGAGAGATAGTGAGTTTGAATGTATAATTTGAAATTAAGGGTCAAAATGTATTTTTTTTTTTTTTAAAAAAAAAAAAAAAAACCTTTTTCCGTTTAAATGTGATGGTAGAAGGTAAATTGATATGATTTCAAAAATGTTGGGTGTAAAATTGAAATTATTAGAAATCTGGAGGTGTAATTGATCATCGAGGCAAAGTTTGGGAGGTAAAATGAAATTTTCTCATGAGAACTTTAACCATAGATTCTTATTCTTAGTCTATGCATTAATTGCATATTAGAGAGAAAAATCAGCCATGTGGGGCAATTTTTCTCTCTCTACTCTATTCTCTCTTTGGTTCGTCTCACTTAAGGTCAGTATTCTCTTTCCAACCGACACTTTCTCCTTCCTTTTTCCTATTCCCCAATGGGTGTACAAACCCCAAAAAAGGCATTTAACTAGAATATGAAATCTATGACTGAGATTCATTCATGAAGTAGGCCCACAACAATAAGATTAAGGTTGTGTTTGGGTAAGTTTTCTAAAAAATTCAAAAACCCCAAGATATTGATTTGTGATTATGTGTCAATTCTAAACAATAAATAACAATCCAAATCAAATAAACAAAAACAAATTGACAAAACGATTTAACGCGAAAAAATCCACAATTTGAGTACCTCCAATTGTGATTAAAAACAAAAACAAACTACGGGCTAATGCCACAAACAATTCACTAAGAAGACAAAAAAAAAACTTACACAAGTGTACCCTCAATTATCTAGCGAATCCATGCCTAAATTGAACCGATCGCAATGTGCCTCTTCTACCACCGTCTTCACCTTGGAATTGTCTTGCCCAACATTGAATCCATAATGTTGATGTCGATCCACGACGATGAGTCATTTCAGAATCCATCAAAGTTTCAAGCCCAAGTTCCTCAGAATCCACTGAAGAACTACTCTCTCTTTTGTGAATAACAAAAAACAAACAAACATTTGATAATATTGATATGAAGTTCACGGATTCATTAATCACTCTTAAATCATCAAGGAAACACTTATAAAGCACTCTCCAATATAAAACGCTTTGTTTTTTCTTTCTCTCTAAAAATCTGGACGGCTCAAACCCTAATAACAGCAAATTGCGCATTTTATAATAAACTAAATTGCGTAGACTGATCGAGTGCACACTTCACCGCTCAAACGGTGTGAGTAAAGGCGGTGCAAAATATATAGGCTGACCGTTTGAGTGCAACATTTACTGCTCAAGTAGTAAAACTTGTTTTCCAGAAGTTCAGACACTCTGCAAAAATATTAGATGATCATTTTCTTCCCTTGAGCGCACAAATGACTACTCGAGCTGTCAAACAATTTCGACTGCATTTTTGTTTTTTACTTTGGAGGCATTGCCCTTTGATCTCGCCTAGGCGCTGCTCGGGACCCGCCATAAGATGCTGTTCCTTGGACCTCCACGAGCTGATCGAGTAGCTTGATCCTTGTGCATAATCAGCGAAGTGACAAACATGAAAGGATCAAAATCACAAACTGTTCTGCATAGGCACAATTCGGGTTAGATCCGAATCTAAACACTCATATACTCACTGAAACATAAGAGCAAATAAAATTACAATTGAAAGGAGTTTTGTGAAATAGGATTGGCAATTATAAAAACTTAACATTTTCAAATCAATTTTTGAGAGTTCAGAATTAAAATTTGTTTCATTTACAATTTTTTCAAAATCGTTTTTAATCACCTTTTGTATCTCTTCTATTTTTCTCTCACATCCTACACATTACTTAATTATTTTTTCTCTCTCATCTCTCGTTCTCTCATAAATTATTGCTAAAACTTACAATTAGTGATTTTTTTTTTTTTTTAATTCCATCAATTCATTCATTTAGTAAACAAGTCCAACACTTAAAAAAGAATCGAGTAATACTTTAAATAGTATTACTCTGCTTTTATATAACATTATAATGAATATATTAAATTATCGAGTTGAATTAAAAAAATTAAACTTCTTCAAAATTTGTTTAAAATTACAAATAGTGTAATCCAATCTAAAACGATTTTGATTTTGAAAATTCCAACGCAAACACAGTTAAAATGGAGAAACGGTAAATAAGTGAGACATTCCTAAAATAATTACATTATAGGTAAAATATTTTTTAATATAAATCTAATACACAAAAAGACTTATATTATACATACAAAAAACTTACACCACCGTAAAAACGAAATTATTTCTTCACGGGCCATTGAAACACAACTCGCCTATTAAAAACCCTACCCCAGTTAAAGCCTGCCCTGGAAGAGTGACACAATTTGCAAGACAGCTCATCAAGAAAATTCCAATTAGGCCACATTCAAAGTGACCATTTTCATTTGCCATCACCAAGTTCTTATTACATAAACCCAAAGCAAGTAAACAAGGACAACAAAAATAAAAACAAAAACAAAAAGACATGCACACAAAAACAAATTTAGCATTAATTAAAGCTCATGAGCTCTTCTCCTATGGTCGGACGATTTGTATCTGCTGCTGATGTTGCATCTTCTGAAGGTTCAGCCTCGAGCAAGACCGGACCATCTCTCCGGCAAGCGGGATCACCGGAATGTTATCGCAATTGCATATCTCGATCATGAAACCATCTGGGTCGTGGAAGAACAGTTGATCAACGTAAATTCCACCTTCCTCTACCTGCCGCCTCACGTAGTCGATTCCCATTTCCTTCAGCTTCTTCTCCACTGCTGTCATGCTCTCACACTGCGCAATAAAATCACAATTAAAAACCTTTGCGTTCTTTCTTTTTTTAATTCAATCATAAAAATAAAAATAAAAATAAAAAAACACACACACAAACTAAAATTATTATATTTATTATTTATTTATTTAAGATGATGTGACATAAAACAAACATTAGGATTGTGCTGATGATAATTAGGTTTCATGTTAAATCAAATTTTGTATGCAAGCTTTACTTCAATGAAAGTTACGTATATTTCGGTTTCACAGACACAAGTCCAAATCCAAAACCCCTTCCAACCTCAGGCTGAGCTGGACTTGATTAGCAGAGTTTTGCAACAAATTATTATTATTATTTTTTGTCTTAGTATTTATTTATTTTTCAAATAACATTTAGTGTTTAATTTTTATGGTATTTCAGATTAAAAATCTTCAAAAAAATATACTCTATGAACATAGAACAAATATGTAGACTTATTTTAGAATAAGATTAGAAGTTATTTTACTAAAAAAAAGAAAGTTGCTATTGAAAAACCCAATCAAAAGTTGTTGCCAAATGGGATAGTTGCTTAGAGTTATTTGTTTAAGTTAGAGTTTTCTAATTCTCAAATTAAAATTTCAGAAATATTATGTATTAACAAAATTCTTAAAAATACCCATAATTTAAAATCAAAATGCCTAAAAGGGGACCATGCTTTAAAATGTATGGTGTCGATGTAACTTGGTGGGAGTGTGTCACTTTGAATAGTATGTATTACATTTTGAATCAATTAAATTCACATATTCCCCCGTAATGTGCACGTAGAAAAAAAAAAAAAAAAAAAAAAAAAAAAAAAAAAAAGAAAGAAAAAAAAGAAAAAAAAGAGAGCATTGATTTTCAAAATTTTCTTTGTTTTTTTTTTTTTTTTTTTTTTGGCTTTCATTGCAAAAAATGAATTCCATTTTAATTTTTATTATTTTAATTAAATAAAAAAAATCTATTTATAGCTGAAAATATATATATATATATATATAATGTATTAATATATCTAAAAGTGCATAAAATTATAAAAATGTGCTGAAATGTGTAAAAAAATGAATTCAAATTATAAAATTTTTGTCATTTGGTGTTTATGATCCTTTATATAATATCAATTTTAAGTCTTAAATCTAATTTTAATTTGACGTCAAAGCACAAGTTTCTCATATCAATCAGACTACATGTAAAAAAAATTCACAGTAATTCTGACAGACAAGACTAAATTGAAACCAGAGTTAAACATCTAAAATTATTATGGTAGAAATTATAACAAGGATGAAGCTTTCTCTCCATTCCTTTAAATAGGAGTGGATAGTCATCATGGGCTAATTTTGTTTATTTTCAAACAAATGAATGTATATTCTTAAAATTATAATTACCATTTATTTTTTGAATATGATTAATATTATCAACTCAATTTTTTATTTTTAAAATGATAAGAGGTTAGAAAATAAATGAATCGGATCATCAAAATAGACCCATATGATTGGATTAGATGAATTGAGTTTAATGAAAACTGAAAGATAATTCAATTTCTAAGAAGCAAAATAAAATTTGAATTATGCCTTCTTGCCTGCGTCGATCGCTGTTGTTTGCGTCTCCATTTGTAACACAATTCACAGACTATTATTAGCAGCATCGCAAATATTTGAAAAGTATGACAAAAACATTAATCAATCAGTGGTAGAAATTACCTGAAAAGAAATATGATTGTCCTTTGGATCGATTTCTCTTTTCTTTGGCATGTTTTCTGGATCTTCTGACTGCAATAGATGTATTCCAATTCCATAACTGAACAGCCTATACATAATCCACACACACACACACATATCAGAAAATCTTAGCAAGAAAATAAACTTCAAAACTTTTCCCGAGAAAAAAAAAAAAAAAAAAGTACAGAGAAAGTTTATATTCTAATTTCTAGGTGGGTTTGTTTCGTTTTCATATGTATGTATGCATGCATATACATATATATATATATATATATATCCAACTTCCAAGTTCTCATAAACCAATTAAGAAAAAATCATAGCAAGAAAAAAAAATCATAATCGTAGCAAGAAAATCAACATCAAACTTTTCCCGAGAAAATAAAAAGGAAAGTACAGAGAAACTTCATTATATTCTAGGTGGGTTTGTTTTCATATATATGTGGGTTCTTTATTTTAAGCCTACATAAACTAATTAAGAAAGAAAAAAAAAAATCATAATCTTAGCAAGAAAATCAATGTCAAACTTTTCGTGAGAAATAAAATAAAATAAAATAGAAAGAAAGTACAGAGAAACTTCATCATAGTGTGTTTGTTCATGTATATATTAAATTTCCAAGTTTTCATTTATCTACGAATATTATACCATGCTCCATCAAAATCAAATGAGCAAGGCCTCCTCACAGGAATGAACCCAAGAATATTCTGGTAAAAATCAATGGAGTTCTCAACTGATCTACAAACAAGAGAGATGTGATTCAAAGAGGTCAGGTGCAAAGGGTTTCCCATGTTTTCCTTAATTTTCTCGAGAAAGTTTCTGAATTTTTCCAAGAGATGAAGATAGGATTAAAGGGATCTAAGAAAGAGCGAATATCAAGCAAATGAGATACAAATTATAGAGAGAGAGAAAGAGAGAGACTAGTAGTTGAGGAGAGAGAGAGAGGGAAGATAGCAGATATTTGCGGGACTTCATGAGAAGATACTGAAGGCTGTTAGAGCTGGTTCTATATAGGAGACCTGAAGGCCCTCTTGTTCGACACGTGTGCTTCATGAGATGTCCACATGTTGGATATACTATGTGTCTGCCACGTAGACTGACGCATTGCTGACTCGGATCACGAGCTCTACTTCTGCCTACCAGTTTGTACGGATTCAATTTGTATTGTGTAGTGTTTGTCAGGTATCATTTTAAAAAATGCTATGCATGATTCTCGTTTCATCTTACATGAACCGACCAAGAATTTTAATATATGAAAAATTAGCCAAAAGCTATTTGGGATTTTGAACAAAGAGGTTCAGATATTGTTCTTCGTTGCTTATGTGGACATATGCTGAGAGTTTCTCTAATGGCTTCAATAAAATTTGGAAAAATTCTATTTCTATACAATTAGTTAGTTCAGGGCATATATTTTCTCAATACACACTCCTATTAATTTGATTATTAATTAATTTTCTCAATTCACACCCAAGTTCCAATTACACTCCTCACTCATAACCACTGTACACACACCCCCTCTCTCTCTCTGTTCTGCGGAGAAAAACAATTGAAATGGCTATGAAGCTCAATCCCATCACTTTCCAGCACCAGAAATACCCTTCTTTTGCTCTTCCACCAATGGCCAGTCTCAGATCTCCCAAACTTTTCATGGCTTCTACGCTTCGCTCTGGCTCCAAGTTAGTTCTCTCTCCTCATTTTTCACCTTTTTTGACCGACCCACATGCCTTCTGAATTCTCATTTGAATATTTGGATCTGGGCTACTGATTTTTGCCACTGAATTAGCTTTGAGATTGTTGATTTTATGCTGTTCTGTTGCGATCTTGATCTGTGTCCTGTGTATAATGCAAGAACTGTATGATTTTTTATGTTATTTGTTGAAATAATGATACACACAAATAGATATTCAAATCAGGAGAAAAAAAAAACATCAGGTATTTCGAATTAGCAATTTTGTGCTTTGTTTGTTTATTCAAAATGGGGTTTTTCATGGATTGGTTATTGTAATTGAATGATTCAATTGATGCATGTAATTCTAATTTAGCTTAAATGCATTTGATTCTACTGTTGATCTGTGCTTGTTATTCAATTGTTTATTTCTTGAATTCGGCCTGTTTTGATCTGAATTTTTTATTATTGAAACAGGGTAGTTTCTGTTTTGTTTCTTTCTCGAGTGTTTTGTGTTTTTTTCTATCTATGCATGTACGGTTTTTGTTTGTCCTTTTCAGTTTGTTGCGGTGTATATATTGAGATTTTTTATTTTTTATTTTTAAAGAACGTGTATAGAGAATTTTTCTATATAATATTATAGGTGTTATTGAATGTCTATTATTGTAATTTTTATTTAGAATATAATTGTCATTAAAGTAATATTTCATTAAGTGTATGCCTTGAGCTAAATAGGTGGGCGGAAATAGAATTTCCCAAAAATTTGATCCCATTAGTGTCAACTATTAGATTGTTTTGAGAGCTAATTATTTTATTTGATTTTTTAATTTTTATAAAAAGATGGGTAAGAAAATAGAGAAAAGCCTTTACTTTTTGATTTTTTGATTTTTTTTTAGTGGATTCAGAGAACCTGTTGTGACTAAGGTCACAACAGGGGGCTGTGGTGCCTCAATGAGAGTTATTTTAAATCTTTTTTAATAATTCGAGTCGTTTATATTGTAAAGTTTGTCAAAAATAACAGTTATACAAAAAATCAAGTTAATTGAAAATCTACAACCCTATGATCAGATTATAATTATTTTTAAAAAAATATATTAAGATCATATGAACCATTTATTTTTGTAAAAACAAATGTTCTTGTGTTACGGAACTATAGATGTCCAATCAATTTTATTTTTTATACGGCTAATCTACTAAATGGTTCGGATTATAGAAAAAGATTCGAAAAACCCCCCATTGAAGCATCACAGCACGCTACTATCACCTTAGTTCATATTTGTTTGGCTCCATAAATTGCCAAAACAACCCTTATTAGTGTAGATAAAATTTGAAATTTTAAAGGACAAAATTCAACTGATAGATCATGAAATTAGATAGATAGATAGATGGTATGAGTTTACAACCATCTTTTTTTTTTTTTTTTTTACTTTTTGTTTTCTTAAACGACGAAAGTCAGTTGTTAGTTATTAAATTAGCACTCAATGAAAGTTAGTCTCTCTACTCTTACAAAACATCAAGTGCTTACTTTATAATTTAACTTCCCCTTATATTAGCACCATATTAGTTTACAACCATCTCTCAGCATATATTGACACAAATATATACAAATGCGTTTACTATTGATACTTTGTACTTTATCTTGTTTGGATGCTGCAACTTAATTATCATTCCAACAATGTTTTAGGATTAAATTTTTTTTGTCAGAAAATAAAAATTTTATTGTAAAAAATATTTGGAAATTAATTCTTAAAATATCAATCCAAAAAGTCAAAAAATAACTTTTACCAACGAAATTTTGAAAATGTCAATAATAAATGCATTATGGACAACATAATTCAGTCCCAAATGGATTTATTTTTGACAAAAAAAAATTGGTTCCAAACAGATAGCAATTTAATACTAAATGTCTAATTTTGTAATTAAAAATAAAATAATAATACTTATGACCAAAAAAAAAATTTATTTGGTCCATAAAAAGTAAATTTTTTCTTAAATTTTTGTCTCTAAAACCTTAGGCCCGTTCAGTTTGGGATTCCAAAACAATTTTTGAGAGCCCAAATTTGAAAGTTCATTTGTTTAACTCTATTCTTGAAGCTATTCTCAAAATTATTATTGTGACAACCCTCACCACTGTTTACTGATAATACCACTGATTACTGCTAAACTGTGACTAAACATGATTAAGTAACTGATTTGACTGACATTCTGAACTGATTGATTGAGTGTATTAGTTTAAACACATTTCTATCTGTTTGACTGTTAATTGATCTGTTCATGTTTTAAGTTTGAACTGTAAATTGAAGACCTTATCGACGGCCGAATCTGAAACCGATTAATGTTTTATGTTAATTAGAATTTATATGATTTTATGGTAGATTTGATTGAAATGTGATTTGGAATGATTAAATTAGATTAAATAAGGTAAATTACATTAGTTGGCTTGTTTACCAAAATGCCATAGAAGTGGGCCACTTTGTTAAGTCTTGTTAGAGCTTATGTGTTGCATCATTTTTTTTATTCTTGAGACCCAAAACCGATTAAGAGAGGAGAGTAGGAGGAAAGACTTGAGTTCATCGAATTGGCTTGGAGAATTAGAATATTTTGAGGATAATTGCACAAATTGAGCTTCTATTCTTGAAATTGAGGACCTAGGTGTAGACACCCCATTTTTGACCGACCTTAAGACTCAGACGTCACCCGATTGAGCGCTTGGTGATGTTGCATATTGTGCTCGTTCTGAGGTTGCGGAGTCCCGGCTGCGAGCCTTGCCTCCGGACTCTTTTTGTGCTTTGCCTCGGTTTGCGAACTAGGCTCCGTTTTCTCTGTTTTCTCTTCCCAAAGAGAGGGAGAGGTCTCGTAGATCATCTCTCAGTGGCCGTAGGCTACGTTTCGTGGTCGTAGGCCATTTTTCCCGTTTCGGAGCCCGGTTCCCGGTTTTCGGAGCCGTCAGGCCGAGTGCCTCGGTTCGGGACCGCCTAACCACCTCCGTTCGCTCCGCGTTTTTGGCATGCATCTTATTTACTCCTTTCGAGGGACACTGTGGTCCGAGAGATCAACTTCGTGGTCGAACACCACTCCCGTGCCTAACAGTCGATTTTCGGGCCTCGAACTGCGCGTTTCGACCCTCGAACCTTCATTTTGCATCGGTTTTGGTTCATTTTTGGCAGGGACCTCTGTTTCATCACTAGGAAGGTCATAGAAGGGTGGGAGACCAGTAATTGTTTCACAGCAACCAGTTATATTCCTTCATCGCCCTCCGTCGCCCGTTTTCTCTCACTTCAAAACCAATGTTGACCACCCTTGGGCCATTTTCTTCAACCCTAACCCCCATATTTGTGATGTACACATCTGGGAGGCCACCAATATTTGGTGGCCGGCCAGTAATTCCTTTTGAACCCCTTTGAAAAATGGGTTATTCTCTCTCCTGTTTTACTGTTGCAATTTTTTGACCACAGGGTTGTATTGAGAACACCTGGAAGGCCACCAATCTGTGGTGGCGGCCACTAATTTGACTTGACCTGTTTGACCCTAGCCGCCGGCCATGGGGAGAGCCGGCCGGCCACCTTCAAGCCCAAAACCTGGCCGGCCTGATTCCTTGCAGTGAGTGCATCTCAGATATACATCTCTTTTCCCCCCCAGATTTTGTATCCGGTGGGCCTTTTTTTGGGGGGAAACTTGAATTCATTTCCCCCCCATTTTTCCCCCCATTTCTCCCCCTCTCTTGCCTATAAAACCAGCCTCCCCAGCTCTGGTTTAAGGGTTAGAAAAAACCCTTTGGAGCCTTGTATTACACCTCTCTCTTTCTTTCATCTCAAGCATCTAAACCTCCTAAGTTCTACACCCTTCTCTTCACCACCACCTAGCACCACACCACCACTCCATTCCAACAGCTAGGAGGGTCTTCTCAGAGGCTAGGAGGCAGCATTTCTTGGTCCAAAGGCAGCCAAAGACTTGGTCTATAAGGGTGAGCAACATTTCCCTCTTTTCTAGCTCATTTTTGCAAGTTTTCTTAGCCCTTCTTACTTGTATATTTAGCTCCGGCCATAAATGAAGTAGCATTTTTTTGAGCTCTATTTCATCTTTCATTGCGGGTATCTCACTATTTGAGGCCTCCATTTTGCACTTGCTTCATTATCCCTCTTGTATGCCTATTTCTTGTGTAGCATTTTAGGCCTGTGTATAATCCGTTTTGAAGCATGTTTTAAACTGTAAATAGGCTTATTTTGAGCCCTTATTCAACATTGTAGAAGGGCTCATCACTGTTTGAATCCTCCATGTGTCACTTGCTTTGATATCCACTTTTGGCTCCATTTTTTGCATGATTTATTAGCCTATTTGTGCTTCTGTTTTTTGGACTTTGGTCCGAACTGAAAATGGCCATATTTTGACCCCCTATTCATGTTTCATTAAGGGTCTTTTGCTGTTTGAGGCATCTTTTGTATACTTTGTGTTGTAGCTCTCTTTTTGGCCTCATTTTTGCATGGTTTTTTGAGCATACTTGTATACTGTTTTGGGTCTGGTACTAAACTGTAAAAGATCATATTTTGGGCACCTCTTCAACATTGTTGAAGGGCCCTCACCTGTTTGGGACCAGCATGCATCAGTTGCTTCTTTGTCTCCATTTTGGCCCCTTTCTTGCATGAGAATTTTTCCATACTTGTGTTTGTTTTTGTGGTTTGTCATAAACTGTAAAACATCATATTTTTGGCCCCTCTTCAATATTGTAGAAGGCCCTTCTCTGTTTGGGGCCAGAATTTGTTAGTTGCTTCTTCATTATCTCGCTTTCGGGGCCATTTTTGCATGCTAATTTAGCCCTATTTGTGCCCACTGTTTGGCCTTGCTTTAAACTGTAAATATGTTTTTTTGGGGCTGCCTTGCTTCTGTATTTACACTTTATGTTCAAATTATGCATGCATTGCATAGCTATAGGTCATTCCGTATGCCTAATTTCATGTTTCGGGACTCGTCCCATGCATCGGGTGTATTTTGCATTTTGCCATCTTTCGGGGCTGTTTGCATCTCATTTGCCTCTGAAATTTATATGCTAGTATGTCATATTCCATGTCCTTGCCATGTCTTGTTAGAGTGGCATTCCGTGCCGTAGGTTCGGTCTTCGGTTTGCGTGCACGCGTGCACGCATCTCGAGTTGTCTCATTTTCATCTTATGGCCTCCTACGTGAGTGTGGCTGAGGTCCACTTGTGTTAGTGTAAGTCCATATTGCATTGTGTATGCCATTTCATTTCATAGCATTGTGTATGCTAGGTGTATGTTAGTGCATTGTGTATGCCATAATTACCTCGTGCATCGTGGATGCCATTTCATAACATTGTGTATATTAGGGTGTATCTTAGTTTGCATTCATGCATGTCATGCATATTGCATTGTGTTCGGGGTAGGAGTTAGCCGGGCACGGGAAACGAGGTGCGTTTCGTACTCCGAGTGACGGAACGTGTCTCAATTCCCAGTCCCCGACACTCCGGATTATCCATGATGGAGTTAGGTTTTGTCGTGTTTTCATGTGCATTCATTCCATATCAAATTGTGCAATTCAACTCCTCGGCCATCATGCATCGAGATGCGTGATTGGTGGCACGAGGATCAAGGCATGCATACATTTGTGAAAATACATTGCTATGCCCCTTTCCTGCTCTCTGTTGCAGCAAATCAAGAATCAGCAGTCTTCCGAGGCTTGGCACGCTTTCCAAAAAACCATTGCAAAACAGAGGCTAATTGGGGCATCACAGTGGATTTCCGCGCAAAGGCAACCCGGACATGCATCATTCATCATCCGAAGTAGAATCAAGGCAGTCCCTGGCTTGCATGCCAGTATTATTATTTTTTTCTTAGTTAATTTGTAAATTAATTAAGAATTTGTACATATTTGGACTGTATTATTTGGATTATATTATTTGGACTGTACTATTTATTTGGACCCTCTGCTGAGGACATAATTGTAATAAGTGTGGTGAGTGTGATGTATGTCTTCCAACCCCACGTCTTTCTTCTTCCTTTTATTTATCTGCTTATGATGGTTAGATTAGGGCATATTTCAATTAGCATCCAGTATGATAGCATGTTTGCATTCATTCATCTGTCTTGCATGCACCGGGCTCGCGCATTATACTAACTGCATTTGTATTTCAATTCCAAGTTGAGTACTTGTTAGCTGTAGCATTCCATATGCCATGTTTAGAATAGCCGAGCCTGCTATAGTCGCATTATTGCATGTGTTGCATTAGGCATTTCTGTATAATTAGGATCATGCATGTTTTCTAATCAGTTTCTGTTTTGGCTTGGAGTACTCGGTGAGTTTTTATGCTTTAGCATCCTTGCATGCGTGTGAGTGACTGCCATGAATAGCATGCTTACCATGAGGCTATTTGCTTATGTGATATAACTGCCTGAATGCTTGTGGGTGAAGGTTGGGTTATTTGGATTGGAACAAATCATTGACTGTGAGTGTTTTAGCCCACTGATAGTGGCAAAACCATCTTTTCTAAGCCCACCCGAGAGTGGCAAAATCTGCATTTTAAGCCTACCTGCGGGTAGCAAACCATCTTTCAAAAAACACAAACATGAAATGTTTTGTTCCAATTCAGGCGACCCGTCTATACTTGTATGCTATGCGCATCACATAGTAAATCTAGGCTAATAACCGGAATAAGAGCATACAATGTTTTCAAAACTAGATATCATGGTTAGTAGAGGCCGATCTTTGATCGGGCGAGCGGGGGTGCTCACGAAGTGACCTTCCCCAATCGTACCCAAGTTCTCGAGCCGAGTGATGACGGACACGTGGCCTTAGGCAACGAGTCAGGGTTTCCTAAATTTTCCAAAATAAAATATTTAGGTGGCGACTCTGTATCTGGCAAAGCAGTCCATGTTTGGCACTTCTTTCAAAAATCTGTTTTCTCAAAACGATTTGCCGGGTTTGGACTCTTTGGTTCAGATTAAGAACCGTGACACAAAATCGAGTCCGAACTGTAACGAGGTCCCCCGCGGCTTGTTACAGTTTTTGGCGACTCTGCTGGGGAATTAGAGAGCTTGACTCGAACTCATGATATCTGATTTTGACTACACTTGTGTGTTTCTTTGCATTGCATTTGCATTGGTGCGCCTAGGACACCGTGTTTGCCATCTGCTATTCCTGAGCGGTTTGCCAGAGGCTGCTTGCCATAAGGCTTACCGGTTACGGGCTCTGCCAGTATGGGAACACAAACCTCGGTTTTACCGGGGCACCTTTTTGACCATTCGACCTAGTGCATATCGAAATCCATAGTGACCATTCCAAACTAGGACAGGTTGCTTACCCGATATAGTTGTTTGAAACCGCTGCGTGTGTAGTGAAACCCTAGCTCCTAACAAATAGGATAGGGAAACCCTACCCCAACATAGGGGTGTTTTGGCTCTCACTTATCTGTTATGTGCTTTAGAGTGCGTCTCTACAGGAATGCATGTATCAGTTCGCGAGTTTGGACATCAGGCCTATGGGCACCAATTCAATATTTTGGGATTCAGTTTTACCCGAGGGTATCAGATTTGAGGCAGAATTTTTTGGGGGCAGAATTCAGTAGAGGGCATAGTCATCCTGCTATGCTCGTATCTGTTTTGGTGAAGTTGAGCTGAGGTGTTGTCTGTTTTCTCTTTTGCTAGGTAGTCTTGGAACCATAGCTTCAGAAGGCTCCGATATCCCCCGGGTACATTGGACTAGTGCTGATAGACTTTGTTAGGTCAGAGACTCAATTTAAGGGAAAATCAGTGTTCCTTCGCCAGAAACAGGGTAAAAGGGCCAGTCAGGCACAGATCACCAATTCAGCAGTTACCAGATCAGTGGCCCTTAACAGTCGGACTGAGGTCTCAATTGTTGCCATAGAGATAGATCTACCGGTCAGTCAGATGGATCAGCAGAATACATCAGGGATGGAGGCAATGATGCGTCAAATGCAAGAAACTATGAAACTCATGTAGCAAGACGCTGTCCGCCAAGCGGAATTTTCCAAGCAGCAGGCTGCAATCATGGCTCAGCAAGCTGAGCTCATCACTAGGTTGCAACAGCAAAGTGGAGCGTCTGCTTCACATCAAGCTCCTCTCCCCCACCAGGAGCTCCAACACCGGAGAGACACCAAATGTCCAGGCAGATACGAACATTCCAACAGGGCCGGCTCCGCCCTCAATTTTACCTCAGCTGTCTAAAACACCTACCAATCTACCGGACTCTCCCTTCGAGTTCGAGGTCGACCCTACAGCGTTGAAGTTGAGTAAGCTTGAAAGTTGTTCAAAAATCCCAGGGGTAAAGTCTATCCCGGACATTGAGGACGGGTACACCGACGCAGCTGTAACTCTGCTGGACAGGTTCAAGATGCCTCACATCGACCGTTTTGACGGGTCAGGAGATCCCATGGTCCACCTGAGTTTGTTTTCAGATGTTCTGCGCCCGATGGGCTTGACAAGATTACAGAAGCTCTCCCTTTTTGGCAGGACCCTGTCGGGTATTGCGGCCATCTGGTACGCCAAATTGGAGGATTCAGTGAAACGAAGCTGGGAGGAGATGGCCGAGGCCTTCGTCGCACAATATTCATACAATACCCAGATCGAGATCACAACCCGTGATCTCGAGACGACCAAGCAAGAGCCGAAAAAGGGCTTCTCTGACTTTGTAACCCGCTGGAGGCCAAGGCCTCAATGATGACCATTAGGCCAACGGATAAGGATCAAATACGGATGGTTGTACGCAACCTCCAGCCCAAACTAATGCAGAAAATGATCGTGCTCCCCTTCCCTACCTTTTCAGATTTGCATGAGATGTGAGTACAGATCGAGGATGCTATGAAGCAGGGCCTCATTGACCAGGAGAAGGAGCAGCCTAGGCGGGCGTTTTTTCCGCAGTTCGAATGCGACCACCAGTGTGATGCAGCTGCAAGATCTTCTGAAGTGGCATGGTCACCGCCACCACATCAAAAAAAGCTACCCCATTCACCGGTGCATCCGGAAGTAGCTCACAGACGGCCAAATATCCCCCCCGAGTCAAGAGGGTTTTCACCCCACTTTATATGCCTTTGCCAAAGGCTCTAGAGGCCTTAATCCGAAAAGGACATCTGAAACCATTGGAACAACGGCCTTTACCTGATCCTCTCCTCCAAAGCATGACCATACTAGGTACTGTTGCGTACCATCAACAAACCGGTCATGACACTGACAGTTGCTTTCGTCTGCACCATGATGTACAAGATCTATTTGACAACAAGGTCATCCCCGGCGCCAGTCCAGCAAAGTCTATCGCACTTGATTAGTGAACTTGTGGGGGATAATGTGATGTGATCGAGGGATGACCACCTGCGGGCAGCACTCAGTTTACTCCAGATATGGTGGATGGCATGCACTGTTTTGAGCATTTGCGAATGCTAGCTTTTGTGCTTTCTGACTTGGGTATTGGGTCAGTCTTGTTGTTTTGTTTTTGAGTCTGTCTTTTTGTTTGAGTCAGTCTCTTTTGTTTTGGGTCTGTCTTGTTGTATCGAGTCAGTCTTGTTGTATAGGAGTCGGGTGATTCCGGGGGGGTGTTACCTTGGGCGTCACCATTTTGTTTTGTGTTCGCCTTTTCGTTTTGTTTTGAGTCTGTTTCTGCCAGGGAGCCAGTAATGCCAACAGATTTGAATGAACAGCAGTAATTTTCACATTCTTGTGCTCACTTCTGTCTTGTACCAGCTGTGCCAGAAGTTTGAATGAAATGGCAGTATTTTTCACCTACTTTTCTGTGCCTCAAACTCATTGCATTGACCTAAGTTTTTCAAAACCTTTTGAACACTGTGGTGAAAAACAAAGAGGAAGGAATTCCTCGGATTTGTGAAAATTTGATCAATTGAGAGGAAAAGAGGCGTGCTAAGTCCTTAATGAATGAAATCATACTTGTTAGCGTGAGTACTGAGAAGGACCCTGGCTTGATCCAGACTGGTTTCACACTATCTTCAGCGCAAGCGATTTGTCGCTTTCTTAAAAATTTTCAAAACAAAATGTTTGCCGGCGGTCCTGCGGAGACCTGTGTGGAATCGCTCTTGAGATTGTGCACCTAGGATCGCTCTCAGCTCGAGACTCAACCACTTCGCTTCCAACCTTGAACTTGAATTCAGAAGATTCAACGGTCAAACTACGATGTGAGGCCTGTTGGGCCAGATTTGAAGCAGCCCTCGAACAAGAGGCCAGGAAGTCGGATCAAGAAGATCAGAAGATTAGGAGAAGCTGGCAAAGCTAGAACAGAAGTACCCTCGAACTAGGGGCAAAGATATCAGACATGCTCGAAGAGCTGAAGATGAGTCCTCTTGCAAATCAACAGCCACTCTCCTGGATACGGATGGCTTCGAAACCCTACAACCATTTGGCATGGACCAAGCTACACTTTTACCCTTGAGAGGCTCGCTGGGCCGAAAACCCGGGAAGGGCGACCCAGGCAAAAGTTAGAGCAAGAAAAGAAAAAAGAACGAAAAAAGAAAAAAGAAGAAAAAGAACAAAAAAAGAAAAAGAACAAAAAGAAAAAAAAAAGAAAAAGAAGAAACAAGAAGAAGAAGAAAAAAAAAAAAAGAAGAAAAGAATTGA
The DNA here is from genome assembly GCA_030407325.1 of Camellia japonica. Taxonomy (NCBI): domain Eukaryota; kingdom Viridiplantae; phylum Streptophyta; class Magnoliopsida; order Ericales; family Theaceae; genus Camellia; species Camellia japonica. Next base: position 64,328,517 of record JAPPVO010000059.1, on the reverse strand, counting down.
AAAGAGAAAGAAAGAAGAACAAAGCTCGCAAGGTCGAAACCCGCGACGGCGCCTTGGCAAAAGTTAGAGCCTAAAAAGGAGAGGTTAATACCCGAGTGTACCTTAACCCCGAACTACGTAAGGCTTGATTCCCATCTCTGGGATACGTAGGCAACTTCATTCTGAAGTCCAGCCGTAAAACAATTCAAATTCAATTGTGTCCATGCGATGGTTCTGGTCATCTTTGTCTTCTCTGTATCTGAGAGTCTGGTTGTGTTCATCGCTTCGAGGACTGACTACAATGCGCTGCGGCATCATCCAAACAAGGGGCAACTTTCCGTTGCCATTCAAAACGCCGCGGTGTCATTTCAAACAAGGGGCAACTTTCCTTGCCATGCAGTGTCCTTCAGACAAGGGGCAATTTTTCCATTGCTGTGGGTCCGAGGTTGTGCATCTCAAGAGTAGGTTCCGTGCTCGCTGAGCAGTGGCCGTTTGCAAAAAATAGTTTTTGAGAATTTTTACTAAGGTTGACTAATTTTCTCGAAAATCATTCCATCTTTTCCAAAACTGGACCATTTTCTTGGACCCAAAAAAAAAGAAAATTCTCAGTGCTCATAGCCTGACTCGCATGATTTCAAATCAAAAATTGAACAAGCATGTTAATCTAACTCTCATTTTGGTCAAAATTGTTTTAGTAGAAAGCCAAAACAAAAAATGGTCGAAATGATGAACTAGGGGCACAGTTGAGTCAGGTGTTCTGTCTTTTCCCCCATTGTCAACATACTCGCCAAAAAGGGCACCCTATTCGCCAAGAAGGGCATCATACCTGCCAGAAAGGGCACAGCTGAAGCTGTCAGTAAAGGGCTGAAAGCTCTCTCAACCCTCCAAGCAACGAGGTATCAATCAATCCAAACGAAGCACGAACTGGAATGGGGCAAGATATTCCACTCCATCACCTGGACAGATCTTATCACGTCCAAACTCCCCAGCAAAGCATCATCAACTGTTGTTAGCTGCAGTTTTGCTACATACCCAGTTGTAGCGCAACCCTTCTATGGAGGAATTCACTAGCTGTGAACGGAAGAAAGAGAATCTAGCAGCATGCTAGGGGCAAGAGCCCGCAACTTCCTGTTTATCCATTAACCACCCAGGGGAGGGATTGAAAAATGAGAGATTGAAGAATAGAGAGATGTGCGATGAGAGAAAAAGTGAGAAAATGGCTTTTTCAGAAAACAAGAGATTGAGTGCCAGAGTGATGTGAGAATCACAAATGAGAAAGGGTGGGAAACACTACCCGGTGAAACAGGCTCCCTGTGCACGTCTGAGTGTCGTGTCTTTTTTTGTTTTATCTCGATTCTTGTTTTGAGTCTTTTCGAGTGTTACTCGATGTGTCTAGGTTGTGCCTTTTATTTCCTGTTTGAGTCTTTGCTGTGGTTCAGTCGTAGCTCAATACCCCAATCAAGAACTCATCTCTCAATTTCAAAAATAAAATCATTTTGCGCTCAGAGTGCCGTGCCATTCCCTACATTTGCGCAAACAAGATTCGTTCTTTCGTAAAACCGCAAGGTTCAACCCAGGCCACGTGAGAATAGTAAAGCAAGGACCTATCTGAAGCTATGTGGTTTTCCGGACTGCAGAGCAAAAGCAAAAGAGGAAAATGTCGGGTATCTGAGTTTGTTTCAACTTTAGTAAGTTCCAAAGACTACATTCCGTGTGTGCCTCTTCCGATTTTGCCAATGCTCCGAAGTATGAGTGTGCCTCTACCTCAAGCTCAAGATCAAGTCTGCTTCAAGCCAGAATAGCGATCAGAAGTGCTCTCCCTGAGTACCATTCCCTGCCAAAGGCATCTTGGCTGTGTTCACGATGAGTTCCTAGGAGACCAACTGCGACGGTGGAAACTAGAGTTCGAATGGCTGTAGCCTAGAACGCAAAGGTTCGGGATTTCCGAGACTAAAGTTTGGTTTATATACTCAAGAGGCGTGCCCTCGGCTTGAAATCTGTATGGAAGCCCCATAGGTTGAGATAGCGTGTATGCACCTCAATTCTGGATACTGAACCAACCTAGTCTGTCACCCATTGAAGAATAGGGAAAGTTGTGAATATGATCAAGAAGACAAGCAGCAGCCGTGGCTCCTACATACAGATGTTGTTACTTGTCAGCATTTCAGAGCCTTTGTACTGCGAGTTAAAGGTAAAGTGTTCGAAGAGCACGAGGGGAGATTCCCGTCGGAGAAGAGCGGTTCACCGCCACACTCACCTCATGAGGTGCTTTTTAAAGCGTCGCTTTGTCCATTTATTGCTTTCCTTAAGCATCATGCATTATAATGCACTGTACCTATCAAGTCTCTTTCTCAGTCATGCATGATATTGTATGTACGGTTCATTCAAAGGAGTTCCGTTTGAGATCATTTATTAGTGTATCAATCACACTTCATTCATTTTGTGTATCAATCACACACATCCTCATTTTGTGTATCTATCATGCACATATTCACATCATCACCTTAGTGTATCCATCACACTTGTTCACTAAGTGCATCTATCACACTTCGTGTTCACCTTCAGTATATCAATCATACTTGTTCACTAAGTGCATCTATCACACTTCGTGTTCACATTTAGTGTATCTATCACACTCTGTTCACATAGTGCATCTATCACACTTTGTGTTCACTTTTAGTGTATCAATCACACTCTGTTCACATAGTGCATCTATCACACTTTGTGTTCGCTTTTAGTATATCCATCATACTTGTTCACTAAGTGCATCTATCACACTTCGTGTTCACCTTCAGTATATCAATCATACTTGTTCACTAAGTGCATCTATCACACTTCGTGTTTACCTTTAGTGTATCCATCACACTCTGTTCACATAGTGCATCTATCACACTTTGTGTTCACTTTTAGTGTATCAATCACACTCTGTTCACATAGTGCATCTATCACACTTTGTGTTCGCTTTTAGTATATCCATCATACTTGTTCACAAGTGCATCTATCACACTTCGTGTTCACCTTCAGTATATCTATCATACTGTTCACTAAGTGCATCTATCACACGTCGTGTTCACCTTCAGTATATCAATCATACTGGTTCACTAAGTGCATCTATCACACTTCGTGTTCACTTTTAGTGTATCAATCACACTCAGTTACATAGTGCATCTATCACACTTTGTGTTCGCTTTTAGTATATCCATCATACTTGTTCACTAAGTGCATTTATCACACTTCGTGTTCACCTTTAGTATATCAATCATACTTGTTCACTAAGTGCATCTATCACACTTCGTGTTCACCTTTAGTGTATCCATCACACTTGTTCACTTAGTACATCGATCACACTTCGTGTTCACCTATTGTGCGTCTATCACACTTTGCATTTGCCTTTTGTGTATCCATCACACTTTGCTCACTTCATTCATTTAGTGTATTAATCACACTTTGTTCATATAGTGTATCTACCACACACTCGCTTTGTATCTATCACACTATGCCTACTTTGTGTATCAATCACACACACTCGCTTTGTATCTATCACACTATGCTACTTTGTGTATCTATCACACGTTCGCTTTGTGTATCTATCACACACTCACCTAGTGTATCCATCACACTTTGCTTCATATAGTGTATCCATCACACTCACTTCACTTTGTGTATCTATCACACGTTCGCTTTGTGTATCTATCACACACGCTCGCTTCGTGCATCAATCACACGCTTCGTTCACCTTTGTGTATTTATCGTACATGTTCGTGAAGATTCCATGATTTTCTTACATCCTTTCTACATGAGGTATAGTTTGGTTCGAGTTTACTTGCTTGCCTAGCATTCGCTTAAAATGTTGCATTTATTTTGCATAATTGTTTTTACAGCTCTCTTTGCATGATCATGAGTGATGTCCGGCTTCACGAAGTGTATAAGTCCAATTTTCAAACCGGCTTCGCGTAGCGTATAAGTCCAATTTTCAAACCGGCTTCACGTAGCGTATAAGTCCAATCTTCAAACCGGCTTCGCGTAGCGTATAAGTCCAATCTTCAAACCGGCTTCGCGTAGCGTATAAGTCCAATCTTCAAACCGGCTTCGCGTAGAGTATAAGTCCAATCTTCAAACCGGCTTCGCGTAGCGTGTAAGTCCAATTTTCAAACCGGCTTCGCGTAGCGTATAAGTCCAATTATCAAAATCTTCCTGCATATCATTTTGCATCCTGCCCCTGAACTACACTGGTTTGATTCCTTGCAAAGGGATACGTAGGCAGCCTGCGGGCACAACCATTTATTTATCTATATTTTGTTTGTTTGTCCGAGTCTTCGGCCTTGTCAAAAATGGGTCGTCTCTAGGCTTTGACATTCACTCCCGTCATTCTTATGACTTTCGAGTTCTGTCAAAGAGGGGCAACTGTAGACACCCCATTTTTGACCGACCTTAAGACTCAGACGTCACCGATTGAGCGCTTGGTGATGTTGCATATTGTGCTCGTTCTGAGGTTGCGGAGTCCCGGCTGCGAGCCTTGCCTCTGGACTTCCGGACTCTTTTGTGCTTTGCCTCGGTTTGCGAACCAGGCTCCGTTTTCTCTGTTTTCTCTTCCCGAAGGGAGGGAGAGGTCTCGTATATCATCTCTCAGTGGCTGTAGGCTACATTTCGTGGTCGTAGGCCATTTTTCCCGTTTCGGAGCCCGGTTCCCGATTTTCAGAGCCGTCAGGCCGAGTGCCTCCATTTTGCACTTGCTTCATTATCCTTCTTGTATGCCTATTTCTTGTGTAGCATTTTAGGCCTGTGTATAATCCGTTTTGAAGCATGTTTTAAACTGTAAATAGGCTTATTTTGAGCCCTTATTCAACATTGTAGAAGGGCTCATCACTGTTTGAATCCTCCATGTGTCACTTGCTTTGATATCCACTTTTGGCTCCATTTTTTGCATGATTTATTAGCCTATTGTGCTTCTGTTTTTGGACTTTGGTCTGAACTGAAAATGGCCATATTTTGACCCCCTATTCATGTTTCATTAAGGGTCTTTTCCTGTTTGAGGCATCTTTTGTATACTTTGTATTGTAGCTCTCTTTTTGGCCTCATTTTTGCATGGTTTTTTGAGCATACTTGTATACTGTTTTGGGTCTGGTACTAAAATGTAAAAGGTCATATTTTGGGCACCTCTTAAACATTGTTGAAGGGCCCTCACCTGTTTGGGACCAGCATGCATCAGTTGCTTCTTTGTCTCCATTTTGGCCCCTTTCTTGCATGAGAATTTTGCCAGACTTGTGTTTGTTTTTGTGGTTTGTCATAAACTGTAAAACATCATATTTTGGGCCCCTATTCAACATTGTAGAAGGGCCCTTCTCTGTTTGGGGCCATAATTTGTTAGTTGCTTCATTATCTCGCTTTCGGGGCCATTTTTGCATGCTAATTTAGCCCTATTTGTGCCCACTGTTTGGCCTTGCTTTAAACTGTAAATATGTTTTTTTGGGGCTTCCTTGCTTCTGTCTTTACACTTCATGTTCAAATTATGCATGCATTGCATAGCTATAGGTCATTCCGTATGCCTAATTTCATGTTTCAGGACTCGTCCCATGCATCGGGTGTCATTTTGCCAATCTTTCGGGGCTGTTTTGCATCTCATTTTGCCTCTGAAATTTATATGCTAGTATGCCATATTCCATGTCCTTGCCATGTCTTGTTAGAGTGGCATTCTGTGCCGTAGGTTCGGTCCTCGGTTTGCATGCACGCGTGCACGCATCTCGAGTTGTCTCATTTTCATCTTATGGCCTCCTACGTGAGTGTGGCTGAGGTCCACTTGTGTTAGTGTAAGTCCATATTGCATTGTGTATGCCATTTCATTTCATAGCATTGTGTATGCTAGGTGTATGTTAGTGCATTGTGTATGCCATGATTACCTCGTGCATCGTGGATGCCATTTCATAACATTGTGTATATTAGGGTTGTATCTTAGTTTGCATTCATGCATGTCATGCATATTGCATTGTGTTCGGGGTAGGAGTTAGCCCGGGCACGGGAAACAAGGTGCGTTTCGTACTCCGAGTGACGGAATGTGTCTCAATTCCCAGTCGCCGACACTCCAGATTATCCATGATGGAGTTAGGTTTTGTCGTGTTTTCATGTGCATTCATTCCATATCGAGTTGTGCAATTCGACTCCTCGGCCATCATGCATCGAGATGTGTGATTGGTGGCACGAGGATCGAGGCATGCATACATTTGTGAAAATACATTGCTATGCCCCTTTCCTACTCTCTGTTGCAGCAAATCAAGAATCAGCAGTCTTCCGAGGCTTGGCGCGCTTTCCAAAAAACCATTGCAAAACAGAGGCTAATTGGAGCATCACAGTGGATTTCCGCACAAAGGCAACCCCGGACATGCATCATTCATCATCCGAAGCAGAATCAAGGCAGTCCCTGGCTTGCATGCCAGTATTATTATTTTTTCTTAGTTAATTTGTAATTAATTAGGAATTTGTACATATTTGGACTGTATTATTTGGATTGTATTATTTGGACTGTACTATTTATTTTGACCCTCTGCGCGAGGGCATAATTGTAATAAGTGTGGGTGAGTGTGATGTATGTCTTCCAACCCCACGTCTTTCTTCCCTTTTATTTATCTTCTTATGATGGTTAGATTAGGGCATATTTCAATTAGCATCCAGTATGATAGCATGTTTGCATTCATTCATCTGTCTTGCATGCACCGGGCTCGGCGCATTATACTAACTGCATTTGTATTTCAATTCCAAGTTGAGTACTTGTTAGCTGTAGCATTCCATATGCCATGTTTAGAATAGCCGAGCCTACTATAGTCGCATTATTGCATGTGTTGCATTAGGCATTTCTGTATAATTAGGATCATGCATGATTTCTAATCAGTTTCTGTTTTGGCTTGGAGTACTCGGTGAGTTTTTATGCTTTAGCATCCTTGCATGCGTGTGAGTGACTGCCATGAATAGCATGCTTACCATGAGGCTATTTGCTTATGTGATATAACTGCCTGAATGCCTGTGGGTGAAGGTTGGGTTATTTGGATTGGAACAAATCATTGACTGTGAGTTTTAAGCCCACTGGATAGTGGCAAAACCATCTTTTCTAAGCCCACCCGAGAGTGGCAAAATCTGCATTTTAAGCTTACATGCGGGTAGCAAACCATCTTTCAAAAAAATAAACATGAAATGTTTTGTTCCAATTCAGGCGACCCGGTCTATACTTGTATGCTGTGCGCATCACATAGTAAATCTAGGCTAATAACCGGAATAAGAGCACACAATGTTTTCAAAACTAGATATCATGGTTAGTAGAGGCCGATCTTTGATCGGGCGAGCGGGGGTGCTCACGAAGTGACCTTCCCCAATCGTACCCAAGTTCCCAAGCCGAGGCAACTTTGGTGATGACGGACACGTGGCCTTAGGCAACGAGTCTGGTTTCCTAAATTTCCCAAAATAAAATATTTAGGTGGCGACTCTGTATCTGGCAAAGCAGTCCATGTTTGGCACTTCTTTCAAAAATCTGTTTTCTCAAAACGATTTGTCGGGTTTGGACTCTTTGGTTCAGATTAAGAACCGTGACACAAAATCGAGTCCGAACTGTAGCGAGGTCCCCCGCGGGCTTGTTACACTAGGGTAGGAGAATCATCTTCTTGAACTTGTATTTAAGTTGTATCTTGCATGTTTCATGGAAGTTTGGTGATTAGAGTCTAGAATTGGTTCAAAATGTTGAATTGAAGCTTATATCATGCATGCATATACATGTTCTAGCATTTTGAGGTTGTTTTCATGGAAATTGCTACATGCATGTCCATATCTTGATTATAGTTCATGAATTCATCATGTTTTTTGGAAGTTTTGACTCATTTGATTACGTATTGGAAGTTTTGATTTCAATTGAACACATGCATGTTACATACACTTTATGTTCTTAAAGTTTATTTGAAATTGTATTTAATTGACTCACCTTTGGGTTTTGATTTTGCAAATTGATCTTCAAAACATGTCATATTATGAGTTTTAAAGTGTTTTCCAGAAAATTGGCCCAAAGGAATCGAATTTGATGCTTTAAATGTTGAGTTTTGTGCTTGGAAACAAATCTGGAAATTCCAGATTTTGGATCCACGCTCGAGCGGGAAACTCTACGCTCGAGCGTACACTCTAAGTACATGCATCCCGCTCAAGCGGGTAAAGTAACGCTCAAGCGTGAAATGCGTCTATCCAGTACTTTTCATATGTTTACAGTCCGCTCAAGCGAGGGAATGCACGCTCGAGCGAGGACTTGTGTCTCACGCTCGAGCGGAGGTCGAGCGCCTATCGAGCGTGAATTGCATGCATCCAGCACTTTTGCCTATGTTTGCATTCCACTCGAGCGAGGAAAGTCCCGCTCGAGCGGAGCTCCTTTATCTGCATGTCCACTCGAGCGTAGAAAGACACGCTCAAGCATGGACCCCTGTTTCAGCAAATTTTGAAAAGTGTTTTAAAGTGCATCTTTGCATCCTCTTTCTATTCTAGACATTCCTAGGGCATGTTTAAGGCATCTTAATGAGTATATTGATGTAGAACCACACCGAGACAATTTAGGGACTAAGTCATTGATTCCCAAGTGTGTAACTTAGTGTGTGTTCATTCTGTAACTGTGCAGGGTTGGCATCCGAGGACGCTCATTAGCCGCTTATGGCCCAGTGCTCTGTGAGTAACAATGTTGTAAAGATATGTTCAATCATGAATATTTTCTGAATGATCTACTGTACTGCTTTTTGAAATGATATTTCTTACTGAATGAATGATGTCTTATTGATGAACTGTACTCGTGATATCCATAGCAACTTACTGTTACTGTACTGTTACTGTACTGCTACTATCACAGAGATCTCTGTCGGTTCCCATGTTGGAACCACTACTGTTTACTGTTATGATGGCCATCAACTGACTGTTCGGTCTGTTAAGACCTACTGTACTGTTTTGCTATTGGATATACCACTTATAACTGATATGGTTTCTAAATGACTGATATGACTGTTTAATGACTGAAAGGACATTCATTCTTAACCTCTTTACACAGTTGTTATTCACTGGGTTTTAGCTCACTGTTTATATATATATATATATATATGTAGGTGTCCAGGCACCGGATCGGAGCTAGGAGCGTTGGGTTAAACTCCCTTTTTGTCAAGCCAACCAACGTGCCTCACTGCGAGGTTCCAAGTGTGTTCAAGCTTAGGCTCGTTTGGGGTGTCTCAGTTCACCCTTCTGTCTCTGTTTTGTAATACTGTATAGACTTGTACTGTACTGTTATGATAGGAATTTGGTCCCTAACCTGAATGCCTGTATATGATGTATGTACATACTGCTTTTGTTCCGAATGTGAATGTGTTATGAAAAGTCTTTTTGCATACAAACTGTCACAGCTCATTGGCCATCTTTCATTTATTGTTTTGGCTTCCGCCAGCCTCTATACTCTGAATTACTGTTATTACTGTTAAGCAGGCCTTTGGTAATCACGGATTACTGGTCGGTTACGGTGCTAAACCCATAGGGGCGGGTTTGGGTCGTAACAATTATAAATTTATTTCTATTCCCAAAATTATTTCAAATCTATTGCAAATTTATCTCTATTTGCAAAACTATTTCAAATTTATTCCAAATTTATTTCTATTCCCAAAGTTATTTCAAATCAAATTTATCTCTATTACTAAAGCTGCATTAATCTAACCAATATCTATGTTGAAGTTGTAGCGATCCCAGTTTAACACTTTGCTAAGTATGTCGGGGATCAAGATGCCCGGTCAACTCGCTGGGGTCTAGGGGGCAGCGCCCCTTAGCGGGTCCTAGGGCAGCGCCCTGGCGGGGTTGAGGGGTAGCACCCCCAAAGCAAAAATGCAAAATGCATTAGAAGTTGCTTGTTCGCTCGAGCGGCCGTTTATGCTCTCGAGCGGAGAATGTTTGATTCCAAAAGTTTGACCTATCTGCAAAAGTACTGGGAAAGTGTATTTGATGCTCGAGCGGGGCTTTCCATGCTCGAGCAGACCATGTTATATCAATTCATGAATCTGATATTTCAGATCACTTTTGTATATCTCTCTCTCTAAAAACCCTTTCCTCTCCCTTCTCTCTACATTTCCCTACGCCAAATTGGATCAAAACCCTGATTTCTCAATATCCATTAGAGTTCTACCATAAGTTCTTCATCAAAGTTGGTTAACTTCTCGAGGGCTTCGTTGTGTGCGGTGAAAATCGAGTTTCGACACCGTTAATTTTGGGGATTTCATCTCATTTTTTTTTCAAAACTTGAGGTAGGGATTTTCTTAGAGTTATATATATATTTTTGCAAGATCTATATGATTTTCGAAATCATCTTTCGATAGCTTTGAAAATTGATTGTTGATTCAAGAAGTTAAGCGATTTTGAAAGTCGGTTTGTCTCTTGTTCTTTTAAAATTATCTTACAGGTTTTGATCTTTGTTGATTGAAGAAAAGATGATTTTGGAAAGTTTTATTTCAAAAGATTTGAGTTGTATAGTTTTTGTGAGAAAACCTAAAATTTGGGGATTTTTTTTAAAGGGGACTGAAAATCCATGAATGATATTGTTATATTTATTTTGTGTGTCAAAATAAATGGATGTTTGGAAAATTTCTTATTTATATTTATTAAATGATGAATTTCATGGAATATGAGAATTGTTGTTCATTTTAGAAATTATTATTCAAAATATTGAAATAGTCTTGAAATAATTAATTATCGAGGATACTTGAGAAGAGGGAATTGTGTTATTCCTTGGATGATGAATTGGAATAAAAATATTTATAGTCATCTTGTGTTATTGGCATATCAATTCATTTGATTACATTAAACTTTGAAAGTTGATTTGAAAACTTGCATTGAGAAAAGAATGTTGAGAAACAAGTTTTCATAGAATGGTTTTGGGATAAATACGTTAGTAAGTCTTGATAGGTGGTGTAGATGATATTGAATAAGTTGGCTTGAGAGTTCGGGATGAAAGATCGAAAATCCGCACAGATAGGTGTCGAGCCTTCCGGTTAATACCGGTAAAAATGACAAATTGGTAGTACTTGTATAGTCTACTTGCAGACACCGACCTAGGGATTATCAGAGTCATATTTACCGCCCTTGAAATAAATTATTAAATTTTGAACAATTGAAATTACATGATATCATTGAGCATGATGGTTTTCAAAAGATGAAAATGTAATTTATCTTCAAAAAGGGCATAGCATGGCATGTGCATTTCATCTCTTGAAACTTGTATAAAATGTATATACTTTGTTAAGAATTTCCTACTTTGTTTTATACTCACCCTACGAGATTTTTGTGTAGGAAAAGATGTGGTGATTCCATCTAACTAGGGGCGTGGAAGTATGTATGTTGGGAGTACAATGCTCTCATTTTACTGTGACTCTGTGTGTAAGCCAAGGGCTGTATTTGTGTGGGTTTGAATAACCATTTTGTATAACTAGGCTCAAGCCTTAGAAACTTGTAAACCCTTTGAGGTATTTATTTGTTTATTTACTTGTTGTTGGATTAATGTATTGTTGCATGAAAAACTATTGTATCATGTAATATAAGTTTGGAGATTTATATTGGGTTTTTCTTGAAAGAGTCATGATTGTTGTCTTATATTTGGGCTATAAATTTGGGACGTTACAAAAGTATGCAGTACATTATGTTTTTAAGTTATTCGAATTTTTTTGAATGAAACTTTGTAAAGAAGTTATTTGTCAATCCATATAAAAATTTAAAACAAAATGAATTTGTATTTTGAATTAATAGAAAAATATTTTTGAAAATAGTCAAAAAAAAAAAAAATGTGTTAAAGTTAAATTTGGACAACTAGTGTGAAATGAGTAAATAATTTTTAAAACTTTGTTTGGTTTTGCAATATTCAAAAACAGTTTTTGAATTTTGAATTCATATACTTTTATTATAATGAATTTTATTTAATATACTGGCTTTTTTTTAGATACATCTAATCTAAATATGTACTTAGAAAATTTCAAAAAAAATGTGAAGAAATTTTTAAAAAACTCAATAAATACAAAAAAAAATACAAAAATGTATTAAATTTTTGTATATTTGTTAGTATTTTGTGATTTTTTTTTCATAAATTTTATATGTTTTTAAGTATATTTAGATTGAGTGAATTTAAAAACTGAAAAACATTGACTACGTTCATTACAAATAATAAAATATAGATGAAACTCAAAACTATTTTTCAAAATTCCAAAAGTAAAAAATTTGACTAATACGGAATACATTTAAATTAGGTGCATCTAAAGAGTTAAAAAAAAAATACTAAAATACGAAAAAAGTTCATTAAAGACAACAAAACACAAAAAATAAAAAATTCAACAACTCAAAATCTAGTTTTAAAAACTCAAAACCAAATAAGTTTTGGACTTTCAAATTTTTAAAAATTATTTTCAAAATATACAACCAAACAACTTTTCAAATTTTATAATTTTTTTTTAAAAAAAATTTAAATTAATTCTAAAAATCAAACCAAACGGACCTTAATTTGTTGTAATATACAACCATATAAACCTTACATGCTTTAAGGTTTTGTTTTAATTTTCTTCTGAGTCATATTTTCGTTTGGAGAGAAAACACCATGATACATACTTTTTTACATAGAGACACGCATTATTCTCTCAAATTTAATGGGTCAATTTCACTACGCAGATTGTATTGTGTTATTCAAACTTGTAATATACTTGTAATATGAAGCACGGGTGCGGGTACGAGTGTGGATACGTCGATACGTCAAAACTCAAAAAAAGTATGATACGGATATGGTGGCGGTACGCCGATAATTTTTTTTTTTTTTTTTTTAATTATGGTTAAAGGATCCAACCTACAAATTAAAATTTAATATCAAAACTAAAAAAAAAAAAAAAAAACTACAAAACTAAATATAATTGTCAAATGATCATAATAACTAATATCATTTTAAAATTAAAATTAAAATTAAAATAATTAAAAGTTAAAGTTTGATTTATCATTAAAATGAAATTCTAAATTATTATTATTTTTTTATAAACTTTTTTTCCCTTCAAAAGGATAAGTCAGTGTATATTATTATTATACTATAGAGAGAGAGAGAGAGAGAGAGAAGAGGGATGTAAATAAAAGAATACCAAAAGTCAGTGTATATTATTATACTGTAGAGAGAGAGAGAGAGAGAGAGGGGGGGTGTAAATAAAAGAATACCAATTTCCCCTTCCAACAAAGATAGAGAGGGTATAAATAAAAGCATACGGCCAGGTTCTCTTTCCAACAAAGACAATTGCAGACCCCTCTCTCTTTCTCTCTCTCTCTCTCTCTCCTCAAATCAACCCAACCCACCAGCAGAAATGGCAACATGTCGTCCGGTGTAGAAGCCGCTGGATCTGGTGATTACGATTGTCTCCGCGAAGCAGCTGAAGAACGTCAACTGGCGTAACGGCGACCTGAAGCCCTATGCAATCTTCTGGGTGGATTCAAATCGCCGCTTGGCCACCAGGTCCGACGATTCTGGCTTCATCTGGAATGAGGACTTTGTCCTCCCCCTTTCCCTCCCTTTCCACGACTCCCTCATCACCCTCGAAGAACTGAGATTGAAGATTACGATACCCCAATAAACCTAGGTTTGTATGTATTTTTAATATTACAAAATAATCCTCTATTTTTTGTTTTTTTAATAAAGAACATAAATAAATTGCTCCGGTACCCCTAAATCTCTTTACAATTTGATTTTTGCCCCGGCGTACACAAAACATACCCATAGCGTACTCCCTTCATACCCATGGCTTACCCACGCTGTACCCAAATGTACCAAACGTACTGGACCTCCTTTGGCCGTACCCGGTACGCGTGCAGCCGTACCGGTATACGTATCCGCACCCGGTACGTACCCGGTACTCATACGGCACCATTTTTGGAGTACCCATGCTTCATAGTACTTATACCTTCAAAATGTTCACCTTCTTAAACTATGTCATACATGCAAACTATCTTTGATGATCTCAAGGTAAATGTTTAAATGTAAATTTTCTAATTTAGTTATTACTACTGTTAGAATATATTATATTTTGTATATATTCCATATGAATGGATTATCATAGATGAATTTTTCATATTTAGGTTTGTCTCCTCCTATATAAAAGAGTTTTGCATACATTATTCATTATTCAATTAAGTATAAGAATTTTTTCTTTTCTCTTTTCTCTCTACCTTGCTCTCATAACATGGTATCAAAGCACATGGTCTAAATTTTTTCTTCTCTTTATTCTTAGTTTGTTTATCTCCTTCTTGTTCAGTCTTGTCAGATTGACAAAACACAAAAACAATCTCATATTCATCATCCAACGCCACAAACCACAGCCTCATTAGACCTCCCACACGCCTTACGTGTATACAGCTCCCAGTTGCCGACGTAAGTCCTTAGCTGCTTCTCTTTTCGCACTGATGTCAGCCCTATCCCGACAGTGCCACACATTTTCCTTGCTAATGTGCACCACACCTTCTCATGCTATCGTGAGCTGCATGTTTCTAACGTCATCACTGGCGTTTATCCTGTTCTCCAGTACACTGTGCCTCCCTCATTGTTACCTTGTGCAGCGCCTTCCTTTGCTAACGTGCATCGCGTGTTGCTGACATCACCCTCTTCACCGTGACGTTAGCCCTAGTCTCTTGGTTGACCAGTTCAATACCAACAACTTTGACCAACCGATTCACTACTCTTTTGGCCGGTTCTTCTCTAGTTCAGAATAGTTCCAGCCTATTTTCAATCTCCTGAACCTACTGGTGTGCTTTGTTTTTGGAAAATCAAACTCAGCAAAGCATCTTCTTTTTATTTCTGCTGTATTTGTGCATTATGGATTGTTCAGATGATGTCCATTCAATCTTCATTACACTATGGGTCCAATTATGTTCTCTAGGCCCAAGCTCTCTTTAGATTCATCAAAGGGAAGCGGCTTTCGCGTATTATCATGAGTGCTCTTTCCAGACCCATCTAGGAAGAAAAAAGAGATTGCCTATATTTTTGATGAACGCCTTGATAAATGGGAAGGTAAGAACTACCAGATTATCACATGGTTCCAGGCCACTTCTATTCTTTTCATTAGTCTTCAATTTGGTCAGTTCCAGGATTCCAGGATGCCAATCAAATTGATTCTCCTACAAAGGCAATTTGGGATTTCTTAAAGGAGCATTATCAGACTACTGGCCATGCTCACTAGTATCAATTATTACAAATACTTCATCACATGCGCCAGGCACCCAGTCAGTCCATCAATGATTTCTTGTCTTAGATGTCTTTGAATTAGCCCTTTCTAAACCTACATGGGTCCACTTGGAGGATGCACAAGAATTATCAGGGACTTTTGTAGTTTCTCATGGCTCTTAATACCATTTTTGAACCGGCGCAGGCTCCTCTTGTTTATCGTCTTCCACTGCCTACTTTAAACTAAGCCATCTCTAAATTACTATCGGAAGAAACTCGTTTTGGTATTCTTCAAACTCCAAAACTAGATTCAATTATGGCTAGTCTGGTTTCATGCCCACCACATAGTTCCTCACCCTTTCAGTCTCCAAGCTTATGCATTTACTACCACAATCGTGGCCTACTTGCCACCCATTCTCTTGTTCAATGTCCGGTCCATGAATGCTTGACTTGTCACAAGATTGCTCCTGGTCATCTTCAAAGCAACTGCCCAAAAGCTACCTTCACTACTTCTACTATGAGAGGGTCTTCTCGTTTTGGGTCCCAGTTTGGGTTTTCACATGGTCACTGGTCTGTTGCTGCTGCCTCTAAGGGTTCATCTTCTCACCACTCCACTGATTCTCCTCATCAATCTTTCTCTATGGATGATGTCGAATCCATTATCAAGCAGGTTCTAGTAAAATTTGATACTACTCCTTCCACTGCTCTCTCAGTCACCTCAAGTAACTCTTCATGTTATTTTAATTCTACATGCTGTAATCATATTACTTCTGATTCTACTCTATTTTCTTCTATTTCCTCGTTCTCTCTCGTTCCTACTATACATATTGCCGATGGTTCTCATATGTCTATTAGTTATACTGGTTAAATCTCTACTTCCACTGTGTCAATTTCTGATGCTTATCATATTTCTATTCTTACATTAAATCTTATCTATGTTGGTCAATTGTGTGAACTTAGTCTAACCATCAGCTTTTCTTCTAATGGTTGTTTGGTACAGGACCTTTAGGTGAGACAAATCCTTGCGATAAGCCATAAGCATGGACGTCCGTTCGAACTCATCTACCTTTGCATTCCACCATAACCATCTCATGCTAAACAACCCGCATTACCATTTAATGAAAATACCTATTTGGATTACCCTAAGATGGCACGTGGTGTATTCTAACTTTTGCAAATTTATGGTGGATAAGAGGGGCAGTGAGGGTCTCACGTAGAGGGAGTACCTTTGGAAGGCCTTGATTCTTGGCAGTCCATTGATGTTGTGGCTCTAGTATTGTCATGACCTGAACCCGCCCCTAAAAGTTTGGATCATAACCGGCCCGTAACCCGTAGATTACCGAAGCCCTCAAATGATCATACAGAATATTTATGCTAATGGGGCCATAAACGAAAGCGTATAATAAAGAGAAGTTCATTGAGTTGTGCCAATCATGAGCAAAAATTATGAAGATAATCTCATAACACATTAACACATTTACATGCCCAAGCAAAAATATAAGTGCCACAAGAAATTTACACATATTGTTTACAAACCCAAGACCATAATGGAAAAAACAAAATAAGGTCAAGGTGTTGTGTGAGTCAAAGAAAAAAATCCATTTCAGAGGCATGACTCGATTGGGTTACAAAATAGCTCTTGAAGCTGACTCTAGGGGTGTGCTCTATGCTGCTGATCACCTATATATGCATATATAATATTGGGTAAGCGAAGCTCAATGAGTAATAATACGGTAAAGCAGCGTAAATAGATGATCATAAGATTCTCACAATGTCCATAGTCATATATTCATAAATTCAAAATGGCCTTAGGTCCAATCATATAACAAACGACCTCAGGCCCAATCATATAACAAACGGCCTAGGGCCCAATCATATATCCAAATGGCCTCAGGCCCAATCATATAACAAGCAGCCTCAGGCCCAAACATATAACAATCGGCCTCAGGTCCAATCATATAACAACCCACCTCGGGCCCAAACATATAACAAGCGGCATTGGGCCCAAATATATAACAAGCAGCCTTATGGCTTGAATTTTCGTGCTCCTTTCGGAAGACAACTAGCCCCACAGTTCAGACTCCCGTGGTTCTGAATCTGATTTCACAAGTGCAATGTAAAACAGTGAAAACACAAAAGAGTCCAAATTCGGCAATTCTTTTGGAAAATCGCTGTTTGAATCAAATGCCGAAAATTGACTGTTTTGTCAGATTCAGAGTCGCTACCTAAATATTTTTGAAAAATTTAGAAAACCCGAGACTCGTGCCAAAGGCGATTAGTCCGTCATCAACAAAGTGTCTCAGTTAGGGAACTTAGGTACGAGAGGAGAAGGTCATGAATTGAGCACCCCACTCGCCCGATCAAAGATCGGCCTCTACTAATCATAATGTGATTTTTATTTACATTATATGCTCTTGTTTCGGTTTTATTAGACTAACTTTACTAGGTGACGCACACAAAAATGTAGACTAATTTGCAAGAATTAGAACATTTGATTTCGTGTTTTATTTGAAATCGTTTTGTGAATTTGGCACTTGAAAGAGTGGGCTTAAAATGGACATTTACTCAAACTATCTCAATTCAAGCAACTAGCCTTCATCTACAGGAATTCAAATAGTTATATCATTTAAGCAATTAGCCTCATGGAAGTATGCTTTGACATGGTAACACAAACATTCGATGCAAGATGCTAAAACATAAAATTACTCACCTAGTACTCCGAGCCAAAACAAAGTAAGCTAATTAGAAAATATGCATGCTCCTAATTAATGCAATATGACTAATCTAATGCACACATTTTGTATTTTTAATAGGCTCGGCTATGAACATGGAATATAATTTCATCCAAGAGATGCGATAAAGCACGTATTCAAGCAATGAATTTGAACATTGATATTGGGTTAGTATGATGAGCCGAACCTTGGATGCATGCAAGACAATGGATGCAAAGCATAAGAATGCTAAGTTTAAAAAAAAATGATGTTATATACTAACCATCGTAAGCAAGTAAGTAAAAGGCATAAAGACGTGGGGTTAAAAGATATACAACTTATTACATGTTGGCCCTCGTGCAAGAGGGTGCAAATCAATGTCCAAGAGTCCGAATTAAACTAATTATTATAAAACTGAATGAATGAATAAGCAAAGAATTAACTAACTAGGCTATAATTAACTAACTAGTTAATCTATTACAACAAAATAAACTAACCATCTAACGAAACATTGCTCCAACAATATTAATTACGACAATCAATAACTAATTACAATACTAATTCAAACAACCATGAGGCACGACGATTGCATGTGCAATACCTAGAAGTTTCTCTACCTGCCTTCCTTGGAATCTGTCCTATTTCACCTTCAATCACTGCCCTCTGCTTCTGCAAAACACACTACTTACCAAACATTGAAGGCCGGTCGGCCCCCAATAAGGCCCGGCAGGGCCCAAATAAAGCCGGTCGTGCCCTAATTTTCTGCAAAATCCTATTTTGTGCTCTGAGGTGAAAACAGTGCAGACAGAGTTATTCTGAGCTCTGTTTGTCCCTCTCACACTTCTCTATCATGGGAAAGCCTCAAGAGAAGGTTGGAATCATTTCTAACACCATCAATGAGCAATTGATTGCTTGATGATCTCAAATACAATTTGGACAAAGATCAATAAATGCAATGAATAACAACCACCCCTCTCTCTTATCATAGAGTGGACTCAGAGAGAGGTTGAGATGCTTCAAGGTTCATCAAAACATCATGAATTGATGTAAGACAACCCTTGACACAATGGACTCAGCATAACGTCCAACCGAACCCAAGCAAAATAATTCATTTTCTTTATGTGGGTTGGTTCATTTTAGCGATTTTTAGACCTTTCCATTCTTTAGTTCATTAAGTCCACTAAATAGAAGAAATGTCAAACGAGAAGTAATCTTTGGCATGAAAGAGAGACTACGCCTTGATGATGATCCTCCGTAGAGATTAAGCCATTGAGTATAGATCTCTTTCTCATGCCTTGAACAACAATTAATCGTATGAATAACTCTCAAACAAAAGAAAAGAAGAAAGAAGGGAAGTTATAGAAATGACTTAAGCGAATATTCACATGGGCGGCCCGGGGCGGCCCGTTGACAATGTGAATATTCACATTGACATGTTAACATTCACACTGATAAGAGTATAAAATTGGCCCGCGGCCCATGGGCGGCCAAAAGCCCGCCCACGGCCCGGGGCAGGCCCGGCCCGGCCCGTTGACAATATGAATATTCACGTTGACAATGTGAATATTCACATTGACATGTTAACATTCACATTGATAGGAGTGTAAAATTAGCCCGCGTCTCGTAGCTGCTCGAAACCCACCCACGGCCCGTGGGCGGCCCGGGGCGGGCCCGGCCCGGCTTGTTGACAATGTGAATATTCACATTGACATGTTAACATTCACATTGATAAGAGTATAAAATTGGCCAGCGGCCCAGGGCTGGCCGGGCCCGGCCCGGCTAGTTGACAATGTGAATATTCACATTGACATGCTAACATTCACATTGATAGGAGTGTAAAATTAGCCCGTGCCTCGTGGCTGCCCGAAACTCGCCCATGGCCTGTGGGCGGCCCGGGGAGAGCCTGGCCATTTTTTTTTAATTCTTTTTAATTTTTTCTACCAAAATTTTATTACTTTTCACAAAAAAAGACACTAGGCCTCGGACCGAGCCTTGAATGGGCCTTAACCGGGCCGGGCTTCAAAGTGATGGCCCAAACGAGACTTTCTCGGGCCAGGTCGGGCCGGCCCACGGGCCAAAAAATTAGGCCCAGGCCCTAGCCCTAGCCCTGGCACAAGGGTATTCGGGCTTTGGATGGGCCCATGGATCGAGCCTCGGGTCGAGCCGGTGGGCCTGGGCCTAGCCTCGAGCTTAGGTCGGGTTTGGGCGGGCCTGGCCATTTTTTTTTAATTCTTTTTAATTTTTTCTACCAAAATTTTATTATTTTCCACAAAAAAATACATTGTGCCTCGGGCGGGCTGGACCTCGGATCGAGCCTTGAATGGGCCTTAAGCGGGCCGATGGGCCGGGCCGGATATGCTCGGGCCCGGACCCAAACGAGCCTGCCCTGGGCCGTGGGCGGGCTTCGGGCAGCCCACGGGTCGCGGGCCAATTCTACATTCCTATCAATGTGCATTTTAACATGTCAATGTGAATATTCACATTGTCAACGGGCCGGGCCGGGCCTACCCTAGGCCGCGAGCAAGCTTCGGGCAGCGGGCAAATTTTACACTCCTATCAATGTTAATGTTAACATGTCAATGTGAATATTCACATTGTCACGGGTCGGGCCAAGCTCGCCTCGGGCTATGGTCGGGCTTCGGGCCGCCCACGGGTTCCCGGCCAATTTTACACTCTTATCAATGTAAATGTTAACATGTCAATGTGATTATTCACATTGCCAACGGGCCGGGTTGGGCCCGCCCTAGGTCGCTGGCCAATTTTATACTCTTATCAATGTAAATGTTAACATGTCAATGTGAATATTCACATTGTCAACAGGCCGAGCCAGGCCCGCCCCGAGCCGCCCACGGGCCGTGGGCAGGTTTCGGGCAGCCACGAGGCGCGAGCTAATTTTACACTCCTATCAATGTGAATGTTAACATGTCAATGTGAATATTCACATTGTTAACAGGCCGGGCCGGACCCGCCCCGGGCCGCCCACGGGCCGTGGGCGGGTTTCGGGCAGCCACGGGGCGCGGGCTAATTTTATACTCCTATCAATGTGAATGTTAACATGTCAATGTGAATATTCACATTGTCAACGGGCCGGGCTTGCCCCGAGCCACAAGCGGGCTTTTGGCCGCCCATGGGCCGCGGGCCAATTTTATACTCTTATCAATGTGAATGTTAACATATTAATGTGAATATTCACATTGTCAATGGGTCGGGCCCGCCCCGGGCCGCCCATGGGCCGCGGGTGGGTTTCGCGCCGCCACAGGACGTGGGCCAATTTTACACTCCTATTAATGTGAATGTTAACATATCAATGTGAATATTCACATTGTCAACGGGCCAGGCCCGCCTCGGCTCGCGGGCAGGTTTTGGGCCGCCCACGGGCCAATTTTACATTCCTAGCAATGTGAATTTTAAAATATGAATGTTCACATCATAAAATTGCTAACCGTTCAAAAAATATTTATAAGGGTATCAAAATTAAATATAAGGGCATAAGTGTCCAAGAAAATAGTGTAAATCAAGAAAAAGGACTTTATGGAATAAAACTATACATACATGGGACTAAATGGGTTAAAAAATTCCTTCGTGGACTTCTTGGGTTAAAATACTTCTAAATGGGATTTATCAATAATTTTCCCCAAAAAAATTCATAATTGTGTGTCGCAAAGCCGCAAACTTATCTCTCATCCTATATTCACACAAATGTAGGTGAGAAATGAGTTTATAGCCACACAAATATATAATAATAGATAAGTTTGTAGTATTACCATACGCGACAATAAATAATTTTTCTAGTAACATACTTACTAAAAGGTTTTATTATGTCTTGTTTGGTTTCTACAATTTAATAACAGCTATATAGACATCTATATAGCCATATTGTCATTTTGAAAAAAAAAAAAAAAACTATAGGATGCATCATTCTCACCTCAAATTAAATCCATCAATTTCACCATATAGATTGTATCCTCAATAGCATTTGTACTAGGATTTTTTGGTTAGAAAATACTTCAAGCTTCAAAATTTTCACCATAAACTATGCTAAACATGCAAACTTTCCTCAAGGATCTCCTGGTACATGTTCGCATTTCTCGGTTAACTATATAATTTTGTTGTTTCCACTACTAATATATTCAAGATTTTTATGCTAAAATATGCCAAATATGCAAAACACTCTCAAGAATCTCAAGGTATATATTGAAATTTGCCGATTAGGCATATAAATTTTTGTTTTCATTACTAATACCTCCAAAATTTTGACTCTAAACTATGCCAAATGTGCATTTCACAAGGATCTCCTATAAGTGTATAAATTTGCATGTTAAGCATATAAATTTATTATTTTTGTTAGTATTTGGTTTACTGAAATGAAAATTATAATATAACAATCATTCCATCATAATACCCAATTCTATGTTCGGTAAAATGACCAAAAAAATATTTCAAATGATCATTCATTGAGGGGTCAATAAATAATCATTCTATTTTTGTCTAAAATTCTATCTAATACCTTCAAAAAATTTATGCGAAACTATTCCAAATGTGTAAATTATATTCAAGAATCTAGGGAGAGAATCTATGATGTACATCTATAAAAAATGATACAACATAAGAAAGTCATTTTGTGATAAAAATTATGAATATTTTTTATAGTAAATGTTATAATGGAAAATTTAGACAAACTTGAGAGATAGCTCATGGTTACTATGGGGAAGTGGATATGGAATACTCTTTCGATCCAAACAAGTCCTTTGGAAATCACTCCAGTTATGACCTGAAACAAGAATAAAACTCCGAACGGTGGTGCCGGAATTAGCACTCCGACGGTCTAGTTAATTGCAGTAGAAGGGTTGGACTTTTATCATTTCTTGTGGGTTAAGATTCTTAGCACATACCTCTTTCTGTAGCCCGCCTCTTCCTTTTATAGAGTCACCCTCCTCGATCTTCACTCCATGCAGCTTAGCCTCTCCTCATCATCTTGTATGGGTCCATCCCCTACTATTCTTCCTTAAAAGGGACACACTGGTCCCACTTGGTAGGTCCATGTTGACTTACTCGACATGTGCTGCTCTTTTATTTGGCAAAGGTATCCTTATCTTGGCGTACTCTTTATGTTGCAATGTATACTCAGCGCAAGCCTAACCTCAGATGGGCTTGGGCTTTGTTCGGCCCGTCTGAAGTGGGCTTGGACTTTATTCGGCCCATCTAGAATGGGCTTGGATACTTTGTTTGCCGTTTTTGGTAATCATTTTCTTGGCCTCCACAATTGCCCCCCGAACAGAGGGTCAACTCGTATGCCGAGTGGTCCTTATGCTTGGCTCCCACTGGGCTGACTTTGTATAATTGTATTGTACTAATCACAGTTTGCACCTAGAAATGCGAGTGCGCAGTGGATACACTATTACATTTGATACAATTGATGGGACCCAATGGGAATACATAAAGCTTCCTGTCCCTTCTTCGTCTTTTGGCTCTATTTATTACAATTCAAAACAACCTGTCACCTTTGCCTCTTCACTTCCGAAAAGATTTTATTCTTTCACGCTTTCAATTTCTATCACTTGATTACAGCTGCAGCTGCAGCTGCCCTCATTTGCTCAGACACTTCTTGTTTCAATCTTGTAAGTCCTCTGAACCCTTCTTTTCATTTCCTTTATGCTTATTCTGTTGATTTTTTTTTCTCAATTTTGCTCCACCACTGGTCCATCCCTTTTTGCCTTTGGTCTATCCGTCTCTCAACACCTCCATGGCAAACTATCTGAAAGTTTTGCTTTTTGAGAGCAAAGTCACCACTTTTTGCCGCCATTACTCTATTCCCAACGACGTTCAAATAGAGTTTGTTGCAGATACAATGGTGGATATAGAGAGGATGAACACTAATACCATAGTGTTTTCATTACTAGCTATTACAGACGGCGAGGTGCGGTTTCCCTTGCACCCATTTCTTCGTACTATTCTTCGTTATTGGGGGTTGATTCCCTCACAACCGAACGTCAATTTTTACCGAATAATCATGGTATCATAACACTCAACCGCCGACTATGAATCAATCTGAAGATCTCCACCATTCGACACTACTATGCCCTTGCAAAATCATTCGGTCGGCAAGGGCATTTTTTCCTTAGGGCCAAGGATACAGTTCACCAACTGGTGACCATGCTTGCCAGCTCAGGCAAGAGAGTGGACAATGTCATGGTCCTGGTGAGCAAAAACTAGAAATTCGGCATGAATGAGGAATGCTTAGACCTAATTCCAATGCACAATAGGGAACCAAATGGCTGAGTAACTCAACAGTCGTTTTTAATTTTATTCGACTCTCAATGTATTAACAATTGTGCCTTTGCAGGTAACGACCTAAAAAAGCTAATTGTCTTAAGAGACGAAGCCGTCTTGGCCCAAATCGAGACTGCTCTTGCATACGTTAGCCTAGCGAGTCTTGAAGGGCATGGTCGTGTTGCGCATATTCTCCTCAGATACGACCTATCTTATTCTTCCTTTGCCGCTGCCGATCATATTCCCATCTTGAGGGAGAGCAGCAGCTAACGACATTAGTTTTTGAAAGTTTTGTAAATCTGAGGGACGTGGGCACCATGAAGTAGCAGACCCTGAGAGCAGCGAAGTAACCACTGAAAAAACCAATCAAGGTGTCGAGCAAGAGCAGTAGGGCATTGATCCTGCCGTAGAGGTTGTGAAAAGTGAATAATCCAACCAGCAACGTTTGGATTTAGTGTAGTCCCCCACTCGAGCTAATTCGGCAAGCGCTTAGGAAGAGGCCAATATATTCTTCGATCTGGACGACTTACCTAGGTCTAGGACTAAGGAGATGGCAGGCAAATCACTATCGCTTGTCCAATTTGCTAAAACAGAAATGCCAAGAAGATGGGAGCAAGAAGAAATGTTTGAGCCACTAGGAGCAGTCAAGAAATTACTCTACCGGTGGCATCCCTGCCCAAAGAGATTGTTGCTTCCTATGCACTTATGGAGTCAGCATAGCCAACTCCTAAGCCACTAAGCGAGGGAACGGTGGCTGAACAACGGGGTGAGAAGTGCCCTACCGAGTCCACTCAGTCAGCTAAGCAACCGATTGAGAAAAGATCGAGGGCTTCACCCGCTTTAGATCTGGCTGCACCGTTCATAATTTAACCACAAGTCAAGGGGTCGGCTGACACCTTGTTTAAATGGAATAGGGAGTTGCGCCTTTGTAGGAGATTTAAAGCTGTTTATTAGGAGGAGGCACCTCAATTTTCGTCACAAGTCAACATAGCAGGAAGACTCATCTCCAACGAAGCTCAGCAGTGCGTGTATGTCAATTAGACTATTCTTCAACAGTAGAAGGGAGGGGAAGACACTAGCGAAATTGGATGCAGAGATGGGCCATCAAGCACCCAACGATTCTGTGCATAGAAACACCACTAAACCTAAGGAGTTGAACAGGCATCGGTCGCCCGGGCGACCCCACAGATCGCCCAAAATGGATGGACGAAGAGGTCTTCCAGAGGTGGGGCTCAAATGAGAGGGGACAGCAGAACGACTGGTGTCCATGGCTTAATGCGAAATAAGCAAGGTAGACCGCCATAGCTATTAAGTTTTTCTGTTTAAACAAACCTATGATAGAAGCCGACTCAATTGTCCAAGATCCAAATGTGGCGATTGAATTCACTCAACAAATATTCCCTCTGGAAGTGCAGCAATCGATGACCAACAGAGGCGACTATGAGTTCTTTAGGAAATGAATTCATAGGGCAATCAAAGAATTGTACAACGCATACAAAGTCAGCATGCATTTTCGCACCACTCAAAAAGAAGTAAAATATAAAGATAGGAGAATTTGAAACTTGGAGTGCCGACTGAGAGAGGCTGAAGAGTGAGCTACGAACGAGGCTCAAAAGGCGAAGATGGCTGAGCTCAAGTCGACAGGGACAGCGGAGTCCACAAACAGAGTAGCCCAACGCCTTATGGACCGAGCAATAGCTGATCGAGATACGGCCAGCATCTTTTCTAGGGAGGCAATAGAGAGTCGAGCTTACAACAAGGGCTTCTTTGAAGGGAAGAAGATCGGTGTCGACAAAATAAGGAAACAATTGGCCAACGATGTCTGCATATGCGAAAATTGGGGATTCAAACATGGGTGGATAAAGGCTCTGCAAGCAGCGGGTGTGGACTCTGTTTCGCCACTATATCAAAGCTATACAATGTCGTTTGAAGCCTACGACGTCGAAAAAACGGACAACGAAGAAGAGGCCGCGAACCCTGACTAGAGCTAGCCGACGTAGCAAATAGTTCAATTTTGTTTTATTCATGTAATTGGGATGTCAATCCGCCTTAGGATGAAAAATGCTCTTGAAATGTAAGACAAGTGTCATAATTTTTATCAATAAAAGTGTTTATTTCATTTGTTTAACTTTGCAAAGAAGTGTATATCTGCAAATCCTGCTAGTAGATAATGGTTTACAT